>JAYESA010000018.1:132263248-132610748 GCA_036927795.1 Iris macrosiphon | reverse complement strand
GACTGGCATCACCTACAGGCATCACTACAGACATCACTCATGTTTCTGGCTGGACTCATACTTGATTTACGTGTCGGGTCTTGGATTCACTTGTACTAGTTGGGGAGGAGAAATACTCGAGTAGACATGTAAACATTCCTATCTGGAATCATCAGGAATCACCCCCTCTAGTCTAATCTGGAATGATAGCAGCCGCGCACCCAGTGCGCGGTGAGCTGTACTTACCCCTAGCCGTTTACATATCGAAACAAGTATTTCAAAGACACCGAGTTCATTCTTTATAGTCTGGACTCTCTTGTATTTCTTGCTGGTCTCACTTACATATTTCTGGACTTGACTCACTACATGTATTTCATGCTGGACTTACTACACGTTCATGTGCACAGACTTACTCTTAGTTTAGATTTCTTGTATCTTGTAGTCATTACTATCTTGTTTCTGATATTCCTGCATTTTTATCTTTATGCACCAGTGATACATGTATATTTTCTTATTTCATACTTACTTTATTTTTCTTGCTACTTGCTATAACTGCTTTATAGTTTTTATCATTTAACTGGAACTGTTGTTAGAGATGTACTTGCCCCAGTCCTGATTGGACATATTTTTTTCCAGAGTATCCGAAGGATTGGTGTTCGACGTTTTATGGACCTGAGCCTGTCGATGGTGCAGACAGGGACCCTCTAGTTTAGGAGTAATTTTCGGGTTGGTAGCCGGGATCACTAGGACCTTATTATTGTTTTTATTAGCTTTTAGCACCGGATTTGTCTCCGATTTTGGATTGAGATCTTGTATTGTATATGATTTTGGATATTATATTATTATTATTAATGTTCTGGTTGTTGTAGTAGTTGCAGTTGTTTAGACTTGGTAGCTGTTAATCTTCTATGTTATCTTATCGTGCTTAGACTCGTGATTGAGTGCATTGTGATTATCATTATGATATTGCTCCTCCGTTTGGAGTTGAGATCTTGGCAGGTTTATATATTAATTATTTGAGATTGTTAGCTAGATAGTTGACCTAGACAGTGTTCTACCGCCGATGCTGCGGCGTAGGCTGGACGTACCCACGACTCATGTCCAATTTTTTGGATGCGGGTCATGACAGACAGGTTGGCCTCTTATACGAATGGGTCATGCGATAGGGAATAACTGCTGATAGAATTTGCATGCTAGAAGACTTGGCAGTTATTAGAGGTATTATCATTTCATGGATGTGACATGCTTAGTGCATGGGGTGGGGAGAGCAACAAGTAAGGCATTTGGGCTCCTTTGCACTTTCCTTTTTGTAACCTGTACGCTCCACCAGAGATGCGCGGTCGTGATGACCCCTATATTACCTGGCAGCCTCTGCCGTTCAAAAGACGACATGCTTTGTAGGACCCTAATTCTTCGAGAGAATCATGCCATTCCCATTTATGGCCAGATAGCCCACTTGTTAGAAAGTTGCTCTCAAACTGCATTCACATAGATGGTTAGGCGACCCATTGAATATTTATTTTTAGTACTTTATTGGCATACTTCTATGTATCTTATTATGTCTCTCTGAGGACCTGGTCCCTTTCCAGGTATAGACAATCATGATTATTCGCAGGAGCGCAGATCATGACTTGCTACTTATCTTTCGAGGAGGTCTTCTCTTCGAGTCTCATTATTCATTAGTTGATATTGTTATTGTGGTTACTTTATATTCTAGTTTAGCAGTGGATTTATTTTCATCCGACTATCTTTCTCTAATACTTCATATTGAGATTCAGTTATATAGTTGACTGGTTATTTATTCATTTCTTTATTCTGTAGATGAGGTTTAGTTATGCCATGTGACTTGTGATAAATTTATACCACTTGTGAATTATTGTTATTCATAATACATCGTACGTACGTGTTATAGTTTTTACATATTGGAGTCTCCATATACATACGGCTGGCATGGTTACGTATTCCTAGTCCTACGTATTTTGGGACGGTTGTGACATGTAGTAGTGCGATACCATATTGGATTTGAGTATCAAGATGGGGGTGTAGTGGTACGATACCGTATTGGTTCAAAGCCAAGGTATTCCCTTAGCATTAGTTTAGTTAAGAATATTAGATATTG
This sequence comes from Iris macrosiphon, assembly GCA_036927795.1. Lineage (NCBI taxonomy): Eukaryota > Viridiplantae > Streptophyta > Magnoliopsida > Asparagales > Iridaceae > Iris > Iris macrosiphon. The sequence goes on along the minus strand of JAYESA010000018.1, from coordinate 132,608,650 downwards.
TTGATTGTATATGTATATTATAATATTATCCTATCTAATTATTGCGTATCTTATGATACGGTATCCTACTAGTTTTCTAGTATCCTAGTTTAGCTAGTGTGAATTAGTTACATAGTGTATGAACCCAATATCCTAGAGATAGACTCATACAACCTAGAAGTTGGTAGTTTGACCAAGTTTGACCAGTTTGACCTAGAGTTGACATAGTTTGACTATTTTGACTATTTTGACTTAGAGATAGTTTTTTGGCCTAGAAGTTGACTAGTTTAACTTATTTTTATTATAAAACCTTGTATTAATATAATATCCTATATTTAGGTCTTCGAGGTTGTAAAACCCCCTTCCTAGAAAATCGTAAATACCCTTTTATTTATTTATTATTAATTAAATTATAGTAATTAGGTCTAAATAGGAGAAATAGATTTTTAATAATTTTTATGTTAGGTGTTCGGGCACCTAGAGGACTTGTGGGACCATCAGAAATTTTTCGGAATTTATTCCATGTAGGAGACCCCTTGAGCAGTTGCTAGCCTAACGATGTGCAATACCCTATTATATAAATTTTCTTATGAGTATATATATAATATATATGTATATACAAATATATATATATATGTATATATATATTTATAAAGAGAGAAAGAAAAAGAATAGAATTAAATAATACTAAGTATAATACTAGTATTAAATAAGTAACTAATACATATAATAATAATATTAATAATAACACAAAGTACTATTCCTCTTAGTACTTAGGAAACCTACAGCAACTTTACTGCTTCCTACGCCCAAGGACCACCCACCTTTCTTAACAACGTGCTCCCAGGGAAACCCACAATAGCCTTAGCGGCCAAACCCGCGGATCCAGACTTCCCTCAACCCTCTCTCTCCCTTAATTATTAATATATATATATATATATATAATAAGCTCTCTAAAACCCTAACCTAGAAACTCCAGACTTCTTCTTCCCATCTAGAGCCGTCACCACAGCCAGAGAAGCCTCCCCAAGCCATCCAACCATCCCGTCGACGCCGACATCGCGAACTGCAGTCTCCTACTCGAGGCACCTTCGCTCCGGCGTGTTTTCCCGTTGACTCGCTCATCCAAACGCTGTTCCGTTTTCATAGGTATGATCTTCCCTCAACCCTCTCCAATATTTGTTTTATAGTCAACCTCGGAAAACGTGTGCCCCTAGGTGAAAAACAGCGCCCAAGTCAGTGCGAGCAGACAGAATTCTGCAATCGCAGAATTCCAGATTTACCACCCATATTGCCGAGTTCGTATCTCCCACCACAGAGATCCGAATTTGGTGATTCTTTTTTATACCTGTAGATTATATGACCTAGTTTATTTTTTGTATTATAACCCTGTGCTATTAGTTGCTGTGGATAAAATTATATTCGTCGCAAAACTGCGCGCACCCACTTTTTCCGGTTTTCCAAAAGTTGGAGATCGGAGAGCGCCCCACCAAACGGGACCGCCCTGCCGTGTGCCAAGTGTACCGAATGGTGCACGCTGCATAATCGGACACGTGAAAATTCGTGGGGACTGATTCGGACGCGTGTGCGCGCCGGAATCAGGCCGTATCCGCGGACACACACCGTATCGCAATATTTTGTGGAACTTGCACGTATTTTGTGCACGCTTGTCAGATTGTGACAAAACTTACGTCACTGGACTCGTGATAATGCGCTGGTCCTGTGACCCAATTTTCACGCATTTCTGAGATGGTTGACCAGATCACCAATTGGCGGGTCCCACAGTTGACTTTTTGGACCAAATTGTGTTCGGCCCATCGGAATCCACATTTGGATATACCGTTGGGTTCGTATTGACATTTAGAGTTGTTTGACCTATAGTTTGTCCTATTTAGAGACTGTTACCCTTGGCACGCTTTTCGGTGCAAAGTGGGCCACATGTGGACCCCACTTTTACCCGAAATTACTATTTTGCCCCTGTGTCCAAATTGGACGAAAGGGATGTGCTTTTTAGCTAGTTTGCTCATTCTGGGAATATTGGTGATGTTTATTTCAGCATCCGGAGACGTTCATTCTGAGACCGTAGCAACTGACTCTTGGTGTTGACATTGGGACACTACATTTTGCAGCTTCTTGCCAGGCAAGATACCTTGCCAAATTATTTACAGTGCTTTGCATGCTATTTATATTTATATTTATTTATTTCATTTCTGTATAGTTCTTGCATGTGTAGTTTTCTTTCAGTCATTACTATGTATTAGATATGTTGACACACACATGGCACTTAGTATCATAGAGGACAATTATTAGGCGTATGGGCTTTTAACCACTCTGGTAAACCGTAGTATATAGCTCGCACTACGGGCGTGTGTCGCGCTGGTCGCTACCTCAGAGGTATGTCGATTTCTGTAGAGTCGCGCTGGTCGCTACCCCAGAGGTATGTCGATTTCTGATGTTCTAGACGGGTGTGTGAGTTGTGAGGCTTAGATCGAGTAGACTACCCTTGCCCATACGTCGAAAAGTTGTCCTCACTTGCATTCATATAGATTGTCTTGTACAGCGTACTTATTTATTTCCAAATTATATGCATGTTTACTGTATTCAAGATGGCTCGTATTTTCTGTATCTTGTTACGTCCCTCTGAGGACCTGGTCCTCTGCCAGGTATATCTGTTCTTGAGTATTTGCAGGACCACAGATTTGGAAGGATGTAGATGCTCCGTGGATGTCTTCTCTTCGAGCCGTGATTGGTAGCTAGTACTTATTGTTTGAGTGAGTTGTACTTATATTGTATATACTTTTCCCATTTGAGTTGGTAGTGGATTTGTTTCCATCCAACTATCATCTTTAGATACTTCTTGTTGAGATCTAGTTTCATAGATACTGTTTATTTATTTCTATATAATTTTAGTGGATGAGATTTAGATTTTACCCTGTGACTTGTATTACACTTTATACCACTTGTGGATTTTATATTCAATATGTACATTTATGGAATTATAAATTAAAAGGTGGAAATAAAATTTTATTTTAGAATAAAAGAGGAGTTAAGATTATGTCATTAAATTTTTGAGGATTTCAAATATGAATTCAAGGCTACAAAGATTTTAGAAGTGATTAAATTTTTTCGATATTGAGTATCTAATTTTGAGGAGGTATATACAATTTATTTTTAAGTTGATCGAGAAGTTAAACCTTGACGATTATTTTGAGGATTAATCTTATGATAGATGAGAGATATGAATATTAATATATGAGTAGTTGATATATATGTGTAAGGATCTGATAACTTGAGCATGATTGAGGTGGCCCCGTAGACTGACTTGGGTGTCCATCTAGAGTTGAATTAGAAAGGGTTTAGCACTTAGTATGGTGTTACACTTGGTGTGCACTGGAGTGATGAGAACAAATAGTATGGATAATTGTAGTAGGAACGAGAACTGACAGAGAGTATGGTACTAAAGAGGTAGAGGTATCAAACTTAGATGCATTATTGAACCCTGGTCATATTAGAGAATCTTGGTATCAGATTTAAGTATTAATAAGCAAGTGTATGCAATGAGGATGTAATCATGGATGTTGTGGACTAAAGGTTAGTTGATAGGGATATCAGTGTACAGGAATAGGAATTAGTTAGTGAATATGCTAGAGTTAAGTGTATGATAGAGATAAGGGTTACTGCAAGAAATGTGTTAGCAGGTTCTTTCTTTTTCTCATGTTGTTTTTGTCTTCTGATTGATTGATTCCCTAGTACCGTGGGTTGTATTCATGATTTTCTTGTTAGGATATAACTAGTAGTACACCTTAACAGAGACTGAAATACCATGACAAGATACATGACCTATATATTTTTCTTAAATTGCATGGCTGTAGGTAGAACCTTCTTAAACCATGATCATTGGGGTTTGGACCATAGCAAAGATCTATGACAAGGTTATGACTTGACAAGAGACACGAGATGCTAAAATTTTGGAAGATAAGCATAAAGAATTAAGGATTAATATGGTAGGATTGATGATTATTGATTATGATATATTTATCATTAAAATTTTTTGAGGAAATTTAGAAGATTATTATTATATTTTATTGGACTGGAAGATAAAGATTTAATTGAAAATATTAATTGAGGATTTTGCGAGTATTATATTATTTGAGTATTGTGAAAAAAAAGGGGGATCGAGGATTTAGATCACTAATGGATTAGTGTTGAATTCGAATTTTGGGATAAAATTTTAATTTTTATAAACGTGCGAGGACTGCATTTGTCGATCAAAGAATTGGATGGAAAAAAAAAATTTATCTAGTGATTTGCTCAAATTTAAGGAGTAATATGATAAATGGGTTAGTGTGTAAACACAAACTTTTTGGACGAGTTTTATTTATTTGTATTCATGGATTAGTATTTTTGATGGAAATTTTAAATGTGCATTGTTGGATTAAGTTAGAGGAGTAGATATCAATTCGGGTTTCAATTACTAACATCAGATTCGTAGGAGATTATGATACGAATGGAGTTCGATGATAAATTTTGAGGACTTTTCAGGAATACAATAATTTTAAAATTTTTTGAAATTGTGAAATGACAAAGTGGATTATTCAGGATTATGTGTGTTGGTGAATTTAACTATTGATGGATAATAATATAATGAATAAACCCTACTATGAGGACTTTAAATTTCGAGGACGAAATTCTTTTAAGGTGGGTAGACTTGTCACTACCACATTCTAAAAACAGGGGTATCTTTGACTTTTTATAATTAATAGTATTGTGGTATTTATATTAAATGATTTCTCGATGAGTTTATTTAAATTAATTAATTTCGTGAGATGGGTAATTATATATATTATTATTTTCAGTGTTCAGTAATGTCTGAGCAGGTAGACTTGACCTAGAGGCCACTAGACGAACACCTGATCGAATAATGGGGATTATGTATTTAATTGTTTTATTTTAGAATTTATTTATTGGAGGTTGTATTTAATTACTGTAATTTAATTGATTGTTGCGCGCTGCCGTTGCTCGATATTTGGAGCAGTACCCTGACTTTTGCCTTCCAACAAATTTTACAACATTGCCCTAGACATGCCCGCCTTCCATTCTGCTATTTTTGTAACTCATAGTTATGCTCTCTGTACCTTAATTCTAGCCGCGCAAAAATCGTCGCGGACGGTTATTTTAAATTCCCTATTTTGTATCGTTGTGCGTTCCAATTGAAATTGGAGGCAATCTTGCCCTATTTTTCGTGTGGCCCAAATTAGGGTAATATTCTGTTCTGAGTCTTCTTCAATATTGGTATTGATGACCTGACCTGATTTTGGCACCATGTATTCCTAATTAATTTTTTAGAACACAACTTGCATTTTATTCTAATTAAATTGAGGATACTATTTAAACCAATTCTAAAATCCCAATTTAATTCCAGTGCCCTGCTATTTTAGCCCACACCAAACTTACAGCGCCCCTGACCCTACAAAACACAGGACACCGAATCGCCCGCAAAAATTTTCGTCATTTTATGTGTTTGTGCAATTTCCCGAATTTAAGGGGCTAAGTTACAATTATTCAATTGTAGGTGTCATCACCCCATTGTCCAAGACCAAATGGAAAGGTTATTTATTTGTGGACCAAATTGCATTTTTCCCCACTCTACTTTACATGAAAACAATTTCCTTCATGTTTAATCTGGACCACCCATTTAATTGGGTGCATCCTCACCTTTGATTTACCCACACCCTCATCCTATTTAATGTCCTATCTACATCAACCCTAATCCCTAGAAACCTAGGTTTCCCCAACCAAGCCTCCATCCTCAACCTCAACCGTAGGAAGAAAAATTTCTTCCTTTCTTCTTCCCTTTTCTTTCTCTTTCCCTTTCCTTTCTTTTTTCTTTTTCTCCTTCTTCTTCTTCTTGAAAAAAAAAACAGCAGCAATAAGGAGTCAAGCCGAAGCACAACGAGTGGCTGCAGCAATTATGTTCTTCTTCTTGAAAAGCAACAGCAATATAAAGTCAAGCCAAATTACGAGTGGCTGCAGCAATCAGCTACCATGCCACCGGTTTCCCCGCCTCCTCCAAAACTCTATCTCTCTCTCCTCATTTCCTTGTAGCCATGGCTAAGATCCTCTCTCAGAAGGAACAGAACGTCCAGATGCTCCTCGCTGCCGACGCCCACCTCGACACCAAGAACTGCGATTTCCAGATGGAGCGATACGTCTACAAAGGGAGAACCATCACTTTGGAAATCCTTTTCTTAAATGGTCTACTTCACTTGCTCTGGTAATCTTCATCCTAATGATGTTGTTCAGAAGGAGCGGCAAATCAGAACTTCTAAGAAGCTATATTATTCAGAGTTAAATAAGTATCATACAGACATTGCTTGATGGTCTGATGAAGTGGAAGGAGAGGTGGTCAACTTGCAAGGATCCAGAGAAATTATGGAGCAAAGGAATAACCAAGCACAAACAACGAGCTTTATCCGGTTGCATAAAGAAGACTAAAATGTCTCCTTTACCCAAGAGAGAAATATCTAACAGAGCCTTCATCTGTAATGGGGACGTTGCTAAATATATGTCTTATATTTTAGGACTGTTGAATCCACGGCTCCTCCCTGGATCATCTCTCCGGCAGCAACAGCCCGCATTCCGACCACCTCTGTAAGTTTCCCTGTCTCTCCTCTTCTCCTTTCCCTCCTTAGTATTAATAAATGTATAGTGTATATCTAATTAGTAGATTATGTATGAATGTATATAATTAGTGTATATATATATATGTATAAGTATATATTAATAAAATTGGTATATGTATATATAAATATACTTCGTATATGTTTAGTATATTCTAAAAATCTAGTAGTATGTATATAGTATAATTATTATTTTGGTATAAAAATATATATGTGTATATATATTTTGTATGAGTATATGTTTAATAGAAAAATATTTTGGTAAAAATGTATAAATATGTAAATACGTATTTTGGTAATTGGTATATATGTATATCTGTATTTTCAGTATATGTTGGCAATTGTTAATTTGGTATATGTAAATAGAGATATGTATATTTATATATATCCCTACCAGATGACCCTAGATTGACCAGTGCCATATCTGGCAGAGCCTCTGACTTCATGGATTTGTGTGTTAGCGTAGCATCTGATACAAGTATTATTTTGATATGTCATTAGGACTGTGGGTTCCTCCAGGCGACACTCTGGAACAGGACCTCGGTATTTACCAGCTAAGGACCCAAGGCGAGTACATTCTCTGATTAGTTTCTAATTTATGATATCTCCTATGTTCACTGTATCTAGTATAAATATCCATGTTCTTGACACGTTGGTTACACGGATTGGTATACACGGATCTCGTCATGAGATGTTATTCCTTATTCATGGTGTAGCTTGTACAAGACTTGTTTCCTTGATATCTTGTGCATGTACAGACACTGAGACCCGGGGAGATTTGCTACCTCCCTAGGGAATCCCATGTCATAGCATACCATGATTGGATCTACTATACCAGTCGGGGGTTTGGGGAGTATTTTAGTGTAGATATATGATCATACCCAACTTTTTATGCATCATAGCTCACCCCACATCTCACGTCGGGTGCGGCCTGACCATCTTCGTGCTTCATAGATGTTACTTGTGATTAGTCTGACCTCTTCGTGCATCATAGCTAACCAACGGTTAGCCTGACCTTCATGAATCATAGCTAATCACATGTAACCAGCCTGATCAAGTTCCCAAGCCGATCACATGTTAAAGCTAGTACTCACACACTTAGTCATAGGTTCTTGCTCATGGACATATTGTTTCTTCTCCTGCTTTTACTTACAGTATTTCCAGCATTTCTTTTATTTCTCGTACCTATACATGCTTCTGGTATATTTCCATATAGAACTGCTACATAGTTTATATCATTAATATAGAACTGCTATTTAGAGATGTACTTTGCTCCTTCCTGACTGAAAAATATTTTTCCAGACCGTGACCTTAGTAGACTGGTTTCTGATACACTTTGGGATTGGAAGTTAATGATTGCAGGTATGATATTTTGTCGTTAGACTTGTCTTGTATTTCTTGCTTGCTTTGATATCTCATCGTGCTTTAATTTATGTGATTGAGTATTTCTAGCATTATTTTATGATATCCACGTCTCCTTATGGAGTTGGGTATTCACGTGAGTTGATTAGATAGTTACATGACCTAGACAGCGTTCTACCGCCGATGCTGCGGCGTAGGCTGGACGTACCCACGCACTCGTGCCCCTAAACCGGGTGCGGGTCGTGACAGCGTACGTATGGATTTGGTTTCCATATATTGGAGTTGCCATATCCATGCGGCTGGCATGCTTACGTGTCCTAGTCCTACGTATTATTGGGACTGGGGCGTGACAGAGGTACCGGTACCTGACATATGTGATACTGTTCACCGGATTTCAGGCGAGTATATTCTCTGATAGTTTCTCATTTATGATATCCTCTATGTCTCTTATATCTAGTGTAGATATCCTTAATTTCTTGACACGATGGTTATACGGATTGGTATATCCGGATTTTGTCATGAGATATTATTCCTTGGTATGTATGGTGTATCTTGTGCAAGTCTTATTTTCTTGTTCTTCTAGTACATGTACAGACATGATTCTTGGGAAGACTTGCTACCTTTCCAGTGAATCCCGTGTCATAACGTACCATAGTTGAATCCACTATATCAGTCTGGGATGGAGAGTATTTAGTGTAGATATGTGATCATATCCTTCTTTTGCATGTCTTATTCCTTGTGAGTGTTAATCATACACCGTACATATGATTAACCAGGCATTTATCTTTGTGCAAGTTTCTTGTGCAAGTTCTCAAGCCAATCACATGTTAAAGCTGGTACTCACTCACTTAGTCATTAGTATTCTTGTTCATTTCCATATTGTTTATTCTTGTATTTATTTCAGTAATTCTGTTATTGTATCTCTCTTGTATCTATATGTTGTATATTGTATATTTACATCTATTTACTGCTATATAGTTTATATTATTTATTAGACCTACTATTAGAGATGTACTCTGCTCATTTTCTGACTGGATATATTTTTTCCCAAATGACACTTAGGAGTGGTACCCCACTCACTACAGGCCTCAGGATGTGGTTGGCTTAGAGCCAGAGACCTTGGCTCATGAGGGTCTCATCCCGACTAAGACAGACGACCCAGGACACATAGCTTCATAGCTCAGTTGTTAGACTCTTTGTACTGGATTTGTCTCCAACTATTGTTATTAGTTTTCTCTGACTCATTTGATATTATTATTTGTCTCATGAGTTGTATTCGTGACTCTTCTATTCTTTTATCATATTTGTACTTATTTCTATCTTAGATCTGTGATTCAGTATATTCATATTGTTGGTGGCATATTTATATTGATAGATAGTTTACCCAAATAATGTTCTACCACCGATGCTGCGGCGTAGGCTGGCCGTTGTTTACTACTTGCATCCCTACACCTGGTGCGGGTCATGACACATTTTTAGTGGTGGCCCATGCAGGTCTTCGAGGTCGCAATTAGTGTGATTCATAGCGGTGCTCTGAATTGAGTGCTATTATGAGCCTGTTTCAGGATATATGAGATAGACTATAAGCTGAGAATACTCAATCACATCTAGGAAAAACTCTATTGATTTATTTTTAATTATTTTTCCTTGATCTTGATATTGCTATTTGATCTTTAACTGTCCATCTTTGAATGCCTTATATCATGTGCCATATTAATTTTTTTTTGCTTTGCCTCAGGATGCCGCCTAAGACTAGATCACAGCAGGGGAGAGCAGCTTCTGAGAGATCTGCGACTTCCCGAGGGATTGTACCAGTCACTTCTTCGGTGATTGGCGTATCAGCTGTATTTGGGGGTCCACCTCCAACTGAGAGGACAGTTTTAGCTGTATCTGAGGAACTTCCACCTCCATCTTTCGTACCGACAGATGTGACATAGATGTTCACACTATTTCGCTAGATATTGGAGGCTCAGAGGGCCCAGTTCAAGGCACACCAAAGGCAGACCAACGTGTTGTGGCAGGGCATCGAGAGTGCTCATTAGCTTGCTCTTGCCATAGTAGAGAGAAGAGTTCCGATCTAGCAGCAGGTTGCTCCGCAGGTTACCCAGCTTCGGCCAGGCAATATTCAGGACTTCAAAAAGTTGGAACCTCGGGTCTTCAAGGGGATGAAGGGCATTGTCTACGCTGATGATTGGCTCGAGGATATTGAGAGTCTCATGAGGGTATCCCATCTTTCTGAGGATCTGAAGGTTGAGGCAATAGGACTTCAGCTGTTCGATGTCGCCCACACTTGGTTCAGTAATGAGCCACTTCTTGCTGATGCAGGGCAGTCTTGGGAGGTGTTCAAAGACCTCTTTAAGAGGAAGTTCTTTGCTCGGACAGACATGTTAGACTTGGGAAGGCAGTTTAAGAGCTTTATTCATAGGAGCATGTCTGTGGAGGAATACACCGTAGAGTTCGGTAGGCCGAGCCAATTTGTAGAGTATTTGGTGAGGGAGCCGAAGGTTCGAGATATTCGTTTTCGTGAGGGTCTAAACTGGAAAGTGAAGATCCTTATTCCCTCTTTTTATGAGACTTATTCGGAGATACTTGCAGAGGCACGCAAGGTTAAGCGGGAGTTGGGGTTGAAACCAAAGAGAGATCGTGATTCTTTTTTGGGGGCTAATAATATCACAATGATTGCTATGCGTCCTCAGTTTTAGTCCAGGCATTTTTAGCAGCCGCAGCCGTAGCAGCATCAGACTCCAACTAGGGTGCCATTTCACCAGGCATTGTAGCAGCAGAGACAGTTACAGCAAGCTTCCTGCTACTTCTACAAGAAGTCCGGTCACATCTGAAAAGTTTACAGGAAGAGGTTGGGAGTTTGTTTGTATTATGGTACCGAGGGGCATCAGTTGAGAGAGTGTCCTTCCAATCCCCGTCGTCCAGTTCAGGGACAAGCTCCAGCTCAGAGGACACAAGCTAGACCACATACAATACAACCGAGGGGACCGCCGCTTCCAACCCAACAGAAGTGTTATGCCCAGCACCATGAGGGAGGTGCACATCAGGGACGAGCGTTTGCTATGACAGTCGAGGAGGTCGAGCCCATATGAGATGTAATCACAGGTTCTTTTCTTCTTGATTCTATTTTAGCTTTAGCTTTGTTTGATAGTGGTGCTTCCCATAGTTTTATATCTGTTTCTTTTGCTCTGAAGTATTGTTTGGTAGCTGAGTCTTTGCTTAGGACTTGCAAGATCATGACCGGGGGAGGCATTATCCTGGTTAATGATATTTGCAAGGATCGGAGAGTTACTCTGGGAGGTCGGGAGCTGAGTGTGTGTCTACTTTTAATGTCACTTTCGAGCTACGATATTATACTCGGGATGGATTGGTTGAGTAGGCACCATGCTAGTATAGATTATAGAGGAGGTAGAGTTTTTTTAGCCTGCCATAAGAGCCAGAGTTTGAGTTTGCTAGAGGAGCTGCAGAGCAGGGATAAGGCATTATCTGTGGAGCTATGATGGAAGACAAGGAGTTGCCACATCCGTTGATAGCATAGTTCTTGGATGTGTTTCCTGAGGAATTACCAGGATTGCTGCAAGATCGAGATATTGAATTCTCTATAGACTTGGTGCCAGGTGCAGAACCAATTTTACAACATGTCTATAGAGTAAACAATAGCGAGCTGGTCGAGATGAAGAAGCAAGTGCACGAATTGCAGGATAAAGGATTTATCAGATCGAGTTCTTCACCGTGGGGAGTCCCGGTATTGTTTGTACCGAAGAAAGAGGAATCAGTGAGCATGTGCATTAATTACAGGGCATTGAATAATCTCACTATCAAGAATAAATACCCATTGCCACGAATTCATGACATGTTCGATCAGTTGAGCGACGTTGTCACGACCCGCACCCGATGTAGGGATGCAAGTCAGGAAAAATGCCCAGCCTACGCTGCAGAATTGACGGTAGAACGTTGTCCGGGTAATCTATCTAGCAATATAATAAACCACCAACAATAACAATATACTCAATCACAGATCTAAGATGGAAATGAGCACGAATAAGATAAAGAACAGAATAGTCATATACAACTCATGAGTCTAAAATAATAGATCAATGAGTCTGAAAGAATACTAAACAAAAGAAGCTGGAAATAAATCCAGTACAAGAATACTAAGAAGCTACAAGTCTCGGGTCATCTGTCTCAGTTGGGATAAGTCTCTCCTGAGCCAGAGTCTCTGACTCTAAACCCACAATATCCTGAGGTCCATAATGTGTAGGGTACCACTCCTCAGTGTCATCTGGGAAAAATATTTTCAGTTAGGAAAGGAGCAGAGTACATCTCTAACATCAGTTCTAATCAATGATAAAAACTATGTAACAGTAAATAGATGTGAATATAGAAGATGCAATAATAGATACAAGAGATATAAAATAAGAAATACTGGAATAAATACAATAATAAACAATATGACAATGAACAAGAATACTAATGTCTAAGTGTATGAGTACTAGCTTAACATGTGATCGGCTTGGGAACTTATACAAGAGTATAATGGCCTGATTAATCATACGTGCGGTGTATGATCAATACTCACAAGGAACAAGACATGTACAAGGAGGGTATGATCACATATCTACACTAAAATATCTCCACCCCCGACTGGTATAGTAGATCCAACCATGGTATACTATGGCCCAAAATTCTCTAGGAAGGTAGCAAATCTTCCCGAGAATCAGTGTCTGTACATGCACAAGATAATCAATGAAACAAGACTTACACAAGATACACCATATACAAGAAATAATATCTCATGACGAGATCCGGATATACCAATCCGTGTAACCATCGTGTCAAGAAATATGGATATCTACACTAGATACAATGAACATAGAGGATATCATAAAGGAGAAACTATCAGAGAATATACTCGCCTGAAGTCCAATAAACAGTCTCACAGATGTCTGATACGGTGCCTCGAATACCTAGATATGGAATACAATATCAATACAAGGTTTCAAAAAAAAAATAAGTTAAACTAGTCAACTTCTAGGTCAACAAGCCAATTCTAAGTCAAAAGTCAAACTAGGTCAACTCTAAGTCAAATTATGGTCAACTATGGTCAAACTATGGTCAATTATGTTAAACTACCTATTTTTAGGTTGCATGAGTCTATCTCAAGGATATTGGATTCAAACACTAGAGTTCTAGGTTATAAAAGCTATATCTTAGGATACTAGGATACCGTATCTCAAGATACGTAAAAATAGGGATATGAATTATCACACTCATACAATATCAAACAATATTACATATATAAAATCCTAATTACAAACATTAAATGGATACCTTGGTTTCGAACCAACTTAGTATCACAACACTAAACCTCAATCTTGAGACCCAAACCCAATACCTTGGGTATCCCCAATTTACCTTGATATTTACCTTGGTATCTCAAGGTAATATCCAATACCTTACTTATACTAACTACCCATAATAATATATGCTAACAACTAAATATTATACATATAGTATACTAAAACATAATTAGTAATTAGGAACATATATACGTATATATTAATATCACACACACACACACATACACACACACACACACACACACACACACACACACATATATATATATAATTAAATACATAATAACTAATATAACCGCATATGTGTTACTAAAACCCCTGGCTGTCGTCGCTAAAACTTCTGATACGCTGCTGATACTGCTGTTGTACTGCTGCTTTAGCGATAGTTTTCTGCTAACGTCGCCGTTGGTGAGCTACTACTGTCGCCGTTTCTGCTGCGGCCGTCTTTACTGCTGCTGTTGTTGGTATTGCTGCTGCGGCTGCTGTCGCTATTTTCTTGCTGTTGCTGCTGATATTTATGACACTGAGGCTGTCACTAAAACTGATGTCGCCTCTCCTATCTCTTATATAACATAATATATAATATATATATATATATAACACAATATATAATTACTATATATAACTTACAACTATATAAAATATATGTATGTAGACAATAATACATATAATAATATAGTATCATATATATACATAATTACAACTATATATGATATATGTACATAATAAATACATATAATAATATCATATATATATATATATATATATATATATATATATATATATATATATATATATATATACACTACAATATTAAATAGCTCTTACATATGTAGAATAATAGCTACATACAATATATACACATAGATATAATAGATACATAGATCTAAGACACAATAATACATAAATATATATACACCATAATATACATAAATACATATTTATAATTACACATTACCAAGACTAAGAACACAAGAAAAATAGATCTAGAAATTAAATTGCATTACACATGGAGTGTATCACACCCGTATTCCACTAGGTCTAGGATACGCTTGCGACACGAGTCCACTACACATCCAAACGTACCCCGAAGGATACAAACAAGTCTAATATATTGTTTATAAATAATACAAAGAGTCAAACACAAATCTATATGTCCGTGTCAAAATGTGACATGCACAAAGTCCCGTGTCGGAGGAAAATCCCCCAAATCAACACGTATCACCAAATTGTTGGGATACGACCTACACGTACCCAATTATGGACATGACACTAGCCCCAAATACACAAGCATATGCTAAATTGATCTATAGGACCAATTGACACACACAACAAATGTCAATCTCCCCAAAATTGACACAAAAAGTACCATAACTTTCTCAATATGCCTCATATGAACACAAAACCAAATCCTATGGGTAGCCTATGCATATAGGTTAATTTCTCTTGGTTAAATCTCAGATTTAGAACCTAATTTAAGGATAAAACTAAATTGTACCTATTGGAAGATGGATTCCTAATGCAACCTCCAAATGTGATAAAATTAGCCTCCAACTTATAGATCATTGCTCCTCTTGGTAGATCCTTACTTTCTTCTTCTAGATCCTTGCTCCAATAGTCTCTAATAGTGATTTAGGAAGAAATTGGGATAAAATTTGGTAAGAAAATGATATGGGAATGAAGGAATTTGGTTGAAAGAAATTCTAGATCTAGTTTGCAAATGGAAAGAGGAGAGAAAAATCCCCCCTTTAAATATAGGCCAGCCCCATTTCCTCCTCAAGTCACTATGTAATGTCCATTATACCCCTTGGGGCCTCTCATAAAGAAAATAATTAAGGAGGAAAGCTTCTAGTCTAAAGGTTTAATTAAATTAATCCACCTCCTAATCAATAAGCTTTCTAAATGGGCTAAAATCTAACAATTAATACATGTTGGTCCAAGAGTCTAAACTAAACTAGTTAAGTCCACTAACACAAGTCCAAAATAAATAACTAACATCTAACAATAATTAAATAATACAACAAATAATTATTTATCATGCATAATATTTAATTAATTATGAAATTACTAAAATACCCTTTCCTAGAAAATGTGGTAGTGACAAGTCTATCCTCCTTAAAATAATTTCGTCCTCAAAATTCAAAGATGAAAACTACCCCCAGAAAAGATCAGAACATAACAAAAGAACAGAACTAAAGAACAAAACTAACTATGAAAGAACATACCTAAAGGCACAAACAAATATGGATAACGCTCTCGCATTTCATCATCTCTCTCCCAGGTAGACTCCCCCGGAGAGTGATACCTCCATGCGACGCGTACCAAAGAAATAGTTTGGTTTTCCAGCGCCTTCTCTCTCCGATCCAGAATCTTAACTGGCTGCTCTGGATAGCTAAGAGTAGGGCCCAACTCTATCTCCGAGTGATCCAATACATTACTAGAATCTGCCACGTACCGTCTCAACTACGACACGTAAAATACGTTATGCACTCCCTCTAATGCAGGTGGCAAGTCTAGTCTATAAGCAACTGCACCAACTCTCTCTAGAATAGTGAAAGGTCCGATGAATCATGGACTAAGCTTCCCGTCTCCACCGAAGCGAATCGTGCCTCATGTCGAAGAAATCCTCAGAAACAAAACACAACCTTAAGGACTTAATCTATAACAAACAACCAATAACAAGCATAAAACAAAAATCTAAACTATACCTCGAACTCCAAAGGTCTCCAGTGGATATCGTCCCAATATCGATGTCTATCCTGTGCCACACGAAGTCTATCTTTTATCAGCTGAACCTTCTCCGCTGCATCCACAACCATCTCTGGCCCAAGCAAAACTATCTCTCCAATATCGTCCCATGACAAGGAAGTACGACACCTCCAACCAAACATAGCTTCAAAAGGTGATATCTCTATACTAGCCTGGTAGCTGTTGTTGTAAGCAAACTCTACCAAATGGATATGGTCCTCCCAAGAACCCCCAAAATCTAGTATACAAGTATGCAACATATCCTTGAGAGTCTGAATAGTCCTCTCTGACTGCCCATCTATCTGGGGTTGATATGCATTACTGAACTTGAGCTGAGTGCCCAAACTCGCCTGCAACTTCTTCCAGAAATAAAAAGTAAAACGGTTATCCTGATCCGAGACTATGCTGACAGAAACTCTATGTATCCTGATGATCTGCCTCACATATATCTCTTCCAGCTTCTCTGTAGATAAATCTACCTTAAAAGCAAAAAGTAGGCCGACTTGGTCAACCTATCAATGATGACCCAAATCGCATCTTTTCTCATAGAGATCGTGGAAGTCCGGACACAAAATCCATAGTAATGTGCTCCCACTTCCACTCTAGAATAGGTAATGACTGAAGTAAACCTCCTGGCCTCTGCCTCTTGGCTTTCACCTACTGGCACACTAAGCATCTGGATACAAACTGTGCCACTTCCCTCTTCATGCCATACTACCACATACTCTCTCGCATATCCTGATATATCTTGTTGGCACCTGGATGTATGGAATAATGAGAGCGATGCGCTTCCTGCAATACCTTCTCATGCAGTTTTCCACTAGACACACACAATCTAACTCCATGCCGCAAAGAACCATCCTCAGTAATGATAAAATTATCCTCCAATCCTGCTCTCACCTGAGCTCTACATCCTCATAATGTGCTGCTTTGATCTTGTCTATCAAATCTGAATATATCTGCAATCCCCATATCTGCATCATACAACCAGGAACTATCACCTCAATGCCCAAGCTCTCCAAGTCCTCCAACAAATATCGATCCTGCCTCAAGAACATAGCTACCGGATACCTACTCAAAGCATCGGCAACTAAATTAGCTTTCCCAGGATGATACTACAAAGATATATCAAAATCCTTCATCAGTTCCAACCACCAATGCTGTCTCATGTTCAACTCCTTCTGCGTGAAAATGTACTTCAAGATCTTGTGGCCAGTGAAGATCTCCACACGCTCTCCGTACAAATAATATTTCTACAACTTTAGGGCGAAGATGAATGCTGCCAACTCTAAATCATGGGTAGGATAGTTCTTCTTATGAGGACATAATTGCCTGGATACATAGGCAATAACTTTTCCATTCTGCTGAAGAACATAACCCAAACCTTTCCCCGATGCATCACTATAAATAGTGAAACCTCCAGACCCTGATGGCAATGTCAAAATAGGAGCAGACGTCAACCTCTTCTTCAATTTCTCAAAAGCAATCCTCCGTCCAAACAAACTATACATCCTTTCTGGTGAGTCTGGTCATCGGCTCGGCAATCCTCAAAAAATCCTGTCCAAACTTCCTGTAGTAGCCTGTCAATCCTAAGAAACTCTTGATCTCTGCTACCGAACTTGGGGTCTTCCAAGATTCAACTGCTGCGATCTTCTTCAAATCCACTAAAATACCATCACCAGTTATAACATGCCCCAAGAACTCCACCTTGTCCAAGAAGAACTCATACTTGGACAACTTTCCATATAGCTTCTTCTTTCTCAACACATCCAACACAATCCGTAAATGCTCCTCGTGCTCCTCCGGTATCTTCGAGTATATGAGTATGTCATCGATGAACACCACTACGAACTTGTCAAGGTACGGATGGAACACCTTCTTAATCAAGTTCATAAATACCATCAGTGCATTAGTCAAACCAAATGGCATCACCATAAACTCATACTGATCATACCGAGTTTTAAAAGCAGTCTTCGGTATGTCCTCCGGCTTCACCTTCACCTGGTGGTAGCCTGATCTCAAATTTATCTTAGAAAATACCTTGGCACCACTCAACTGATCGAACAAAATATCAATCCATGGTAAAGGGTACTTATTCTTGATAGTGAGATTATTCAAAGCCCAGTAATCAATGCACATGCGCACCAATCCATCCTTCTTCGGTATAAATAATACCGGGACTCCCCACGGTGAAGAACTCGATCTGATAAATCCCTTATCCTGCAATTCGTCCACCTGCTTCTTCAGCTCAACCAGTTCGCTGTTGTTTACTCTATAGACATATTGCAAAATTGGTTCTGCACCTGGCACCAAGTCTATAGAGAATTCAACATCTCGATCTGGCGGCAATCCTGGAAATTTCTCAGGAAACACATCCAAGAACTCTGCTATCAACGGATGTGGCAACTCCTTGTCTTCCACCATAGCTCCACAAATAATGTCTTCTCCCTGCTCTGCAGCTCTTCTAACAAACTCAAACTCTGGCTCTCCTAGCGGACCAAACAAAACTCTACCTCCTCTACTGTCTATACTAGCATGCTGCCTACTAAACCAATCCATCCCAGTACAATATCGTAGCTCGAAAGTGGCATTACAAGTAGACACGCACTCAACTCTCGGCCTCCTAGAGTAACTATCTGATCCTTGCAAATATTATTAACCAGGATAATACCTCCCTCGGTCATGATCTTGCAAGTACTAATCAAAGACTCAGCTACCAAACCATACTTTAGAGCAAAAGAAACAGATACAAAACTATGGGAAGCACCACTATCAAACAAAGCTAAAGCTAGAATAAAATCAAGAAGAATAGAACCTGCAATAACATCTCCAGTGGGCTCGTCATCCTTGACGGTCATAGCAAAAGCTCGTCCCTGACGTGCACCTCCCTGCTGTTGATGTTGGACATAACGTTGCTGCTGTTTCGAAAGTGGTCCCCTCGGCTGTACTGCAGGTGGTCTCGTCTGTTTCCTCGGTGCTGAAGTTGCTCCATGAACTGTACGATGAGGATTGGAAGGACACTCCCTCATCTGATACCCTTCAGTACCATAATACAAACAAACTTCCAACCTCTTTCTGCAAACTTCTCAGATATGGCTGGAGTTCTTCCAGAAATGACAAAAAGATTGTTGTAACTGTCTCTGCTACTGTGGTACCTGGTAAAATAGTGCCCTAGCTGGAGTCTGGTGCTGCTGTGGCTGCTGGAAAGGCCTGGACTGGAAATGAGGACATTTGGCAGATACTGCACTGTTGTTTGCCCCCAGAAAAGAATTACGGTCTCTCTTGGGCTTCAAACCCAACTCCCGCTCAACCTTGCTTGCCTCCGCAAGTATCTCCGATTATGTCTCATAAAAAGACAGAATGAGGATCTTCACTTCCCAGTTTAGACCCTCACAGAAATAAATAGCCCAAACCTCCGGCTCTCTCACCAAATACTCTACAAATTGGCTCAACCTGCCAAACTCCACAGCGTACTCCTCCACAGACATGCTCCCCTGAATGAGGCTCTCAAACTGCCTCCCCAAGTCTAGCATGTCTGCCCGAGCGAAGAACTTCTTCTTGATGAGGTCCTTGAATACCTCCCAAGACTGTCCTGCGTCAACAAGAATCAGCTCATTCCTGAACCAAGTGTCGACAACGTCGAACAGTTGAAGTCTTATCGCCTTAACCTTTATATTCTCAGAAAGACGGGATACCCTCATAAGACGCTCAATATCCTCGAGCCAATCATCAGCATAGACGATGCCCTCCGTCCCCTTGAAGACCCTAGGCTCCAGCTTCTTGAAGTCCTGAATGGTGCCTGGCCGAAACTGAGCAACCTGCTGCTGGACCGAAACTCCTCTCTCGACTACGGCATAAGAAAGCGTACTCTCGATGCCCTACCATAAAATATCGGTCTGCCTCTGATGTGCCTCAGACTGAGCCCTATGTGCCTTGAGCATCTCACAAAATAGTGTAAATATCTGTGTCGCCTCTGCTGGCACGGAAGGTGAAGGTAGAAGCCCCTCAGATACAGCTGGCACAGTCCTCTGAGTAGGTGGTGGACCTACGAAAGAAGCTGACACTCCAATCATCGGAGAAGTGACTGGTGCAGGCCCTCGAGATATCGCAGACCTCTCAGAAGCTTCTTTCCCCTGCTGTTATCTAGTCTTAGGCGGCATCCTGAGACAAAGTGAAAGAAAGAATCAATATGGCACATGATGTAAGAACTTCAAGGAAAGGACAGTTTAAGAGATCAAGTATCAATATCAAAGAAGATTAGTTGAATGAATCAAAAGAATTTTCCTAGATGTGATTTAGTATTCTTAGCCTATAGCCTATATCCTATATCCTGACACAGGCTCACATTGGTACAACTAAGTCGTCGCACTACCACGATATCGTACAACTTGCGAAGCCTGACTTGCATGGGCCACCACTAAAAATGTGTCATGACCCGCACCCGATGTAGGGATGCAAGTCGGGAACAATGCCCAGCCTACACCGCATAATCGACGATATAATAATGTCCGGGTAATCTATCTAGCAGTATAATGAACCACCAACAATAATAATATACTCAATCACAGATCTAAGATGTGAAACGAGCACGAATAAGATAAAGAATAGAATAGTCACATATAACTCATGAGTCTAAAATAATACATCAATGAGTCTGAAAGAATACTAAACAAAAGAAGCTGGAGACAAATCCAGTACAAGAATACTAAGAAGCTACAAGTCTCGGGTCATCTGTCTCAGTTAGGATAAGTCTCCCCTGAGCCAGAGTCTCTGACTCTAATCCCATAACATCCTGAGGTTTATAATGTGTAGGGTACCACTCTTCAGTGTCATCTGGAAAAAATATATCCAGTCAGGAAAGGAGCATAGTAAATCTCTAACAACAGTTCTAATCAACGATAAAAACTATGTAAAAGTAAATAGATGTGAATATACAAGATGTAATAATAGATACAAAAGATATACAATAAAAAAAATATTAGAATAAATACAATAATGAACAATATGACAATGAACAAGAATACTAATGTCTAAGTATGTGAGTACTAGCTTAACATGTGATTGGCTTGGGAACTTGCACAAGAGTATAATGGCCTGATTAATCATACGTGTGGTATATGATCAACACTCACAAGGAACAAGACATGCACAAGGAGGGTATGATCACATATCTATACTAAAATACTCCCCACCCCGACTGGTATAGTAGATCCAACCATGGTATGCTATATCACGAGATTATCTAGGAAGGTAGCAAATCTCCCCGAGAATCAGTGTCTGCACATGCACAAGATAATAATTAAAATAAGACTTGCACAAGATACACCATATACAAGGAATAATATCTCATGATAAGATCCGGATATACCAATCCGTGCATCGTGTCAAGAAACATGGATATCTACACTAGAGACAATGAACATAGAGGATATCATAAAGGAGAAACTATCAGAGAATGTACTCGCCTGAAGTCCAATAAACAGTCTCACAGATGTCTGATACGGTGCCTTGAATACCTAGATATGGAATACAATATCAATACAAGGTTTCGAAAAAAAAAGTTAAACTAGTCAACTTCTAGGTCAACAAGCCAATTCTAAGTCAAAAGTCAAACTAGGTCAACTCTAAGTCAAATTATGGTCAACTATGGTCAAACTATGGTTAATTATGTCAAACTATCTATTTTTAGGTTGCATGAGTCTATCTCAAGGATATTGGGTTCAAACACTAGAGTTCTAGGTCATAAAAGCTATATCTTAGGATACTAGGATACCGTATCTCAAGATACGTAAAAATAGGGATATGAATTATCACACTCATACAATATCAAACAATATTACATATATAAAATCCTAATTACAAACATTAAATAGATACCTTGGTTTCGAACCAACTTAGTATCACAACACTAAACCTCAATCTTGAGACCCAAATCCAATACCTTGGGTATCCCCAATTTACCTTGATACTTACCTTGGTATCTCAAGGTAATATCCAATACCTTACTTATACTAACTACCCATAATAATATATGCTAACAACTAAATATTATACATATAGTATACTAAAGCATAATTAGCAATTAGGAACATATATACGTATATATTAATATCATAAATACACACACACACACACACACACACACACACACACATATATATATATATATATAATAATAACTAATATAACCGCATATGTGTTACTAAAACCCCTGGTTGTCGTCCCTAAAACTTCTGATACGCTGCTGATACTGCTTAATTATAACTATATAAGATATATGTACATAATAAATACATATAACAATATCATACATATATATAGTAACATATATATAGCATCATATATATATATATATATATATATATATATATATATATATATATATATATATATATATATATATATATATATATATACTATAATATATATACATACACTACAATATTAAATAGCTCTTACATATGTAGAATAATAGCTACATACAATTTATACACATAGATATAATAGATACATAGATCTAAGACATAATAATACATAAATATATATACACCATAATATAAATATATACATATTTATAATTATACATTACCAAGACTAAGAACACAAGAAAAATAGATCTAGAAATTAAATTGCATAACACATGGAGTGTATTACACCCGTATCCCACTAGATCTAGGATACGCTTGCGACACGAGTCCACTACACATCCAAAGGTACCCCGAAGGACATGAATAAGTCTAATATATTATTTATGAATAATACAAAGAGTCAAACACAAATCTACGTATCCGTGTCCAAATGTGACATGCACAAAGTTCCGTGTCGGAGAAAAAACTCTCATATCAACACGTATCACCAAATTGTTGGGATACGACCTACACACACCCAATTATAGACATGACACTAGCCCCAAACACACAAACACATGCCAAATTGATCTATAGGACCAATTAACACATACAACAAATGTTAATCTCCCTAAAATTGACACAAAAAGTACCATAACTTTGTCAATATGCCTCATATGAACACAAAACTAAATCCTATGGGTAGTCTATGCATATGGGTTGATTTCTCATGGCTAAATCTCATATTTAGAACCTAATTTAAGGAGAAAACTGAATTATACCTATTGGGAGATGGATTTCCAATACAACCTCTAAATGTGATGAAATTGGCCTCCAACTTGTAGATCCTTACTCCTCTTTGTAGATCCTTGCTTCTTCCTTCTAGATCCTTACTCCACTAGTCTCCAATGGTGATTTGGGAAAGAATTAGCATAAAATTTGGTAAGAAAATGATATGGGAATGAAGGAATTTGGTTGAAAAAAATTCTAGATCTAGTTTGCAAATAAAAAAAATTCTTCTCTCTTTAAATATAGGCCGGCCCCCTTTCCCCTTCATCAAGTCACTATGTAATATCCATTATACTCCTTGGGGCCTCTCATAAAAAAAATAATTAAGGAGGAAAGCTTCTAGTCTAAAGGTTTAATTAAATTAAGCCACCTCCTAATCAATGGACTTTCTAAATGGGCTAAAATCTAATAATTAATACATGTTGGTCTAAGAGTCTAAACTAAACTAGTTAGGTCCACTAACACTAGTCCAAAATAAATAAATAACATCTAACAATAATTAAATAATACAACAAATAATTATTTATCATGCACGATATTTAATTAATTATAAAATTACTAAAATACCCTTTCCTAGAAAATATGGTAGTGACAGACGCCAAGGTATTTTCTAAGATAGACTTGAGATCAGGCTACCACCAGGTGAAAGTGAAGCCGGAGGACATTTCGAAGACTGCTTTTAGGACTCGGTATGGCCAGTATGAGTTCATAGTGATGCTGTTTGGGTTGACTAATGCCCCGACGGTATTTATGAATTTATGAACAATGTGTGTCACGCTCCAGTCCCAAAAATACGTAGAACTTAGGACACGTAAGCATGCCAGCCGCATGGATATGGCAACTCCAATATATGGAAACCAAATCCATACGTACGCTGTAATATGAATATAAAATCCACAAGTGGTATAAAATGTAATACAAGTCACAGGGTATAATCTAAATCTCATCCACCAAAATCATATAGAAATAAATAACCAGTATCTATGAAACTAGATCTCAACAGAAGTATCTAAAGATGATAGTTGGATGGAAACAAATCCACTACCAACTCAAATGGGAAAAGTAAATACAATATCAGTACAACTCACTCAAACAATAAGTACCAGCTACCAATCACGGCTCGAAGAGAAGACATCCACGAAGCATCTATTCCTTCCAAATCTGTGCTCCTGCAAATACTCAAGAACAGGTACACCTGGCAGCGGACCAGGTCCTCAGAGGGACATAACAAGTATACTTAAACACATGCCAATAAAGTACTGAAAATAACATCCATTGGGGTCGCCTAACCATCTATGTGAATGCAGTTAAGAACACCTTTCCCCACAAGTGAGCTATCTGGCTGAAAACTGGGATTTGGCATGGTTCTCTTTTGAAGAGCCAGGGGCCTAAAAGGCACGTCGTCTTTTGAACGCCGGTGGCCCGCCTGATAGTACATAATATATAGGGGTCATCATCACCCGTATCTCCAGCGGAGAATCCGGGCTTCACAGAAAAAGTGTAAAGGAGCTCAAATGCGGTACTTGTTGTTCTTCCCACCCCATGCTCTAAGCATGTCACATCCATGACACGATTTGGTCCATAGCCTATTCTTAGTACCCTAGCCCAATTCTGCAACCAAACAAGGACAAGGATGGGACCACCGTACTACAATAAGTTATGTTCCTGGACCTCTAATAACTGCCAAGTCTACTAGCATGCAATGTTTCTAACAGCAGTTATTCCTAACGCACGACCCATACGTACAGGAGGCCAGACCTGTCACGCAGTCCGTGATCTATATGAGACTCACACTCGTGTAACCACTGTGTCACGGCCAATGAACCTAATGGTGCTACATGATAATGTGGTAGTCTCATGAACAAGGTCAATGCAAATACATAAATAAAAACATATTGCGACGTCAACGTCGCGCGCATTTTATATAACAGTTAAAATATATGAACTAAAGACAGAAAATAAAGATGCATGCAACATATGGAATATAAATAACAGTACAATGGCAAGGTATACTTGCCTGACAAGGAAGCTGCAATATACCAATAACCTGCTCCAGAAATCGCGCAGAACAATCCAATATCCTATGTACACATAAATATAATATAATAGAATTATTAGTCATTACACTAGCACATACTCAACCACATTTACACTGGAATCAGGGGGTATACTAGGGGTAACACTAGTCATCTAACACGGTCAATTACGCATTGAATTACGTGGGTGTCGCGTCTTCAAGTACTGTACGAAATCAGTCAGTCAACTGACAGGTGTCTATGCCAGTACGTTAGTGTACGCAAGGCAGACAAATTCACAATTTCTTAGGGTCAACATGGTCAAGGTAAGTATGGGATAGTCCACGATGTCCTAGGGTCATACAGTCTGAATATTTAGTCATAATTATCAATTAGCATTTACTTACATATATATTCATATAACTATATAATAATATAACCATTAATTTATTTTAATTTATTTAATTCTGGAATAATTACTCTAAAATCCTATTTTAATCTTATTATTCTGATTTTTATGTTAATTCCTAAATTTTGTCCAAAGAAACTGAATTTTATCAACTCGAGACTCATGGCACGCAAATCGAGGCGATCTGTTGACCAAAAAGTCAACCGATACAAACTTGACTTTCATGCATGATTTCTTGTAGATTTTAGCATCAAAAACATACTGGAATTTATGGCTCGTTTGAATTCAAATTCGTTTGGGAATTATGGCACATACAAATTTTGTATTATGCACCGATGGTTAAATTCTAACCTAGAAGTTCTACAGAATTAACAGTATATAAATACTTCGAAATAAATTCTGGGAAAAATATATGTCGATGATCTCGACATTAGCTTTCCAAAACTTTAAACGGTTCGTGATTCTGATTCCTTGTTCTCCCGGAATCGCAAAAATATCGAAACACGTCTATTTTTGGACATGCTGTGCTTTACGAATTTTCCAGAATTTAATACTAACAATTTAGAAAAACAATTTATATTATCAGAAAGCTAACCTCATTATCGTTCTAACAAAAAAAACTGGAGCACGTTTGGAGTCCGGAGCTAGGAGATATCGTCTTTTTAATTCGTCATAACTAGTAGAAAATGAGGCTGAATTTATGACGAATTTTGAATATTTTTGGACAAAAAAGAGAGGAATTTGGGAAAGAAAAATATGAAGGATGAGGTATATATAATGGTGGACACTACTTAATTAAATACGAATAGGATTGGTTAATTTGGATAGGATTATGATAAATTTAAATAAGGATAGGATATGCATGAAGTTGATTTCCTAGTAGGTTCAGGATTTGAATTAATTTAAAATAGAGTTTGAATTTATCTCAATAATTTATAATCTTAAATATAATTAAAGATAATACAAATAATTTATAAAATCTTATTAATAGTATCTATCTAATATTAAGACTATATATATCCAAATAAATCCTAAATAATTTTAAAATCTAAATAAATTTCTTAAAATTCTAAATAAATTACAAAATAATATATTTAAATATTTTAAACTAAAATAAATATTTGGTAGGAACGACATGCAAGTATGGTCGTATAGTAAATCATAGAAGTCCTAGAAATTTATATTTTCTAAGTTTTAATTACCAAAAATTCTAGAAAAATCTCCAAAAATCTAAAATAACCTAAAATAATTCTAAATGAATATTTATATAAGTAAATATATCAAGAACTTTATTTTCTAATTAACTAAGAGCATATTCTAAATAAATTCAGCATATATAATAAATATAATAATATAAAATATACACAAAATACCTATTTTGGGTGAGGGAGTTTACAATCTACCCAACTTAAAATAATTTCGTCCTCGAAATTAAAATAAGACATAATTTGTTAAATCCTTCACATTCGTACATAAGGTATGTCAATCGCAATCTCTTCCAAAAATTTAAATAACAAAATTTAATTGAATCTATCGCGATCACTTCAAAATTAATATAACCACTGTTTAAATCAAAATTCAACCTGTCGTAATCTCTTCTCGATTTTTAAATAATCAACATCCAAATCTGGCTCAAGTCTATATGACATCCCACATCAAAATTTATATCATAATTTCCAACTATCATAATCTCCTCTAGACTTTGAACAATAAACAATTCTAATCAAATCTTATTCCTATTCTTAACTTAAGAATTTTGTACTATTCAAATATTTAAACTCAATTTACATCCTCAATATTTCAAATAGGTGACCCAACAATTAAAATTGAACTTTTAATTCAAATCATCAAATTATAAAATTTAAATCTAATTAACCAATTGTTCAAGTCTAAAATTCTATATTTATCCTCAAAATTTAAATCGATGATTCATCCTTCAATATTCAAAATTTAAATCATGTGCTCAAAGTATAAATATTGGGTCCTCAATATCAAGATTTTTAAAATTCATTAAATCCTCATTATCTTAATCCCTCTTTTAAAATTCTCCACATTTAAAAGGACTTAATCTCTCAATCTAATCCTACTTAATCACAATCTAAAAGAATTCTCCTCAAGTTTAATACTGCAATTTCTACCCAACTTAGAATTTACCCATCTATCACATAAGGCTCTTACACTTAAGAAAAATATTCCTCAATTTATTTTCTCATGTCATTCAATCTTCAAAACTTTAACACCAACTATATCATATGTGATATGCCCTTAATCAATTATGAAAGATAGTCACCAAATAATGTGATTGGCCTATGGGGTATATCTTGTACTATCCGTGTATCACTTATATCCAAGCACGAGATTTCGTCTTTCCGAAACAAGGGAAGACGGAAAGCAACGTAAAAGAGTTCAAGGAGGGGTAATAGAATGGAAGTATGGGAATCAAAGCGTTTAAAGAATTCAAATGGGAATTGTCAAGACAGTTGTGGATTGAAATCTTAATTTGATAATTTCCTATTCGCATGCTCACATCGGTGCAGTTATGTACTTAATATGATATGCTTTGTCGTATCTAGAGGGTAAGTATATTCGTCTACTAATCACTACCTATCTCAATCCACGTAAAGTAGTTATGCGAAGGGCGAACCAAGCGCACTAAGGTTAGCTAGACCCTAATACACTGATTCTGAAATGCATTATTGTGGGCGCCCACTAATACATATGTAGTGAACAAGCTTGATAAAGAATAAGCTTGCAAAAACTAGGCTATAATAGCAGCATAAATCAAGGTAGTACAGCAAATATGAATACGCTAGATTATGATGAAAGAAGGTTCATAACAATTCAAGTTCACAAAAACAAAAGCAAAATAAGCAATAATAATGAAAGACTACACAATTTCTACAGTTGTCATATTAATTCCTTGTCTAAGTCGATAGTCGACAAAGTAGGGGTGTGAGCCTCTAAGTTCTATAGTCTGAATAAACACTATCATCTTATGTTAGCATACAATTAATGCCATTCAGTTACACTTCATCAATGGATCACAAGGGCTATATAATACTAGGTGGTGAGGTATACTACCTAACTTATAAAAATTAAACTAATACGGTGACAGTCTTAAGAGGGTCATACACAATAATCTTGCACATGTAAATAAAACAGAAACTCTTTATTAGGGTATATGAGGAAAAATCTTGGTATTGATTAGGGTATCCTTTTTATGTAGGTAATGGTCATCCTAAGTCTTAATCATAGTGATCATAGAACATGTGTCAATAGTAAGGATAGAAGAGTTACTGGCTGTTTAAGGGGAAAGGGAATATAACTCGTATTGAGGTGTGGTACAAGTTACGCAATTTAAAACTAAGGAATAAGCACCAGGTCTCAATCTACAAGAATAACTTAACTATCAAGTTCTAACTACCAAGCATAAAAAATTTCACATTCAAGGCTACAACTATAATTCTAGCAAACTATGAGCCCTTAACAAAGAATAAATTTACTTGGTCTACTATCCGAAGTGTCAGATGGCACGAGTTGAAAGATGAAGAGAAGAAACGTAATTAGCCGTCGCAAAATAGCGAGCGCTATGGTCGCAGGGAAACAATATATAAAATAAAGATAGAGGGCTCTAGATAGCATCATGGTTCTCTAAGGGGAGCGGGGTGTTAGTTGCTATGTTCGGGGTATGATCAAGGGAGAAGTGTTGATTATATTCCTCTAGGCTTCCTAGGGTGCTGTCTACTAATAACAAGACAATGATATAAGTTTATAGTTCCAATATCATCTAACTATGAAGGTTAGGTTCAGTCCAAACATTAATTTTTTGTTTTCTATGGGTTCCTCAATGCTAGGGGCAACCATTATGGTAAACTTCTAACTAACTCTAGTAATGTCTATACTACTCTTAAGTCTTCATAATATATCATGGGTAATGGTAAACCAATTTTAAAGGTAAGGAATTCTAGGGTTTACTAGATATTCTAAACTTAGTGGTGTGTCTATATTCTCGTTGTATTCTTAATAGGTGTGCTAGTCTAATTATCATCTAACAACAGGAACTTCTATATTCTAGGAGAAGGCTATACTTAAAGATCTATTAGGGAAGCACAAGAATCAAACAGGATGCATTTGTTCAAAATAGAACAGAGAGGAGGAAGATGAATCATAGTCAATTATGGATGAGATCCTATTTTCTAGTCCTAGGTGCAGGCTTGTTCGGTACAATAACGTAACCGAGACAATATGCTCTTGACCTGCATGGGCCACCACAAAAAAACATGTCACGCTCCAGTCCCAAAAATACGTAGAACTTAGGACACGTAAGCATGCCAGCCGCATGGATATGGCAACTCCAATATATGAAAACCAAATCCATACGTACGCTGTAATATGAATATAAAATCCACAAGTGGTATAAAATGTAATACAAGTCACAGGGTATAATCTAAATCTCATCCACCAAAATCATATAGAAATAAATAACCAGTATCTATGAAACTAGATCTCAACAGAAGTATCTAAAGATGATAGTTGGATGGAAACAAATTCACTACCAACTCAAATGGGAAAAGTAAATACAATATCAGTACAACTCACTCAAACAATAAGTACCAGCTACCAATCATGGCTCAAAGAGAAGACATCCACGAAGCATCTATTCCTTCCAAATCTGTGCTCCTGCAAATACTCAAGAACAGGTACACCTGGCAGCGGACCAGGTCCTCAGAGGGACATAACAGGTATACTTAAACACATGCCAATAAAGTACTGAAAATAATATCCATTGGGGTCGCCTAACCATCTATGTGAATGCAGTTAAGAACACCTTTCCCCACAAGTGAGCTATCTGGCTGAAAACTGGGATTTGGCATGGTTCTCTTTTGAAGAGCCAGGGGCCTAAAAGGCACGTCGTCTTTTGAACGCCGGTGGCCCGCCTGATAGTACATAATATATAGGGGTCATCATCACCCGTATCTCCAGCGGAGAATCCGGGCTTCACAGAAAAAGTGTAAAGGAGCTCAAATGCGGTACTTGTTGTTCTTCCCACCCCATGCTCTAAGCATGTCACATCTATGACACGATTTGGTCCATAGCCTATTCTTAGTACCCTAGCCCAATTCTGCAACCAAACAAGGACAAGGATGGGACCACCGTACTACAATAAGCTATGTTCCTGAACCTCTAATAACTGCCAAGTCTACTAGCATGCAATGTTTCTAACAGCAGTTATTCCTAACGCACGACCCATACGTACAGGAGGCCAGACCTGTCACGCAGTCCGTGATCTATATGAGACTCACACTCGTGTAACCACTGTGTCACGGCCAATGAACCTAATGGTGCTACATGATAATGTGGTAGTCTCATGAACAAGGTCAATGCAAATACATAAATAAAAACATATTGCGACGTCAACGTCGCGCGCATTTTATATAACAGTTAAAATATATGAACTAAAGACAGAAAATAAAGATGCATGCAACATATGGAATATAAATAACAGTACAATGGCAAGGTATACTTGCCTGACAAGGAAGCTGCAATATATCAATAACCTGCTCCAGAAATTGCGCAGAACAATCCAATATCCTATGTACACATAAATATAATATAATAGAATTATTAGTCATTACACTAGCACATACTCAACCACATTTACACTGGAATCAGGGGGTATACTAGGGGTAACACTAGTCATCTAATACGGTCAATTACGCATTGAATTACGCGGGTGTCGCATCTTCAAGTACTGTACGAAATCAGTCAGTCAACTGACAGGTGTCTATGCCAGTACGTTAGTGTACGCAAGGCAGACAAATTCACAATTTCTTAGGGTCAACATGGTCAAGGTAAGTATGGGATAGTCCACGATGTCCTAGGGTCATACAGTCTGAATATTTAGTCATAATTATCAATTAGCATTTACTTACATATATATTCATATAACTATATAATAATATAACCATTAATTTATTTTAATTTATTTAATTCTGGAATAATTACTCTAAAATCCTATTTTAATCTTATTATTCTGATTTTTATGTTAATTCCTAAATTTTGTCCAAAGAAACTGAATTTTATCAACTCGAGACTCATGGCACGCAAATCGAGGCGATCTGTTGACCAAAAAGTCAACCGATACAAACTTGACTTTCATGCATGATTTCTTGTAGATTTCAGCATCAAAAACATACTGGAATTTACGGCTCGTTTGAATTCAAATTCGTTTGGGAATTATGGCACATACAAATTTTGTATTGTGCACCGATGGTTAAATTCTAACCTAGAAGTTCTACAGAATTAACAGTATGTAAATACTTCGAAATAAATTCTGGGAAAAATATATGTCGATGATCTCGACATTAGCTTTCCAAAACTTTAAACGGTTCGTGATTCTGATTCCTTGTTCTCCCGAAATCGCAAAAATATCGAAACACGTCTATTTTCGGACATGCTGTGCTTTACGAATTTTCCAGAATTTAATACTAACAATTTAGAAAAACAATTTATATTATCAGAAAGCTAACCTCATTATCGTTCTAACAAAAAAACTGGAGCACGTTTGGAGTCCGGAGCTAGGAGATATCGTCTTTTTAATTCGTCATAACTAGTAGAAAATGAGGCTGAATTTATGACGAATTTTGAATATTTTTGGACAAAAAAGAGAGGAATTTGGGAAAGAAAAATATGAAGGATGAGGTATATATAATGGTGGACACTACTTAATTAAATACGAATAGGATTGGTTAATTTGGATAGGATTATGATAAATTTAAATAAGGATAGGATATGCATGAAGTTGATTTCCTAGTAGGTTCAGGATTTGAATTAATTTAAAATAGAGTTTGAATTTATCTCAATAATTTATAATCTTAAATATAATTAAAGATAATACAAATAATTTATAAAATCTTATTAATAGTATCTATCTAATATTAAGACTATATATATCCAAATAAATCCTAAATAATTTTAAAATCTAAATAAATTTCTTAAAATTCTAAATAAATTACAAAATAATATATTTAAATATTTTAAACTAAAATAAATATTTGGTAGGAACGACATGCAAGTATGGTCGTATAGTAAATCATAGAAGTCCTAGAAATTTATATTTTCTAAGTTTTAATTACCAAAAATTCTAGAAAAATCTCCAAAAATCTAAAATAACCTAAAATAATTCTAAATGAATATTTATATAAGTAAATATATCAAGAACTTTATTTTTTAATTAACTAAGAGCATATTCTAAATAAATTCAGCATATATAATAAATATAATAATATAAAATATACACAAAATACCTATTTTGGGTGAGGGAGTTTACAATGTGTTCCACCAGTACCTTGACAAGTTCATGGTGGTGTTCATCGATGACATACTCATATACTTAAAGACACCGGAGAAGCACGAGGAGCATTTACGGATTGTGTTGGATGTGCTGAGGATGGAAAAGCTGTTCAAGTGTGAGTTTTTCCTGGACAAGGTGGAGTTCTTAGGACATGTTATGACTAGTAATAGAATTTTAGTGGATCCGAAGAAGATCGTAGTAGTGGAGTCTTGGAAGACCCCGAGTTCAGTGGCAGAGATCAGGAGTTTTTTGGGTTTGGCAGGCTACTACAGAAAGTTTATGCAAAAAATTTCGAGGATTGGCCGAACCGATGACCAGACTCACTAGGAAGGATGTAGAGTTTGTTTGGACAGAGGAGTGCCAGGTTGCTTTTGAGGAATTGAAGAAGAGGTTGACGTCTACTTCTATTTTGAGGTTACCATCAGGGTCTGGAGGTTTTACTATTTATAGTGATGCATCAGAAAAATATTTGGGTTATGTTCTTCAGCAGAATGAGAAATTTATTGCCTATGCATCCAAGAAATTGCGTCCTCATAAGAAGAACTATCCTACCCACGATTTAGAGTTGGCAGCATTCATCTTTTCCCTGAAGTTATGAAAATACTATTTGTACGGAGAGCGTATGGAGATCTTCACAGACCACAAGAGCTTGAAGTACGTTTTCACGCAAAAGGAGTTGAACATGAGGCAGCGTAGATGGTTGGAACTGATGAAGGATTTTGACATATATTTGCAGTATCATCCTGGAAAAGCCAATATAGTTGCCGATGCCTTGAGAAGGTATCCGGTGTCACGATCCGCACCCGATATAGGGACACGAGTACGCGGGTACATCCAGCCTAGGCCGCAGCATCGGCGGTAGAACGCTGTCTAGGTCACAATACTATCTAATCAATCTCACACGAATATCCAACTCCATAAGGAGACACAAATATAATAATATAATATAAAATACTCAACCACAGAACTAAAGCATGATAAGATATTGAAAGAATAAATGAAACACAACCACAAAGTCTAAACAGTCTAAACAACAATATAATCTAACTTCAAACAATAACATCAAAGTCTCAATATATGCCAAAAATAAATTCGGCCCCAAAATCTGCTAAAAAAAACTAACTAAAATAACTAGTAATTCTGGCTAGACCTTCCAACAATCACACATGGGCTACAAGGTCCAAGGCTGTAGCTACTCTCCCTGTGGTCCGTAATACGTCGGACACCAGTCCTCTAAGTCGTCGTCTAAAAAATATATCCAGTCAGGATTGGAGCGAAGTACAACCCAATAACAGTTCATAATTGACAAGAATTATAAAATAATAAAATAGAGGATGCTATATACTGAGAGAAAATAATAAACTGATGCAATAGCAAATGGTAAAGAAAATAGGCAATATAGACAATAGGTATAGTCAGTACATATATGAAATAAAGGAGAAAGGAACTGCAATATCAGATTCAAGGCAATATGATCTATGAAACTGAATATGAAGAACTGTAACTATTTTAAGTGTTTAAAATACTAGTTTCGATATGTGATCGGCTTGGAATCTTGTACGATAGCTATATGGCCTGGCTAATCATACGTGCGGTGTATGATTAACACTAACAATGTTTTACAATTTATAATAGAAATATGATCATATCTCTTACTAGGAATTCTTCCTGCCCCAACTAGTACAGTGGATCCAACCATGACACGTTACGATACACAATCAATATCCAATAATAATACCATATACAATGTCTAATATCAATGTCGTGTACGATATCAATACGATAATCATTGTAACATCTCATGACTGAATATCCAAGCTATATACTAGTTCGTGTACCAAAGTGTCAAGAATCAGATGTAACATTTCTAAGTACTTAAAATATATAAATTATCAAATAATAAAAACTATTAGAGAATGTACTCACCTGTGGTCCAGAGCAATGAATGTCAAACTGTGTCTGTATCGGTGACTCACCGTCCTATATATGAAATATCAAGTCAAAATAGTATTTTGGAATTATAAATATGCTAAATAATTATAATCTAGGTCTCTAAGTCATCACTAGGTCAAGACTAGGTAAAACTAGTCAAACTAAGTCAAACTAGGTCGTACTAGGTCAATACCTTGATTCTAGGTTCATACTAGTCGTACCTTGCTAATATTTAAGGTATATTAGTTAACATTAGTTATACTAGCCAATACTAACTAATACTAGGGTAATCTAGGTCAACTAGTTTATTAGATATACTAGTTACTATATAACTACATAACTTGCATATATATACATATAAGTATCTATATAACATTACCCAACTAATATCTTAATACCACTCTACTACCATACCTTAATCCACTACCCCAAGATGCTAATCCACAACGTTGGTACTAGCTTAACACATACCCAGGTTTGACCCCTACCTGGCACACTAATTTCTTATACTAATACACTCATCTCTACCATATCTTGCACATTCATCCACTCGAAACACTTGCTCATAGATTGTTACTACAAGTCTGAACTAATTTCTTCCTTACATGCGCTCTAAACTAACCTCACAGTCACCCACCCTGGTAATAACTTCTTTGCTACACCTTAACACACACAGATCACCCACCTACTAGTACACACCAACCTATACACTCTCTAACAATTGATACCTATGAGACCCAAACACTTGCACAATAAAACCAATCCCATTCTCTACACTCAAACACCTGGACATTCTCTCACTCTCCAACTGTGCACTTGTGTGCACTGATCCTGTGCACAAATCTTCCCTCCATTGTACAGTAGAATGGCGTGCTACACATTGGTATCAACCACTGATGTACCAACACATACTAACTTATACCAATTATCTCTATCAACCACCCATAATCTAATGATATATCTAGCACCTAAAATTCCTACCTTAACCAATATTCTAGGCTCAAAACCCGATTCCATTCACTCCACACCCCTCATTGATAGCATGTTTCCCTTATACTTAAACTCCAGGTATCACATTGCTGCCTGGCATCTACCAACACCCTCATTATCAGGTGACAGTATACAAGTTCCTAACTGCAGTGCAAAGAAATCTGAAATCAAGCATCTAATGTCTATTCTCACCCCCACCTACTCCTGCTACCAGTGAGAACCCTCTATTCTGATATAACTTGGTGCATCATCCCTTTATATGCTGTACTCGAGATCTGTATATTGTTCTTGCAGTCCCAAATTGGACTGTACAGTCCTACTCTGTCATCAGGTCTTACCCGATTCCAGTTCTTATACATACATCTGACACTCAGGTATCCACCAACTGATACACAACTAAATACCCTCAAAAACCTATTCAGGTTATCTCACACACAACCCGAGCCTTTAGTGGCAGTGGGTGCACTACACGGGCTGCTGCTCCACTACTTATTGCACACCCTCCTGCAGTGCACATTGAAACTGGGGGACTGTACCTCCTTCAGTGCACTTCTCGTTGTGCAGTGATACATGGCTGCTAATGCTTGCTCCTCTGCTTGGTGAGTACTGATGCTCCTCTTCCTTGTTGTTGGCTGCACGAGCCAATGCACTGTATGTGCATTGCTGCATAGCAACTGTGCAACTGACTGCTCGATGCCTAGTGCATGAATTGCACAGTCTCCTGCCTCGAGCTTCCTCACACTGTGCTGCAGTAGCTCCCCGAGTTCCTGTATTATTGCTATTGATTGTACATCCCCTCTGCTGCCCACTCACTGCTGCTCACACTATCACACACATACAACCATAAACACTACACACATACATAACTGACACACTTACAACTCAAGATACCAAGTGCCCAACACCCAGGATACCACTAATACTTCCTCACATCACTGCACACAAGACCCTCACTCACACACCACTCTAAAAAAATATTAAATTAAACACTAATGCACTCACAACCAATGACTCTAATGCCACTAACCCATGCCAATTTTAGAGTGATACACACTCACACACCAAAACACATATACTCAAATACCTTATGTGCATCACGAGTATCACACCATGATACTCATGATACCAACACCCACATCCCCATTATCATCATGACACACCTCCCTAACATCATTAACATATATAGTTTATCAAATATAGTATAAATAACATGTATAATTGATATTTTTATACAATATGGAGAAGTTGGCATGCTATAACCCAATACACATGGAAAGACCTCTCATACGACTCCGTATTATGGCGTATCATGATACGGACACTCCGTATCCATTTGTGGACACATATACCCTCTCAAATCATGCATCACACGCTATAAAATATTTTTACAAACACCTAATGGTCCAAATTCGAAGTTTTTCCCAAATTAGCATAAAACTCAATGTAATTTTCACAATAGGTCTCCAAAGAACCTAGTTCTTCTTCCTATGGGTAGTCCTTAGCCATGGGTAGATTTCTAGGGGTTTATTTTACCATTAAAAACTGAAATAATAAGAGGGACAAGAGTTTTACCTATTTAGAGATGGATTCTCAATGTCTTCCACCAAGGACACAATCCTCAAGCCAATGCTTCCCTCCTCAAGTGCTCCTCTAGCAATGTCAAGCTCCTTAGCCTCCTTAAAATGAGAATGAGAGTGATAAAATTTGGAAACATAAAAATTAGGGTTTTCTCTCTAATTTGGAGATGAAAAAAATAGAAAATAAATGGAGGCTACTCATGAATGAAGAGGTTTATATAAACTTTCTCTTAGGGTTAGGGTTAGGTTAAAGAATGTTTGAATTGACTCAAGTGTCCCTCTCATTCCTTCATGAATATGATCTACTAAACCATAGGAGGAATATTCTATTCTTGAGTCTAAATAGGTTTAATAGAATTAATTTAGTCATGACTAACTATTTAATTGAATCAATATGTCAAGTCAAGTCTAGTTAGGTCCACTAATGTTAAGTCTAAATAAAATAGACTAATCAACTAACAATAATAATAATAGTAACAATATATATAATATGCACATTATAAATAAATAAAATATACACAATATTTATAATAAAAAAATGACAAAAATATTCATATTCTGAAAATGTGGTAGTGACATTCGGTAGCTATGTTGTTGACGCATGATCGGTATTTGTTAGAGGACTTGGAGAGCTTGGGCATCGAGGTGATAGTTTCTGGTTTTGCTATGCAGATACACTCAGAGTTGATAGATATGATCAAGGTAGCCCAATATGAGGATGTATATCTGAGGAGCATCAGAGCTCAGGTGAGAGCAGGATTGGAGGATGATTTTACCATTACTGAAGATGGTTCTTTGCGGCATGGTATTAGATTGTATGTGCCTAGTAGGGAGCTACGTGAGGAGGTGTTACAGGAAGTGTATCGCTCTCGGTATTCTATACATCCAGGTACCAATAAGATATATCGGAATATGCGAGAGTGTGTGTGGTGGTATGGCATGAAGAGGGAAGTGGCATAGTTTGTGTCACGCCCCAGTCCCAAAATATGTAGGACTAGGAACACGTAAGCTTGCCAACCGTATGTTTATGGCAATTCTAATATATGGATACCATAATACACACGTACGCTGTAATATGAATATAAACTCACATGTGGTATATATATGTCACAAGTCACAGATATACTAGATCTCATCCACACAATAAGTTACAAAAGGAAATAACTAAACTAGAATAATGAATCTGAATAATCCAAAACTAATAATCGGGTGGAGACAAATCCACTACCAATGACTATATCAATACTAACATGAAAGAGAAGGATAAATCTCCAATATAAATGAGATGATGATATAAAGGTATCAGCGAAGGGATCCCTCGCTAGAGATAATCACTGAAGCTCAGAAGGTAAGACCTCCTCGGAAGAGATAAGTGGTAAGTCCTGATCCGTGTTTCTGCAAAAAGTCATGAACATCTACACCTGGAAAGGGACCAGGTCCTCAGAGGGACGTAACAAGATACATAGAAGCATGCCAATTTGAATACAGAAAACATGCATAATGTTTAAAAATATATAAGTACGCTGTACAAGACAATCTATATGAATGCAAATGAGGATAACTTTTCGATGTATGGGCAAGGGTAGGCTACTTGATCTAAATCTCACACTCACACACACGTCAGTGGACATCATCAGCCGACATACCTCGGGGGTAGCGACCATCGGACACGACCACCATAGTACGTGCTAGTTACTATGGTTTACCAGAGTGGTTATAGCCCATACGCCTACTGATTTTTCTCTATGATACTAAGTGTCATTTGTGTGTCAACATATCTAATATATAGTAATGACTGAAAGAAAACTACACATGCAAAAAATATACAGAAATATACTAAATATATAGAAATATACTAAGCATGCAAAGTATTGTAAATAATTTGGCAAGGTATCTTGCCTGGTCTGAAAAGGATGAAGTCCCAACTCAAGGCGTCGTCCGATCTACCCGTCACATAAATTAAACAAGTTAGGTTACAAAAGTGGGTGAACAGGTTCCTCCATTTTAATTAATTTTTAATTATTAATAAATAACCTAAAATAGTATTTTAATCTTATTATAATCTAATTTTATTGTTAAACCCTAATTTTTGGTCCAAAAAAAGTCAACTTTACGGATTTGTGATCCATGGCACGCAAATCGAGGCAATCCGTTGACCAAAAAGTCAACCAACTCAAATCCTGGATTTGTGTGTGGAACCCTATAGATTTTAATACTAAATGAAAACCATAATCGACGGTTTCATAAAATTATAAGTCGGTAAAGAGTTATGTCCACAAGGGCGCATAGATGATAGTTTTTGGTGGTTTCCTATTTATGTCTATGTTGCACAAATTTTATAATAGATTAAACTTATATTTTAAATTCTGCAAAAATACTTTTCTGGAAGTTCATCATGTCAGCTTTCCAAAACTTCAAACGGCTCATAATTCTGAGTTCGAGATCTTCCTAAATCTCGAAAATACCAAAACGCGTCTGATTTCGGACAACTGACACTTTTAGAATTTTCTGGAAAAATAGGTTCTGAAATTATTAAAATAATTTATATATTCAAAAAACTAACCTTGATATGATTCAAAAAAAATTGGAGCGCGTTTGGAGTCCGGAGCTAGGAGATATCGTCTTTTTAAGTCGTCATAACTACTAGAAAATGAGGTTGAATTTATGACGAATTTTGACTGTTTTTGGACGAAAAAGAAAGGAGTTTGGGGATGAAAAATATGAAAGATGATTTTATTCCATAAGTCTAATAGGTATTTATAATGGTGAAGATTATTTAATTGAATAAGACTAGGATTGGCTAATTTGGATATGATTATGATAAATTTAAATAAGGATAGGATATGCATAAAGCTGCTTTCTTAGTAGGTTCAGGATTTGAATTAATTTAAAATAGAGTTTAAATTTATCTCAATAATTTATAATTTTAAATATAATTAAAGATAATACAAATAATTTATAAAATCTTATTAATATCTATTAACACTAAATTAGCATCTATCTAATATTAAGACTATATATATCCAAATAAATCCTAAATAATTTTAAAAATCCAAATAAATTTCTTAAATTCTAAATAAATTACAAAAAAATATAATTAAATATTTTAACCTAAAATACATATTTAGTAGGAACAATATGCAAGTATGGTCTTATAGTAAATCATAGAAGTCCTAGAAATTTACGTTTCCTATGTTTTAATTACCTAAAAATTCTAGAAAAATCTTCAAAAATCTAAAATAGCCTAAAAATAATTCTAAATAAATATTTACATAAGTAAATATACTAAAAAATTTATTTTCTAATTAAATAAGAGAATACTTTAAAGTAATTTAATATTTAAAATAATCTATAATAAATATAATAATATAAAATACACACAAAATATATATTTTGGGTGAGGGGGTTTACAGTTTGTATCTAGATGCTTAGAGTGCCAGTAAGTGAAAGCCGAGAGGCAGAGGTCAGGTGGTTTACTTCAGCCATTAACTATTCCAGAGTGGAAGTGGTAGCATATTACTATAGATTTTATGTCCGGACTTCCACGATCTCCAGGAGAGAAAGACGTGATTTGGGTCATCGTTGACAGGTTGACCAAGTCAGCCCACTTTTTGCCTTTCAAGGTGGGGTTGTCTACGGAGAAGCTGACAGAGATGTATGTGAGGCAGATCATCAGGATATATGGGGTTCCCGTCAGCATATTCTCGGATTGGGATAGTCGTTTCACTTCTTATTTCTGGAGGAGTTTGCAGGCGAGTTTGGGCACCCTGCTCAAGTTCAGTACTGCATATCACCCCCAGACGGAATAGCAGTCAGAGAGGACTTTTCAGACTCTCGAGGATATGCTACGCACTTGTGTACTAGATTTTAGGGGATCTTGGGAGGACCATCTTTATTTGGTAGAGTTTGCTTACAACAACAGCTACCAGACTAGTATAGAGATGTCACCATTTGAGGTTCTGTATGGTCGGAGATATCGTACTCCCTTGTCATGGGACGATATTGGAGAGAGAGCTTTGCTAAGGCCAGAGATGGTTTTGGATGCAGCAGAGAAGGTTAAGCTGATCGGAGACAGACTTCGAGTGGCGCATGACAGACAGCGGCATTGGACCGATAGCTACCAGAGACTTTTGGAGTTTGAGGTATAGTTTTAGATGTTTGTTTTGTGCTTGATATTGGTTGTTTGTTATAGATTAATTTCTTAAGGTTGTGTTTTGTTTAAGGTTGGTGGTTTTGTGTTTCTGAGGATTTCTTCGACACGAGACACGATTCATTTTGGTGGAGGCGGGAAGCTTAGTCCGCGATTCATCGGACCTTTCAGTATTCTTGAGAGGGTCGGTACAGTTGCTTACAGACTAGACTTGCCACCTATATTGGAGGGAGTGCACAACGTGTTGCACGTGTCACAGTTGAGACAATGCGTGGCAAATCCTAGTCACGTGTTGGATCACTCAGAGATAGAGGTGGGCCATACTCTTAGCTATCTAGAACAGCCAGTTGAGATTCTGGATCAAAGAGAGAAGGTGCTGAGGAACCAGACTATTCCCTTGGTATGCGTCGCATGGAGGCATCCCTCTCCGGAGGAGTCTACCTGGGAGAGAGATGATGAAATGCGAGAGCGTTACCCATATTTGTTTGTGCCTTGAGGTATGTTCTGTTCTTTTCTGTTATATTCTATTTATTTTCTGGGGTAGTTTCATCTTTGAATTTCGAGGATGAAATTATTTTAAGGGGGGTAGACTTGTCACTGCCACATTTTCTAGGAAAGAATATTTTGGTCATTTTATAATTATTTAAATTTTGTACATATTATATATTCATTTATTATATTATTTAATTATTGTTAGATGTTAGTTTATTGATTTAGGCTTGTGTTAGTGGACCTAGCTAGTTTAGATTAGATTCATGGACCAACATATTAATTTAGTTAGAATTGAGCCTAATTAGAAGCACATTCATTAGGAGGATGATTAATTAAACTAAACCCATTAGACTAGAACCTTCCCTCCTTAACTATTTCTTTATGAGAGGCCCCAAGAGATATTCTAGACTTTTCATAGTAGCTTGGGGAGGGGGTTAAGGTGGTCAGGCATAATATATAGGAGGGAGAAATTTATCTCTCTTTATTTCATTATAAATCTAGATATAGAATTCCCTTTTTTCTAAATTTCTTCATTTCCACACCAAATTTCTTCCCAATTCCTTTCTAAATCATCATTAGAGGCTAGTAGAGCAAGGATCTACAAAGAAAAAGCAAGGATCTACAAGGAGGAAGCAAGGA
This sequence comes from Iris macrosiphon, assembly GCA_036927795.1. NCBI lineage: Eukaryota > Viridiplantae > Streptophyta > Magnoliopsida > Asparagales > Iridaceae > Iris > Iris macrosiphon. The sequence goes on along the minus strand of JAYESA010000018.1, from coordinate 132,565,824 downwards.
TCTACAAGTTGAAGGCTCATTTAACCTAAATTGGAAGTTTTATTGGAAATTCATCTCTCAATAGGTACAATTCAGTTTTTCCTCTTTGTTTAGCCTCTAAATCTATGTTTTAATTATTAGGAACACCCCATATGATAAGTCTACCCATAAGAATTATAATTAGGTTCATAGGAGGCATATGGAGAAAGTTATGGTATATTTTGTGTCAATTTTGGGAGAATTCCGAGATTTACACATTTTGTGTTATCAATTGGTCAATTAGACCAAATTGACATGTGTTTGATTGTGTGTGTCTAGTATCATATCCATAATTGGATACGTGTAGGCCGTATCCCAAAAATTTGGAGATACGGGTTGATTTGGGAATTTTTCTTTCGACACTGGGGTTTGTACATATCACATCTTGACACGGACACGTAGATATATAATTGACTCTTTGTATTGTTCATATATATTATTTTAGACTTGCTCGTGTCATTCGGGGTACGTTTGATTGTGTGGTGGACTCGTATCGCAAGTGTATCATAGATCTAGTGTGATACGGGTGCAATGCACTCCACGTGTTTGTTTTATTGTATTTTAAGTTTAATTTGTATTAGCTATTAGTGATATATGTATTCATATGTGTATATATATATTGTGTTATGTATATATATATATATATATATATATATATATATATATATATATATATATATATGTGTGTGTGTGTGTGTGTGTGTGTGTGTGTGTGTGTGTGTGTGTGTGTGTGTCTAATGGTTATGTACTTATATGTTTATGTGTATGGATGAGAGTTACATATATAAATGTGTATATATATATATATATATATATATATATATATATATATATATATATATATATATATGGGAAAACGGGGTATGAGCCATAGGCTCATACTATTATATGAGCCATCCTACGTGGCTTTTATGTGGCCCAATAAAAATGAAGTGACATGGAAAAGAAAATTTATATAGATAGATATAAAAGATTTGATAAATAATAATGAGCAAAATCTTTTGCCTAGGAACTTACCAAATCTTTTGTCTAGGAACTTACCAAATCTTTTGTCTAGTTAAAATTTTGAAAGTAAAATGAGGTTGTTATTGTTCAAACAAAATATTCAAACAATATTTCTAGAAAAGCAAAACTATTTCAAAGGAGAATATAACTTTACAAAAAATTTAATACTAGAAAATTTTATTTCCGAAAACATAACAAAAGATATAAAGTATTCCGCCTACCAAATATCTCCTAACAGCATTTCTTTGAGAATATCATTTAATCAATTATTTGCTTTAATTTGTACAAATATTAACATAGACAAAGAACATAATCTTTCAATTACTGTTCACCAGTTGGTCAATCTTAATTTTTAGTCATAACGGTCAAAGCCGACGCTGAAGCAGTTGGAACACATAATGGTTGCCATGATTGAGACAAATAAAGATTAGATTTTCATTCAACCCGTTTGATCTTTTCTCCAATGTAAATTGACTCATGATATATACTGGCAACTGTTTGTTTCATTTTATTCCCGTACTACGTAATATATTCATGTTAATTTCTACTTACATCTACTTTGAAATAATAGTCAAATGAATGCATGCCTTGATTTTTTTATATTATAAAATATAATCCACTCTGACTCCGAGTATCTCACATATAAAAAAAAATGTTCGCTTCCTTCGCACCAAACTTTGACGGCTACATTAGATCATGGCAAGCTGTGATATTGTTGGGCCACCGAACAAGAGACCAAAGTTTGCATTCCAAGTAATCACTGCGTTCCTGGGAAAGTAGGGCGAAGTGCATGAACAGTCAATAGTGAAGTATGGATTCAAGGAGACCATATATTAGGAAGAGACAATTATCGTGGATAGCATCACCCAACAGTTAACTCTATATCGATTGCTATGGCTCCAATGGTCCAGGGAAAGTTCAGGGGGAGCAGTATCCCCATTCAAGAACTGCATAACTTGTCGCATGCTCGGCCTAGCTGCTGGCATCGGATGTGAGCATAACAACCCGAGCTTCAAAACCATCTCCATCTCGGACTCCGGATAGTCATCTCCCAATAGCCGGTCCGTCGTCGCGAGCACCGTCCCCTTCTTCCAGTTGTCCAGCACCCAATCCACCACCATCACCCGCTCCGCGGGCGCTTCGGTCTCCAGTGGCCTCAACCCGCATGCCACCTCTAGAAGAAACGCCCCAAAGGCGAACACGTCGGTCGCGGTGGTTGCCCTGCCTTTGCTTCCCAACTCCGGTGCGATATAGCCGATCGTCCCAACGACATGCGTGGTCTGGGGATCGGTTCCGTGATCGTACAGCTTTGCTAGACCAAAGTCTCCGAGCCTGGCGTTCATTTCGCTGTCCAGCAGAATGTTGCTGGACTTGATGTCGCGGTGGACGACAACCTGCTCCCAGCCTTCGTGCAGATACAAAAGACCCGACGCTACACCTTTGATGATTTGGAACCTCTGGTTCCAGTCAAGAATATTAGGCACGGTCCGGTCATACAAGAATTTGTCGAGGCTACCGTTGGGCATGAAATCGTAGACCAGGAGGAGCTCGCCTCTGCGGCGGCAGTAGCCCAAGAGATGGACAATGTTCCGGTGCCGCAGCTGGCCTATGCTCAAGATTTCAGCTACGAACTCCTTCATCCCTTGTTCTGATTCGTGGGAGACTCTCTTTACTGCTATTTCGGCGTTGGAAGCCGACAGGACCCCCCGGTAGACTCTACCAAAGCCTCCTGCCCCGAGTAGCTCTTTCTCCTTAAAGCCTTTGGTAGCTTGGAAGAGATCCTTATACGAGAACCGATGAGGCCCGTACTCTAGCTCCCAATCTTCAAGTAATTCGGCGTATTTGAATCGACGACTCACAACAAACGCTATAGAAGAAATGACCAGTAGCAGAAGGGAACACTGAACAATTGGCAACAGTATTGTCAACGATGCACCTTTCTTCGCGTCGTCGTCGAGAGGAAGTCGAGGAAGCTTTGCGTAGTCGAGAGGTTCGGCTTTTCCATTCACCGCGAAGCTCCACCCGAGAATGCAGTGAGAAGTCGGAGCATTACCGGTAGCAGAAGAGAAGCCGACATACACAGAATCGAGCACCACGCTCGAGACGTCGACGGTATAGGAGAGGAGAGGCCCGTACTCTAGCTCCCAATCTTCAAGTTCCAAGGCAAAGATTTGGTAAGTTCCTAGGCAAAAGATTTTGCTCATTATTATTTATCAAATCTTTTATATCTATCTATATAAATTTTCTTTTCCATGTCACTTCATTTTTATTGGGCCGCATAAAAGCCACGTAGGATGGCTCATATAATAGTATGAGCCTATGGCTCATACCCCGTTTTCCCTATATATATATATATATATATATATATATACTTGAGGATGTGTGTTGTGTGTTTGTGTGTGTTAAGGGTCGGACAGCAGCACAACACGGAAACAGTGTGTGTATCAGCAACATAGAGTAGTCGCGCAGTGCAATGTTGAAGCCAACAGCAACATCACAGCAGCAGTAGCTAGTAGTGTACAGTGACAGCAGAAATCAGCAATATACAGTTGCAGTAGTGTGCAGTATGCACTGCATAACAATGCATCATCATTCAGTGAGCTAGCATAGCAGCATGCTAGCTGCAAGGCAAGCGAGCTGCAGCAGCATGTGCAGCTAGCAGTTTCAGCATTCAGCAGTTCAGTGGTAGCACGCATGCATGCAGTGCCAGCAACTGCAGTCGCAGTTTTAATATGCAGTAGCAACATGGCATAACATGCAGTCCAGCAGCAGCTTGGAGAGCTCCAGTAGCAGTTAAAGCAGGTTGAGGTTAGTTAGTCATTGAGTTAGTTTAGTTAGCTAACTAGTAGTTTAGTTAGCTAGTATCTTGATGTATAGTTTACTAGTAGCTTGATAGTTTAGTTAGTTTGGCTAGCTAGTTCATTAGTAGTTTAACTAGTTAGTAGGTATGTATACATATGTACATTTGATATCTAGTAGCTAGTGATTACTATTGGTGATATGTATACTTGTTACTATTAGTGTTATGTATATACTTGTATCTTTAGTTAGTGATACGTAGACGTATGTATATATATTTATATATGTATTAGTAGATAGTATAGTAGTTTGTATTAGATAAATATATATTAGTTATAATTAGAGTTTGGGTAGTTAACTATATGTTAGAGTTGACATTACCTTGAGATACCAAGGTAAATATCAAGGTAGTGAGGGATACTCAAGTTATTGGATTTGAGTATCAAGATGGGGGTATAGTGGTGCGATACCGTATTGGTTCAAAGTCAAGGTATTCACTTAGCATTAGTTTAGTTAAAAATATTATATATTATTGATTGTATATGCATATTATAATATTATCCTATCTAATTATTGTGTATGTTACGATACGGTATCCTATTGGTTTCCTAGTATCCTAGTTTAGCTAGTGTGGCTTAGTTACATAGTGTATGGACCCAATATCCTAGAGATAGACTCATACAACCTAGAAGTAGGTAGTTTGACCAAGTTTGACTAATTTGACCTAGAGTTGACCTAGTTTGACTGTGTTTGACTTAGAAATGGCTTTTTGACCTAAAAGTTGACTAGTTTAAGTTATTTTTATTCCAAAACCTTATATTGATGTAATATTCCATATTTAGGTCTTCGAGGTACCGTACCTGATATCTGTAATACTGTTTACCGAATTTCAGACGAGTACATTATCTGATAGTTTTTTATTTATGATATCCTCTATGTCTCTTGTATCTAGTGTAGATATCCTAGATTTCTTGATACGATGGTTACACGGATTGGTATATCCGGATCTCGTTATGAGATATTATTCCTTGGTATTTATGGTGTATCTCGTGCAAGCTTTGTTTTCTTATTCTTCTTGTACATGTGCAGATACTGATTCTTGTAACACCCCGTTCCGTTCAAGCGGACTGCCGATTCAAACGATAAAAGTGCAATGTCCCGACCCGCTTTGCTCAGGCGAGAATACTCGTTTGAGGCAAAGGAAATCCAGACTTGTTCCTACAGGAGTTTGCCTTAGGCTTTCAGAGGCTCGCTTGACGTATCGCTCGACCGAGGCGGATAATCGCTAAGGTGGGTGGCTACGGTGAAGTTATCTTTGCTTAGCCAGCACACTTAAAAATCTGGAATATTATATACTAGTTGCTAGGTGAATCACCCCCTGCATGCTAATTAGAATACAATGCACCTAGCTAAGGGAATAATCCTAACTTGTATTGCTTATGATAGAACATGGAAATAAAATATTGCTTATATATATGTTCAGACCCTTTGCATGCTACCTTGTGCATTGTTCACTTGTTCACACTGTACGACCTTAGAACGTGCCGCTCGGGAAGTCCCTTACGGTTTTACTCTCGGCTTACCTTCGGGCCCGAGCCAACGTGATTGCTTATGTTTATATAAATGCATACTTTCCTGTTCATACGTTGCCTCGACTCAATGTTTGTAGCATAAGCTATGCCAATACCCTGTTATACAAAATATTGTTCACAAAGACTATGCAAAATGAATCAGGCAATGCCTCTTGTCTTGTACTATTGTTGCCTCAACAGCAATGCCTCTTGTCTTGTACTTTTGTTGCCCCAATTGATAACTTAACCAAGACGTCGTTCGATCACGGATAACTTGTGCACAGGGTCATGGTCTCGCGGATGATGTTGGGGCACTGGCATCGATCCGGTCAGAGCGAGGCCTATTGTTTAGTCTCTTGTTCTTAGAGGAAATGGCTTGCAGCACCTCTTGTACTTTCGTTGTATACCATTCTCGTCAAAGACTATATCGTCCATTATGGCATACGCCAGTGATCGCCTTGTATGTTTAGCCTTTGCATGCTTGCTTGTAAAATAAAGAGATAAACAAGTCATCCTCGCTTAGCGGCTATCCGCGTGTGAGGCATTGTATCGCATCAAAGAATAATTTGAATCAGCTAAACGAAATAAATCTCACATCCAAACACTTGTATTTGCATATGCTATTGTCCTTGAATGTTTATACGTGCTCGTACTTGGAATTAACAATGTTTGCCTTGGACAGGGAAGGCCAAATGGTAAGTTGGTAAGTCTCGCCATATTTTCTCTCATGTAGCACGGCGCACTGCCACACGTGTAGTACCCCGCTCCGTGTAGGCACTATGTACAAGTGATATCGCCTTGCTTGCTCGAACGAAAGTCTTCTCAGAGAGTTCCTGACCGATTAATCAATGTGAGTGGGCAGAACTGCATTCTCTGATTCTTGCACGACTTAATAATGAATCTGAGTTTTTGAATGCTTGTTGCTAAAGAAGATTATTTTATAAGAAGAATGATAGAACCTGTCTCAGCATGCTAATAAGAGAACCCACATAGCTTGTCATTGAAATAAATTCGTTTGCCTGCTTGCTTAATTAGAGAACTGGAAATGCTGTCTGAAATGAGATAGAACCTTGCCATGCTAATAACAAGAGTAAAAAGGATTGCTTGCACTTATTCTTGATATCGTATACTAGACTGGAATACTTGAATGCTTGTCCTACAAGAGATAGAATTGCATGCTAGAGTTATAAGAACTGTTCTTGCTTGTTACTTATTTAATGAGTTAGCTTTGCTTGAACATGCTTTATTGATTGCTTGTCATGAGATGGAACATGGTGAATGGCGTGAGCTTGTGAATCTAGACTAATAGTCCACCCTGAGGCTTCAAAACCTTAATTACGGGGGGGTGTGGCTATTAGGCAATGTGTATTGAGAGTGTGAGCTTCGGCTATCTGGACTTGATAGATGTGTTTGCTTGCTTGTTCTAGATTATGTGCATAATCTTATATTGATAGGAGCTTGCATTCTCGCATTTGGTCAGGACAACTTGTGCACAAGGTCATCTCTCGGGCGTTCCTGGGGCACTGGGATCGTTCGACCTAGGAGAGATCTAGATCTAGATACCTGAGGCTTGAACGTCCTTCTGGTAGACCCATCTATTAGTGAGATGGGCTTGTACGTCCCAACTGCTAATCCCGTTGAGGGGACCATTATGTAGTTAGGGCGCATGCTAGGATAGCCTTCTTGCATACCTAACTGTTTGATACAGGGACGAACAGGAAAACTAGAGAACTGTATATATTATGTTATGCAAATTGTGACTAACTTGTGTGTCTGCTGCAGGGATAACCGTTCGGCCGTGGGTAAGAAATGTTATGAGTTTATCTATAGCCTGCTTGATCATTTAGTATGCATCGTGAGTTATCTGATAGTGCATTATGCATTCGCATCGGTTGGACAATGGCTATTAGTGCAGAGCTGAACCTTGGTCACAGCTGCTAATAGTACCAGTATGTGAGTCATTGGACAGCTGGATCACCGCTGCCAAACCTGAGTTTCTCGGGGACCGAAATTATATAGATGTGTTGCCTTAGTTGCTTGAGTAAATGATAGTCCACTTGATATACTTGCCTTGATTCGGGATAATCAGTCTGTTTGATAAGCTTTGCCATAATACATGCTGCGTACTGCACGATGAGAACACTGTTCCTTATAGTTGCTTGAATACTTGAGTATCGAATATGCAAAACTGGTTTCCAACTTGTGTTTTCAAAAAGATATAATCTGACTAGTTCTGAGCTGCATGAAATAAACTTAGGTAAAAGTAGCAAGATCACTAGTAGTGAAATGTTTTCCCACATGATTACTTAGTGTGGGTTTCAGGGGGTGTAGCTTCTGTTCAGTTGTTTTATCTCACTAGTACTTGTATAAAGTGTTGACCCACCAACAGTTTGCTTGTTCTCAGGTGCTTGTTCGTCCGAGGAAGCGATAGCCGTGCCTCATCCCAAGGAACCGGAAATCTGGAGTCGATGCCTTGAGCCGTATCGAGTTTGTGCCTGCTTTGAGTTGCTTTTGTATAGAGGAACATGATGTATGGAACGGTGTCATTGTAATCGAGAGAAAGAGTGCTTGAGCGATTGTAACCTCAGCCATGTGCCGCTTGTAACACCTTTGATTATCAATAAAAGAGCTTGTTTATCATGTGCCACTGTGTTCTTTACTTTTCTGCAATATGTGTGTCGTTGCTTCAGTATTGAATAACTTACTTGCCCTTGTATCAAAGCTTTGGCCTTGTGCAAGCGCACTTTAGCCTTGTACGGCATCACATTCCGATGAGAACGATGGTCCTGCGGGAGAGCTGCAACGTGGTGATTCACGTTCAGCAGGGACTATTGGGCTTGCGGGAGATTGGGGCATGACAACACGAATTAGGCTATTCAATCTTTGCATGAAACTAATTTTAAGGCAACTAGAAAGATAACTTAATAGTTGGTGCACAGAACCTATATTACGTGTTTGGATTTGTCGAGCGGGCGAGTAGCCTCCCCACTAGTACATTCAATGTACTGATAACCCACCAGATCGTTTGCAGGGTGCGGGAGAATCTCGTTCGGTGTGGATGCCTCCTTCATGCGTGCTAAGGCCAGGAGTTCCCTTTGAAGCCTTGGGGCACTGCGTCCGGAACTGAAGCACATATGTAAGACATAATATTGTGAACATTGTCTGAACATCGCCTGTACAATTATTCTAAAATTGTAGCCACTTGGCACGCTTTTACTATTTCTGATAGAGAGGCTTGAGCGACTTATAATCTCGGCTATACGCCACCTGTAACACTTGTTTATATCAATAAAATAGCTTGCTTTACTTTAACTTATGTTATTCAATGCTTTCGCTATTGTCGACTCAGTGAACTTGTTACCGATCGCCTATGCGTTCATAAACTCCGCTGCACTCGGATAATCTATGCGACTCTATGGCTTAGAACTCTTACTGCCAGCCAATGAACCACGGCCTTGCACGGGCGTGGCTCACGCTCGTGCGGCATCACGCCCGGATGGGTCAAAGCGATCGTTCCGAGGGAGCGCTGGCGCAGTGATTATCGCCTAGCGGGACGGCCGATTTGCTTGCGGGAGATCGGGGCGTAACATAATGGTATCAGAGCCTGGCTTATACGTCTTTGGACTTCAATTCGAATATCTCTGTTTCGAAAGCTCGTTCGTGGGTTATGTGCACTCTCTCTCTCTCTCTATGCCTCAATGGAATGTTCCAACAATAAGTCTAAATACTTTTAAAATACATTTTGAATGATATGAATGCTTATATGAATCATGATGCGAGTGGCCTTTGTGCCAACCTATGCGAACCCTTGAGATTATCGCAAGTAGCTTGTCCGATTTCACTATCTCTAAGTTTGGCTGAATGCATATGTTTGAGGGACGTCTTGAACTTGTGCACGATCCAAGACTCAAGAAGATGTGAAATATCATGCCCCAGTCCCAAAGATACGTAGGACTAGGATACGTAAGCATGCCAGCCGCATGGATATGGCAACTCCAATATAGGGAAACCAAATCCATACGTACGCTGTAATATGAATATAAAATCCACAAGTGGTATAAAATGTAATACAAGTCACAGGGTAAAATCTAAATCTCATCCACCAAAATCATATAGAAATAAATAACCAGTATCTATGAAACTAGATCTCAATAAGAAGGATCTAAAGATAATAGTTGGATGGAAACAAATCCACTACCAACTCGAATGGAAAAGTAAATACAATATAAGTACAACTTACTCAAACAATATAAGTACCAGCTACCAATCACGGCTCGAAGAGAAGACATCCACGAAGCATCTATATCCTTCCAAATCTGCGCTCCTGCAAATACTCAAGAACAGGTACACCTGGCAGCGGACCAGGTCCTCAGAGGGACATAACAAGTATACTTAAACACATGCCAATAAAGTACTGAAATAAATATCCAAAGGGGTCGCCTAACCGTCTAAAGTGAATGCAGTTAAGAACAACTTTCTAACAAGTGGGCTATCTGGCCATAAATGGGATTGGCATAGTTCTCTTGGAGATCCAGGGGCCTACAAAGGCACGGCGTCTTTCGAACACCGGAGGCCCGCCATGATAATATATAGGGGCCATCATGACCGCGTATCTCCGGCGGAGCGTACGGGTTACACAAGGAAAGTGCAAAGGAGCCCAAATGCCTTACTTGTTGTTCTCCCCACCCAATGCTCTAAGCATGTCACCTCCATGACACAATTTGGTCCATAGCCTATCCTTAGTACCCTAGCCCAATCCTGCAACCAAACAAGGACAAGGATGGGACCACCGTACTACAATAGACTATGTCCATAGACCTCTAATAACTGCTAAGTCTTCTAGCATGCAAAGTTTCTAACAGCAGTTATTCCTAACGCACGTCCCACACGTACCGATGATCAGTCAATACGTGCGTCCGTGATCTATATGAGACTCACAACTCGTGTAAAAATATATGTCACAGTCAAATGAAATCTAATGGTGCTACATGATAATGGGGTAGTCTCATGAACAAGGTCAATGCAATACATAAATAAAAATATAACGCGACAACACCGTCGCGTGCATTTTGTATAACAGTTAAAATATATGAACTAAGGACAGAAAATAAAGATGCATGCAACATATGGAGTATAAATAACAGTACAATGGCAAGGTATACTTGCCTGGCAAGAAGCTGCAAAATGTCACGTCCAGATGTCCAACATAGGACCAGAAGCTATGGCCTCAGAACAAATATCTCCGGATACTGAAATAAATATCACCAACGTTTCCAAAATAAGCAAAATAGCTAGAAAGCACGTCCCTTTCGTCCAATTTGGACACAGGGGCAAAACGGTAATTTCGTATAAAAGTGGGGTCCACGTGTGGCCCACTTTGCACCGAAAAGCGTGCCAAGGGTAACAGTCTCTAAATGGGACAAACTATTCAAACAAATCTAGATGTCAATACGAACCCAACGGTATGTCCAAATGTGGATTCCGATGAACCGAACACTATTTTGTCCAAAAAGTCAACTGTGGGCCCGCCAATTGGCGATCTGGTCAACCATCTCAGAAATGTGTGAAAATTGGGTCACAGGACCAGCGCGTTACCACGAGTCCAGCGGAGCAAGTTTCGTCGCAATCTGACAAGCGTGCACAAAATACGCACGAGTTCCACAAAAGTTGCGACACGAAATGTGTCCGCGGATACGGCCTGATTCCGGCGCGCACACGCGTCCAAATCAGTCCCCACAAATTTTCACGTGTCCGGTTATGCTGTGTGCACCATTCGGTACACTTGGCACACGGCGGGACGGTCCCGTTTGGCGGGGCGTGCTCCGTTTCCCAACTTTTGGAAAACCAGAAAAAGTGGGTGCGCGCAGTTTTGTGACGAATTTAACTATGTCCACAGCGACTAATAGCATAGGATTATTTAACAAAAAATAAACTAGGTCAGGTATTCTACAGGTATCAAAAAGAATCACTGAATTCGGATCTCTGTGGTGGGAGATACGAACTCGGCAATACGGGTGGTCATTCTAGAATTCTGCGATTCCAGAATTCTGTCTGTCCGTCCACTTTGGACGCTGTTTTTCACCTAGGGGCACATGTTTTCCGAGGTTGGCTATAAAACGAATATTGGAGAGGGTTAAGGGATGATCATACCTATGAAAATGGAACAGCGTTTGGTCGAGTGAGTCGACGGAAAATCACGCCGGAGCGAAGGTGCCTCGAGTGGGAGACTGCAGTTCGCGAGGTCGGCGTCGACGGGATGGTTGGATGGCTTGGCGGGGCTTCTCTGGCTACGGTGACGGCTCTAAATGGGAAGAGGAGGTCTGGAGATTTAGGTTAGGGTTTTGGAATAATATATATATATATATATTACTATAGGATGAGAGAGGAAGGAGCGGATGGAAATAGGTTCGGCCGTGGGTTGGGAAGTAAATCACTGAAGGAAGGAAGTGGGGCGGGTCCCTAGGAGATATTCGTTGAAGTAATGGTCACAGCAACTAATCGAGTTTGCTGAAGGGTCTGGGAACTACAAGTCACAGGGGTTACTTAGAAGTAGTCATATTATTATTATTATTATTATTATTATTATTATTATTATTAGTTACTTATTATTAAATTCTTATTAAATAAGTCTTTTGCTTTCTTTCTTTGTAAATAAATATATATATACATATATATATATTCACACATAAGAAAATTTATAGATTAGGGTATTGCACATCGTTAGGCTAGCAACTGCTCAAGGGGTCTCCTACATGGAATAAATTCCTAAAAATTTCTGATGGTCCCACAAGTCCTCTAAGTGCCCGAACACCTAAAATAAAAATTATTAAAAATCTATTTCTCCTATTTAGACCTAATTACTACAATTTAGCTAATTACATGCTACCTTGCGCACTGTTCACTTGTTCACACTACACGACCTTAGAACGTGCCGCTCGGGAAGTCCCTTATGGTTTTTCTCTCGGCTTACCTTCGGGCCCGAGCCAATGTGATTGCTTATGTTTATATAAATGCATGATTGCCTGTTCATACGTTACCTCGACTCAATGTTTGTAGCATAAGCTATGCCAATACCCTGTTACACAAAATATTGTTCAGAAAGACTATGTGAAATAAATCAGGCAATGCCTCTTATCTTGTACTATTGTTGCCTCAACAGCAATGCCTCTTGTCTTGTACTCTTGTTGCCCCAACCATGTAAATTGATAACTTAACCAAGACACCGTTTGATCACGGACAACTTGTGCACAGGGTCATAGTCTCACGGACGATGCTCGGGTACTGGCATCGATCCGGTCCGGGCGAGGCCTATTGTTTAGTCTTTTGTTCTTGCGGAAATGGCTTACAGCGCCTCTTGTACTTTCGTTGCATACCATTCTCGTCAAAGACTATATCGTCCGTTATGACATACGCCAGTGATCGCCTTGTATGTTTAGCCTTTGCATGCTTGCTTGTAAAATAAAGAGATAAACAAGTCATCCTCGCTTAGAGGCTATCCGCGTGCGAGGCATTGTATCGCATCAAAGAATAATTTGAATCAGCTAAACGAAATGAATCTCGCATCCAAACACTTGTATTTGCATATGCTATTGTCCCTAAATATTTATACGTGCCCGTGCTTGGAATTAACAATGTTTGCCTTGGACAGAGAAGGCCAAATGGTAAGTTGGTAAGTCTCGCCGTGTTTTCTCTCATGTCGCACGGCGCACTGCCACACGAATTAGGCTATTCAATCTTTGCATGAAACTGATCCTAAGGCAATAAGAAAGACAACTTAATAGTTGGTGCACAGAACCTATATTACGTGTTTGGATTTGTCGAGCGGGCGAGTAGCCTCCCCACCAGTGCATTCAATGTACTGATAATCCACCAGATCGTTTGCACGGTGCAGGAGAATCTCGTTCGGTGCGGATACCTTCTTCGTGCATGCTAAGGCCAGGAGTTTCCTCTGAAGCCTTGGGGCGCTACGTCCGGAACTGAAGCACATATACAAGACATAATATTGTAAACATTGCCTAAACATCGCTTGTACAATCATTCCAAAATTGTAGCCACTTGGCACGCTTTTACTGTTTCTGAGAGAGAGGCTTGAGCGAATTGTAATCTCGGCTATACGCCACCTGTAACACTTGTTTATATCAATAAAAGAGCTTGCTTTACTTCAACTTGTGTTATTCAATGCTTCCGCTATTGTCGACTCAGTGAACTTGTTACCGATCGCCTATGTGTTCATAAACTCCGCTGCACTCGGACAATCTGTACGACTCTGTGGCTTAGAACTCTTATCGCCAGCCAATAAACTACGGCCTTGCACGGGCGTAGCTCACGCTCGTGCGGCATCACGCCCGGATGGATCAAAGCGATCGTTCCGCGGGAGCGCTGGCGCGGTGATTCTCGCCTAGCGGGAACGGCTGATTTTCCTGCGGGAGACCGGGGCATGACAATTCTTGGGAAGACTTGCTACCTTCCCAGTGAATCATGTGTCATAACGTACCATGGTTGGATCCACTATACCAGTCGGGGTCGGAGAGTATTTAGTGTAGATATGTGATCATACCCTCCTTATGCATGTCTTGTTCCTTGTGAGTGTTAATCATACACCCACGTATGATTAACCGGGCCTTTATCCTTGTGCAAGTTTCCAAGCTGACTACATGTTAAAGCTGGTACTCACTCACTTAGTCATTAGTATTCTTTTTTATTTCCATATTGTTCATTCTTATATTTATTTTAGTATTTTTGTTATTGTATATCTCTTGTATCTATATGTTGCATCTTGTATATTCATATCTATTTACTGCTACATAGTTTATATCATTTATTAGAACTGCTGTTAGAGATGTACTCTGCTCCTTTTCTGACTGGATTATTTTTCCCAGATGACACTTAGGAGTGGTACCCTACTAACTACGGGCCTCAGGACGTGGTTGGCTTAGAGCCAGAGACCTTGGCTCAGGAGGGTCTCATCCCGACTGAGACAGACATCCCAGGACTCGTAGCTTCATAGCTTAGTTGTTAGACTCTTTATACTGGATTTATCTTCAGCTATTGTTATTAGTTTTCTCTGACTTATTTGATATTATTATTTGTCTCATGAGTTGTATTCGTGACTCTTCTATTCTTTTATCATATTCGTGCTTATTTCCATATTAGATCTGTGATTAAGTATATTCATATTGTTGGTGGCATATTTATATTGATAGATAGTTTACCCAAATAACGTTCTACCATTGATGTTGCGGCGTAGGCTGGGCGTTGTTCACTACTTGTATCCCTACACCGGGTGCGGGTCGTGACATACAGGAAGTTTGAGTTATTTATGCAGGAGCGTGTTTATGCACGAACGACGTTGGATCATTGTGTATTTGTGAGGTACTTTATCGAGGATGATTTCATCATTTTACTGCTCTATGTTGATGATATGCTACTAGTGGGTCGGAATGCCACTATGATAGCGGAGTTAAAGCGCCAATTGGGCGCAGCCTTCTCTATGAAGGATTTGGGCGCAGCGAAAACTATTCTTGGGATGGAGATCAGCCGAGAGAGAGAGAGAGAGAGAGAGAGAGAGAGTCCAAGCTTCTACACTTGTCCCAAAAGAAGTATATTCACCGGATACTTCAAGGTTTCGGGATGGACGGGTCAAAGAAAATGAGTAACCCCCTTGCGGCTCACTTTAAGTTCATTGAGGAGCAGTGTCCATCTATCGAGGGTGAGAAGGAAGATATGGAGAGGGTTCCATATGCCTCAGCTGTGGGGAGTCTCATGTATGCTATGGTGTGTACAAGGCCAGACCTCGCTCACGCAGTTGACACAGTTAGCAGGTATACTTCCAATCCTGGAAGGGTACATTAGAGTCCAGTCAAGTGGATTTTACGATACCTTCAGGGCATTGCCGATTGGAGACTTTCTTTTGGTGGTGACAAGCCGAAGCTGGTTGGTTATACCGATGCTGATATGGCTGGAGATGTAGACACGAGGCGATTGACTTCGGGCTATGTGATGATGTTTGCTAGTAGAGCGGTATTGTGGCAGTCGCGGTTGCAGAAGTGTGTTGCCTTGTCGACGACTGAGGCAGAGTACATTGCGGCGACAGAGGCTTGCAAGGAGTTGCTATGGATGAAGAAGCTACTGCAGGAAATGGGGGTAAAACAACAGCAGTACCCTTTGCTTTACGATAGCCAGAGTGCAATTCACCTTGTAAAGAACCAGACATTTCATAGCCGATCCAAGCACATTGATACCCGGTACCATTGGATACGAGATGTGGTTGAAAAGAAGCAAACGACGCTTGAGAAGGTTCATACGGATGACAACGGAGTAGACATGTTCACAAAAATTCTTCCAAGGGAAAAGTATGAGTACTGCAGGCGGATCGTCGGGATGACGACCCCCTCCACATAGTTGTGAAGGGGAAGATTTGTTAGAGTGGTTGAGATTCCCAACCTATGTGAAAAATACTCCGGAGTTGGATTAAGTATTCCTACATATGATAGGAATACCTCAGTATATTATGATTGGGAATTCCTACATATAATAAAAATATGTCAATAGATTTAGATTTGGATTGGATATTCCTACATATAATAGAAATATGTCAATGGATTTGGATTTGGATTGGGTATTCCGATATATAGTAGGAATACTAGTTGTGGGTTTGAGGCTATATATATTAGGTGTCTCCTAGCCCTAATATAGATCTCATATCTCAAAAAAAAATTTTACAAAAGGAGGCAATAGTGCTTTTACAACATTAGAAGAATAGAGGAAGATATTGAAGGCTATTTCGAAGAGGAGATCGATTTCGGGTAATTCTTTTCTCGTCATCTCCGTTCTTCGTGTGTCTGTGATCTATTTTTCTATTCCAAAGAGTTGTGGTGATCCATTTGGATCGGTGAGAAGTTTATAAGGAGTCGGTGTATTTCTTATTCCATTAGTGGAGGCTTTTCAGAGTTGAACTCCGATCGTCCCGTGATTTTTTTTATTTGAATTTTTCACGTAAAAATCTCTGTGTCTGCGATTTGTGTTGACATTTTTTCGTTTGTGTGCTTTTGCACGGTTCTCTCACATGACTTCTTGATTTGGAAAACAGTTTTCGTGCTTTCGTTTCCAATAGTCATTGATGTCAATTCTTTGGCATTATTAAAATGTGTCAAAACGGAGTTCGAGAGCACAGTCGATATAAAAAAAAAACAGAGTTAATACAGACAAATCCAAGAGAAATCAACTAATTAATGGGTCCCTTGGACCCACATGTCAAGCCGAAAGAAAATGCACAAAGATTAAAAAAAAAAAAAACGGTGCCAGTTTTTGTAAAGAAAAATTTGCGAAAAAGGTTCTGGTGCAACCACACGTCTTCTTTTGTTCTGGACATAAGGGTAGTTTCATTCTCTAAATTCATGGCCACATATTGTAGGTATAAAAATGAAGAATTATATGGTTGTACATACGAATCAAAGTTCGGGCAAAATTAAAAGTTGGGAAAATGCCTCCACCATATCGCCGCGGGGTGGGATTTTCCCTTTATTTTATGTCAGATAATTTAATAGTGTTTGCAAATGGAGGATTTACTGTAAAGTAAGCTTCTACTCAATCTCAATAGGTTAGTTTAGATTTAGAATATTTGAAAAATCTACTTAATCTCATCTTATAAATGTATATATATAGTTAAATCTTTATTTAATAAAATCTTACCACGCATTATTCGAATTTCTGCATCCAGATGGTAAGTGTCGCAAACCAATGTGTCCTAACTAGGGGAGGACACAGAGGACACATAAGGGGTCGAGTGGGGTCAACTGATCCCACAGAAAATGTAGCAAGACGTGAAATTAAAATCTGCTTGAAATAGAATTTGAATTGGTAAAGAAAGGAACATTATACATTGAACATTGTTGCAACTGGAAAATTGTTTATAGAACATTGGACACTGGTTGCAACTAGGAAGCATGTGTGGTTTTATTTTTGGACTTTCGTTACATTTGAGGTCGACTCCTCCCTCTTAAATTCTCGCGTCCGCCTCTGTTCTAACTTGCTTGGGCTCTGCTACTGTCTTCACCGTCGCAGTGACTGCTGTTGGCACCAGTGTGCATCCCTGTACTTGCTCTCTCCCATCATGGTTCAAAGGTGGGAACTTCAGATGGAGCACCCATGGAGTTCTGAAATATAGTCCTTTGTATGATACTCCTGTATGGGTCTTCCTCTCTCTTCGTCTTCAAATACGAGATCAAGCCTTCGACATCAGACTTGATCCGGAAATACACTTCATTTGCGCTGTCTCGATCTTTCAGATTGCCCATCCCTCTTGTCTCTATCGGTTTCCCGAACAAATAGTAGAATCGCCCCGGTACTTTGGGTATAAAGCCCGGAAGATACATGTCTTGGTTGGCAACCTCCCCTTCCATGCCAGCCCTAAGAACAAAGAACAGGCTTCTTTAACAAAAATCTCATTTCTCTGTGACAGTAAAGAGATATCAAATATGTAATAAATGAGTACCTTATATTTCCACCTGCTTGTTTGTTGTAGTCTTCGATCCATTGTTTGAGATAGGGTATTTTCATTTGGTCATCATAATCGAAAACCACCTTTCAAGAACATACAAAATCAATAGTGACCTACCTCTAGTCGTATCAAAAGCAAGATTCACAGTATCGGTATCGGACCATTTCTATGAGTATTGGGATCGGAGGTATCGACACTATCGGCTGTTTTGTATCAGAGTATCGGATTTTTTGGTATCGAAAAACAAATAATTACTATCAAAATTATTAACATTTTAGAAAGTATATTTTATACATTTGGGCATAATTTTAAGTATTTCAAGTGTTGTTTCTTAGCATTTTTGAAATTGAATAGTAGTCACCCTTGCTGATTGGTTTACATGCAATAGATGAGTTCTCTTCTTTTGCGTGCTTTTACAACCTTACTATACTTTTACACCTTTACTGATTGGATTGTTATTTTTCGTTCAATTTTCTTTGCCTAATTGACCGGAAAAGAGACCTCCAATGTCGATATCGATGTCAGTATCTGATATCGGTCGGTATCGAATCAGGACATGCCAACGGTATCGACCGTACCGGATCGGTATCGGCCAATACTACAAACTATGATCAAACCAAGAACCGTCACATGTATCTTTGAGTTAATCAACCAATTAAGCAAGAACTATCGCGTGTATCTCCAAAGTTCTATTTGTGTAAACTTTTGTGATATGCAATGCCCCCATTTATCTCAATTGTAGTGCAGCAGAGGACTTGTTATAACATGGGAAAAAGAAACAAGTAAATGTTAGAATACCTCTTTTCGTTATAGAACTTCTACAGGCAATGAATACTTTATGACTGATGGTAGCAAGTTTAAAGCCAATATTTTCTAATATAGTTCATTTGAAAAAAAAAAATTGAGTGACTTCAGAACTTCTATAATTATGGTTTAGCAGCAGTTAGAAATATCCTAAGGGCCAATGGAAATAACTAAACAAGTTAACAGAAACATCTTAAAGATATGTGAAGAAAACCAACACAGATAAAATTGTAAACTTGTTCTGCAATGAAATTCTGAGAAAGCCCAAACCAGTTGCTTTACCTCTGCTACATCATCCTCTCCGACAACTCCAAATGGAACAATCGTCGCCCCAAACCGAGCGGCCATCCTTACAAATTCAGGCTGATCCGGCCAAAACAATTTGTATGCTTCACCCTGATAACCATTATGTTTGTTAATCAAAATAGTTTGAAAAAAAGGATTTAAGCATAGCAGTGCTTGCTGTTGTGTGTGCATATGCTTATTGTAGAACATACATTGTGCTTCCATTTATGAGGGTATTACATATGACGTACAATAAAAAAAAAAAAATCATGGATTCAATCAAGGTAGAACTTTGTCTGATGGAATCATTCCAGGCCAAACACTAATAACAAGGTAGTTAGACCTTTGGATGAACTTTTTGAAGATTAGTTAACCATGTCTCTCTCTACTTACGCAATATATTCACCATGGCCGATTTGCATTAGTAGCAGAGCCGGTCCTCAGAATATTGGGGTCCTGGGTGCAAATGTAAAACATGACACTCTTTTCCTATACTAATTATAGGACACAGGAAGTATCTCAATAGTTATAAAGACACCTTTTTTCTTCCCTTTTTTTTTAACCAAAGTTAAAATATTCATTTGAAGAACACTTCTTCCTCAGATATTTCAAGAGTGTACTTGACATTTTTTTTTACAAGAAAGAAATCTAAATTTATTGAAAAAAATAAAAGAGGATAAATATGATCTCTGGGCTTGGAGGAGGAAACCTGACCCTTTTGGGCAACCGGCCCATTCAGGGCCAGGTCTGGGTCGAGCAAACCCAGTCCGACTAATATTTTGTTGGGTCGGGCTTGGGCCAGCCCGGGTTTGACCAGGCTGGTTCATGGTTGGGTTTTGGGCCACCCGGCCACTTCACATCTCTATTGTTAAATTACCTAGAGTTTGGGCTGCCCTCCTAGTGTTCAACAACTCAAATGCTTAAGTTGGCATAAGTCGAGAGAGCTATTTCTTCAACATTTAGCACGTGCACTTCATCTTTAATCGTTCTTATTTGGCGTTTGAATTTTTTTTCGGACATCAAATGGCCTATGTTGAGTGGATTAGACTCCCAAAGGGCGTTTGATTGTTTTGCAAGTAGTATATCACAACATTTATGCACGTCTCGTTAATCCCTTCTGAGATGAGTAGATTAGACTCTCTTTGGATTGTAGTCCAGTGTTCTTATCTCAGGTATCGGATTGTCTGTCATTCCTTATCAAGGAAAACAACGGTTCTACCTTATCACCCGGGGGAGCACGAGTGTATTCGAGGTCTTACTTGCGATGAAGAAGAAAGTTCAATGCAGATTTTAAGCGCATTATGAAGACGGGTGACGAAGAACATTAATTCTTCTAGAGATGGTTCACCCTAATTGGACCACATGATGACATCTATTTGGGCCCCTTCAGAATTTGGGCCCTGGACGGTCACCCAGTTCGCCCGTGCCCAGGGACAGGCCTAGTTAGTAGCTTTATCCATATGCACATATTTTTCAAAAGTTATCCAGATAGTGGGGGTATAATGGTAAAAGGCTTCCCTGCAGTTAATGCAGGTAACCTAGGCCGTTGGGCTCTAAAAGGTCCTCTAACATGGTGTTTGTGGGGAAGGAACCCGTGATCACTAACCCAGATTGAACCCCTAAATTATCACCGTCCTTGTTGCAGATAGACACATGTGTTGGAGTGGGTGGGATTCCCAACCTATGTGAAAAACACCCCGGAGTGCGATGAGCGCCATCCATGTGTCGGAAAAGCTCGGGGAGGTGACGAGGCCATTCGGAGATGACGAAGAAGTTCGGGGGTGCATGGGACAACATTCTGGAACAGAGGAGGCCGAACTCGGGCCGAGTTCGGTCCCCAGCCGAACTCGGGCCGAGTTCGGTCCCATGGGTTCCAGAACTTCGTTTCAGCTGCTGTTTTAATTTTACTCGCAAACACCGATTCTACCGAGTTCGGTCCGAACTAGGTGTCGACGGGCTGAAGTTAAAATTAAGGTATTTTATACACCGTTGGATCGTATCTGATGGTCCAGGTTTAGTTGCGGGATTAAGGGATATGTATTAGGTTTTCCTAACCCTAATCCCCAGATGAATAATCTCAACAAAGAGAGAAGAGGAGGCAAGAGTGTCATTGCAACTTTGGGAGAGAAAGAGAAGGATTGAAGGCCAATTTCGAAGGAGGATCGTGTTCGGTAATCTCTACTCGTCGTCTTTGTTCTTCGTAGCCTTGTAATCAATTTTCTGCTTCTAAGTGTTGTGGGGATCCGTGTTGGATCGGGAGGAACTTGTAGAGGGTATATTCTCTATATTCCATTAGTGGAGGTTCTTCAGGGTTGGACTCCGATCGTCCCGTAGTTTTTTTTCATCTGAATTTTTTCACGTAAAAAACTCTGTGTCTGCGATTTGTGTTTGGCGTTGTTTGGTTTGTGCGTTTTTCTCGGTTCTTTTGCAGGTACTCTCTGGTTTAGGGAACAGTGTTTGCGCTTTCGTTCCCAATAGTGTGGTATCAGACCAAGGTTCTGAAATTTCAGAAGGGTGTCAGGAGTTGAAAGGCAAACCAGGGAGGAGAGATGGACGCGAAACCGGTGCGCATGGTAAACCTGAACGGTACCAACTATCACTACTGGAGGAGCAAGATGAAGGATCTGCTATTTGTCAAGAAGCTGTATCTCCGGTATTTGCTTCCGATAGGCCAAGTGACAAATCCGATGAGGACTGAAAGTTCGAGCATATACAGGTGTGTGGGTACATCAGGCAGTTCGTTGTTGAGAACGTGTACAACCACGTTGCCAGTATTGAGCACGCGAGGACACTATGGGATAAGCTGGAATCTTTGTATGCGAAGAAGACCAGGGTAAATAAATTGTTCCTGGTCCGGATGATGATGGGTCTGCGGTACAAAGATAGGGCGTCTATTACGGATCACTTGAGTGAGTTCCAGGGCGTGGTGGACCAGCTATCCTCGATGGGAATCAAGTTCGACGACGAAGTTCAGGGACTATGGCCGCTGTGTACATTGCCAGACTCGTGGGAGACCGTACGAGTGTCTATGATCGCTTCTGCTCCGGAAGGCGTGGTCAGTCTGTAGTTTTCCAAGAGCGGGGTATGTAACGCCCCGCAACCGCTCGGAGCGTTACGTTGAGTCGGACTGAATAAATCAAATGCTGGTTACATTTGAAATGTCAGATTTTGGGAAGAAGGATTAATCGAGTTGGTTTCAATGTGCAGATGGCTAGCGGGATCGATGGAAATCAGGTGTTCGTTCAGAACAGTACTGAATAGCTGGATGGAAACGATAATGCCGTCTTCCTTAGTCCGATCGGTCAGATGATTTGGAGAGCACGGCCTGCTCGCACGGTCATACCAGTTGAGTAGATCGCGCTTGCATCGGACCACGGGTTCAAGGGATTGGCCGTATCGGCAGGACAGGATGCCTAACGGATTCGAACATTGTGAGTGGGCTCTTTCCCTTCTCCTCTACTCCTTCATGCCTAATAATATGGAAAACACGTAATGGCTTGTACACTTGGGCTGAAACATCGGGAAGCACTACACTGAGGCGTGCATAGAGTGTGCGTCGTTGGCTTGGTAGGATTGTGGCTTGAATGGTTTACGCGTTGGATAGTTGGATACGATAGCGGGATTATTCGTTTGAGGCGATCGGTTGGATACTTGGGATTATGCTTGGACGGTTGGAAATATACGAGTTGGAATGATACAATTGAGGCAATAGGAATATCGAGAATATCGGGAATCCGGACGAGCGAGCGTGCATCCGTGCACGAGTATCACTGGGTCGCTTTGTCTTGCAAAGCGAGCAGTTGTGGTTCGAAACCGAACAACTGCATCGGCGAGGGTTTTGGGCCACTGTTGGGGCATTGTGCCACGGGATTATTCGGAGTGTGGGGTGTTGCACCCAATGTGAAACACTGTGTTGGGAAGCGGCAATGTGAAACACTGTGGATTTTGGTGCCTTGGGATTAAATCCTGAGGTCGAGATTTGGACTCCTTTGGGAGGATATGTTGGAATGGTTATGGATGCTTTGGTTGGTTATTCGGTGGAACGAGTTTAGGATCGCTTGGTGGGGCGAGAATGTTCGATCCTCTCGCCTCACCTACCTTTTGCATGTCACGGACAACCTGGGTGCACAGGGTGTTGATTTCCTTGAAACGGTTTTTATCCGGGGCACTGGAGCCGTTTCAATCCGGAGGGAAATATTGATTCGTGCTTTGGCGCGGTGCATTGCGGGACCTCCAGCGGGGCTTGCTACCCGGGCTGATAGGGCGCGCCGTAATGCTTGGAATATGTCCTTTATGGCTTGGCCAGTGACTTCATATAGATAAGAGTTGGCTTGCTTTTCTTTCGTTGGTTTGTGCATCGTGTAGGCGCGGCCACCTTGCCTCGGCAAGAGTGTGCATTCGAGATGGGAATATATAACTTCGGTTGAGGATGGATATTGAGGCGAGACTGATGGTTCGTTATGTTATCGTGCAAACGATGGCATGGAGTTAGACGGGTCGGCTATATATTTAACTGCTTGTCGTTTGGGTTTTGAGAATGAATGCTTGCATGCTTAAACTGCTTTACTGCTTTCCTTAACATGTCATCCATATGCCATGAAAAGAATCTAGGATTCAACTAGAAAGATCACCATATAACTGTGTGCATTCACTACTTTACTTAGTGTCGGCTTAGACGAGTGGGTTACCCCGCTCACCAGTACGGTTGTGTACTGACCCACGTTTGTGGGCAATATTTCAGGTACACAGACGTAGTGGCGCTGCTTGGATATACGGGACAAGATGTATGAACTGTAAGTACCTTTGTGGGCTAGAGAAAGAGCAAGAGTTATTTCATCGTCTCCGTGGCATCGCCTTTGTGGCATTGACTCGGGGCATCTCATTTGGACCCTATCGTGAGCTTCGCTGCGTATACTCTGATGTGTGCTTGGTACACAATTGGCTTCCGCTGTAACTTGGTTGTTTCGATGATAACTTTCGTGTTTAACAACATCGCCTTGTACGAGCGCAACTCCAGGCTCGTACGGCATCACGTCCCGAATAGAACGATTGTCCCGCGGGAGAGCTGCAACGTGGTGATTTCACGTTCAGCGGGGACTATTGGGCTTGCGGGAGTTTGGGGCGTGACAGATTGGTATCAGAGCGCCCGGTTCATTTCTTCGGACTTGGTCCTTCGCTTCATCACAAACTCTAAATAGCTTCCGCGTGTCGTTTAGCTCTTGACTCTACTCAGTGCCGCATCGGATGTTTCATGCAATAAGTCTATTTATTGCTGGTTTTGGCTGCATGTTATTCTGTGTTGGGTTGCCTTGGTTGGTTTTCGTAGGATCGCTTAGCCTCGTTAGGCGTTGTTGCATTTGTGCAACAAGTGTGGGCTTTTCGTTGGGTTGGCTTGGCTTATCATTTGGGAGATTCTGATTGCCTCAATGGATCAGTTGGTTGGCTAACGAGATTTGGTTATGCGGCATGTTTTGAGTAGAAGCATTCGATGAGAATAAATCGTTGCACGAGTTGCTCGTCTAGCGAATGTGTTGGATAGAAGTTGGAATTTTGGCTGTGGCGCATCGGTTGAGCAAGTCTGAGTTTGGCTCGGGAATATCAGATAAGTTGGCACGAGTTGCTCGTATAACAGATGTGTGAAACCGTTGGATGTTCGGTTGGACTATTTGGAAGACAATCATTTCACGATTGCTCGTGCTGTAAAAGTATCAGACGGTTTGGGAAATGTTGGAAGCATCGAGAATGGAATATAGCACGAGTTGCCTAACGAGATTGATGGTTAAAGAATTGGCTAAGTTTTTGTGTCAGACTTAAGATGGGGAATGGCATGATCACACCCAAGGGATGGTTCGAACGGATTTTTGGATTCGTGAAAGGAAACGTAATGTGAGTAGCGACTTGATTCGAAGTGGTATATGGGATCAAATGTGTTAAGCAAGGCATTGGAAATATTCTGGTTGGACATCTATTGGAATTGCCTGAACGGACTCGGATAACGAATACAAGTCGGTTAGTGCAAATTGATTGAGTTGGAAAGAGTAAAAATGGAGCAAGCGAATATTGAGTTATGATTCGGCAGAATCACCTCGGAATAGTCGGTTTGGGATAGACGCTGGTTGACGCAGATTTTGCACGAGGGCAACTATATTTCCAAGTGGTATATGGTGCAATGGAATTTGACTCGGGTATCCTTCGATACGTTAGACTTGAGAACTCAAGGACGGAGTCGTGCAAATGGAAGTATCATTGGGCTTAAAAGATGGACGGAATCGGAACGAACATTTGGGTTATGCTTGAGCAAAGCGATGGGATTATCGGAAGGATAGCGAGCACGAACTACGATTTTGGGCAACACATTTGAACCGTTGGTTGAGCAAAGAAACACGAACTTGGCTTGGAGGGGCAATGTGATTGATTCACACAAACTTGAAGGATTTTGGATATTGTTGCTCGAGAAGTTGAATCAGGTTTAGCGGAGATGAAATTTTGGGCAAAATGGTGCAACGATAATAAACGGATTCTCCGGAAGACGTGGACGGATTGTGGCAACAACGGAAGGCAAAGATTTTGGCGGACAGGCTTTTAAAGATAGCTAAAGGTGGGAGCAACGTTGGAACAAATCACTGTGCTGCTCGAGTAAATTGGAAGTGCAAGGTGAGACGTGGCAAACGGATGTGAATTTGGGCAAGTCTTGGGTTTTGAGAATCATTGCAATTTGTAGTGCGAGAATCGAACATGCAATTCGGAAATTTGATGGATTCAGGGCAGAACGACGGATTGATGGTAGACGGTTTCAACGAGCACATTGCTCGGATTCGGGAGTTCGCTCGGATGGGATGGTTGGAATTTTGATTCGGATTTGCAGATGAGATATAGCATGGTTTATAGTAACTGTCCATCGTGATGATTACAATTATCGAGCGTAGCTTCGGGACAGCTGACCCTAAGCGACTTGACCGCTGAATCGGATATGGATATGGTAGACCCATAGAACGACCCTTGAGGCAGCGTATTTGGGAATGCGTCGAGGGCAGATGTAAGCAATGATTTTTGGCTTATTGACTGAGTGTTGGATTTGAGAGATCCTTGGGATAGCCTTCAGCTGAAGATGCAGCCGGAAGACCGAAGCGATTGTGGGATTGGCCTAAGTCAACTGATGAGATTCAGAGTCACAGATTTTTGTAGATGGCATCGCCTCTGACTCATCGTGCTCTGGAAGGGAATAGCATTCATATGAATTGACGACTGTGAAACTAGCTCGTGAAGTTAAAGCAGCGGCTCGTTCAGATCAAATCTTTGCGAATACTGGAAGGGACAGATTTGCCTCAGATTTACAAGATGTCTCGGAACTTAGTCTGGGAAGCGTGCTCATTCGGAAGGCGAAGGTGATATTCTATGCTTCGAGGCAGCGGAAGCAGCACGAAGAACTATTTCATGCGCAACCTAAGAAATTGTGGCGAGTGTGTCCACGTTGAAATCGTGGCGACACAAATCCCTTTGGCGTGGCGGCGAGATCTTCGTGGATCACACGAACCTCAATATAGATGTTCACCCTGTAAGATATTGAGATGGCAGGAAATGTGTTGGACTGAGATGATCTAAGCAAGTTGATATTTGGGTAAGTCGCATAGCTGGGGTAGATCAGTTGAGATGATCGCTTGGTGCATGAGATATATTTCGAGATATTGCTAGTACTGATTTTCAGAAATAGTTGGATGGATTGAGTTGGAACACAAACTGATTGAGTCGGTGGAAAATCTGCATAATTGAGAATAGTTCTCAAGTGAATATGTTGGAATGGGAATTGTGTTTGGTTCAATTGGGAGCAAAGCAAATGGATGCCTCGGACATAAAGATACCCTTGTAACTTATCCAAATTCGCTATCGCAAAGCTCGGCTGAAATACATGTATTTTAGGGACGCCTTAAATATGTGTATCGATCCAAAACTAAGCGATACGAGGAATTCGTATTGAGCTGCAAGGAGGATGTGGGAATATAGAATTTGTACGAGCATTCAGCAGAACGAGATGTTGTGTCAGAAATAGTGAATATGTGAGTTGCTTAGAGCAGATCCATGGAATTGGATTGTGGCATGCTAGTAAGGAATGAGTACCAGCACGGTTCGTGGACGAACCTGATTCTAAGTGGTATATTATGTAACGCCCCGCAACCGCTCGGAGCGTTACGCTGAGTCGGACTGAATAAATCAAATGCTGGTTACATTTGAAATGTCAGATTTTGGGAAGAAGGATTAATCGAGTTGGTTTCAATGTGCAGATGGCTAGCGGGATCGATGGAAATCAGGTGTTCGTTCAGAACAGTACTGAATAGCTGGATGGAAACGATAATGCCGTCTTCCTTAGTCCGATCGGTCAGATGATTTGGAGAGCACGGCCTGCTCGCACGGTCATACCAGTTGAGTAGATCGCGCTTGCATCGGACCACGGGTTCAAGGGATTGGCCGTATCGGCAGGACAGGATGCCTAACGGATTCGAACATTGTGAGTGGGCTCTTTCCCTTCTCCTCTACTCCTTCATGCCTAATAATATGGAAAACACGTAATGGCTTGTACACTTGGGCTGAAACATCGGGAAGCACTACACTGAGGCGTGCATAGAGTGTGCGTCGTTGGCTTGGTAGGATTGTGGCTTGAATGGTTTACGCGTTGGATAGTTGGATACGATAGCGGGATTATTCGTTTGAGGCGATCGGTTGGATACTTGGGATTATGCTTGGACGGTTGGAAATATACGAGTTGGAATGATACAATTGAGGCAATAGGAATATCGAGAATATCGGGAATCCGGACGAGCGAGCGTGCATCCGTGCACGAGTATCACTGGGTCGCTTTGTCTTGCAAAGCGAGCAGTTGTGGTTCGAAACCGAACAACTGCATCGGCGAGGGTTTTGGGCCACTGTTGGGGCATTGTGCCACGGGATTATTCGGAGTGTGGGGTGTTGCACCCAATGTGAAACACTGTGTTGGGAAGCGGCAATGTGAAACACTGTGGATTTTGGTGCCTTGGGATTAAATCCTGAGGTCGAGATTTGGACTCCTTTGGGAGGATATGTTGGAATGGTTATGGATGCTTTGGTTGGTTATTCGGTGGAACGAGTTTAGGATCGCTTGGTGGGGCGAGAATGTTCGATCCTCTCGCCTCACCTACCTTTTGCATGTCACGGACAACCTGGGTGCACAGGGTGTTGATTTCCTTGAAACGGTTTTTATCCGGGGCACTGGAGCCGTTTCAATCCGGAGGGAAATATTGATTCGTGCTTTGGCGCGGTGCATTGCGGGACCTCCAGCGGGGCTTGCTACCCGGGCTGATAGGGCGCGCCGTAATGCTTGGAATATGTCCTTTATGGCTTGGCCAGTGACTTCATATAGATAAGAGTTGGCTTGCTTTTCTTTCGTTGGTTTGTGCATCGTGTAGGCGCGGCCACCTTGCCTCGGCAAGAGTGTGCATTCGAGATGGGAATATATAACTTCGGTTGAGGATGGATATTGAGGCGAGACTGATGGTTCGTTATGTTATCGTGCAAACGATGGCATGGAGTTAGACGGGTCGGCTATATATTTAACTGCTTGTCGTTTGGGTTTTGAGAATGAATGCTTGCATGCTTAAACTGCTTTACTGCTTTCCTTAACATGTCATCCATATGCCATGAAAAGAATCTAGGATTCAACTAGAAAGATCACCATATAACTGTGTGCATTCACTACTTAGTGTCGGCTTAGACGAGTGGGTTACCCCGCTCACCAGTACGGTTGTGTACTGACCCACGTTTGTGGGCAATATTTCAGGTACACAGACGTAGTGGCGCTGCTTGGATATACGGGACAAGATGTATGAACTGTAAGTACCTTTGTGGGCTAGAGAAAGAGCAAGAGTTATTTCATCGTCTCCGTGGCATCGCCTTTGTGGCATTGACTCGGGGCATCTCATTTGGACCCTATCGTGAGCTTCGCTGCGTATACTCTGATGTGTGCTTGGTACACAATTGGCTTCCGCTGTAACTTGGTTGTTTCGATGATAACTTTCGTGTTTAACAACATCGCCTTGTACGAGCGCAACTCCAGGCTCGTACGGCATCACGTCCCGAATAGAACGATTGTCCCGCGGGAGAGCTGCAACGTGGTAATTTCACGTTCAGCGGGGACTATTGGGCTTGCGGGAGTTTGGGGCGTGACAGGGTACTGAATGAAGAGATGTGAAGACGTTCTCAGGGCACTTCATCCACATCCCACTCAGAGGCGCTTTTTTCATAGAGCTGTGGAAGGGGTAAAGCACGGGTCCAGACGGTGGCAGAGACAAAAGCCGAAAAAGGTCCAAGGATCGGTACGAGGACTCGGAGTGTTACCATTGTGGCAAGAAGGGCCACATCAAGCGGAATTATTTCGCTTGGAAAAGAGAAGAAGGGCAACAAGGGGAAGCAGGGTGAAAATACTACAGTGGCGGCCTCGGCACATGGAGGCGATCTGATCATTGTAGGTGATGGGGTAGTTATGAACCTCACATGCGATGACAACTCTTGGCTGGTGGACTCAGGTGCTTCAGCGCACGTATCTCACAACAGGGCACTTTTTGCTACTTACACAACAGGCGACTGTGGAGTGTTGAAGATGGGCAATGGAGATGTGTCGAAGGTGGTTGCCATTGGAGATGTGCATTTGAGGACAAAGACGGGTGTTGTTTTTGTTCTCAAAGATGTTCGTCATGTTCCTGGTATCCGTTTCAACCTGGTGTCGGTTGGAAGGTTGGATGAAGAGGGTTTTTTCAATCTCTTCGGGAATGATCAGTGGAAGCTTTCCAGAGGTTCGATGGTGATTGTCAGAGGAAGCAAGAGGTCCGGACTCTATTATATGGAAGGGAGCGCACATGGGGCACATGAGGTGAACGCAGCTACTGATGCGTCTACTGAGTTGTGGCACAGGCGACTCTGTAAGCCCCCTGATTTTCAGGAATTTTTAATTTGGATTTTTAGGAATTTTCTGTAATTAAAACCTAGGCCTTTGGTAATTAAATGATTTTTTAATTTCAATTAAATAGTAATAAAATATTATGAAAATAATATTTTATGGTGTAAAATGAAAAACCGGACCTAGGATAATTTTTCGGGAATTTATTGGACTCCGGAAGCATTTATAAAGCCCTAAAAACTATTAAATAATTAAACCAAATTAAACCCTTAATTAAACCGGGTTTATTCCAATTAAACCAAACCAAACCAACCCAGACCCGGTTCAGTTGAACCGAACCCAGCCTTATTGGGTCGGGTCGGATCTAAACCCGACCCGAAACCCGACAACCCAAACCCATACTTAAATAATAGCGGGTCGGGCCGGATTCCTATCGAACCCGACCCGAACCCAAACCCGTTAACCCAAAACTGAATCCAAATCGGATTCACTGTTCCGATTGTTATTTAACCCCGACGCCGCCGCCGTAACCCTAACCCTAGACCCTCGCTCCGCCCGGCCGCGTCTCCCGCCGCCGTAACCCTAACCCTAGACCCTAGCTCGCCCGACCCCGCTCGAGAATTCCCCCCAATCTCTCCTCCTCCGGCCAACCCTCTCCGCCCTAGCCACCTCCTCGCCCGGCCGTGCCACCACCTCCCCTCGCCGAGACCTCGCTAGCGCCACCCGACCCCTCCTTCTTCCTCCTTCCTCCTCCCCCGCTGCCTCCAGTTTCCCCGACCCGGCACAGCCCCGAGCGGCCCGTCCCCCGCCCGCTCCGGTGCGCCGCCGCGCCGCCACCCTCGCCAGCGCCGCCCCGCTGCCCCCGGCTTCCCTCCGGCCCGCCTCCGGCCGCCTGAGCGCCGCCGCAGCACCAACAGAACCCAAACCCTAACCCTAGGATTCGGATCCGGACGCGCCGTGTCGTGTCGGACACGAGAGAGTTCGGTTTTTCGAGCCCTGTTCAGGTACACGTATCTCCCTGCACGTTTACCCGTTTTCGATTCCGTCAGTTGCGTCGCGTAGACTGTATGACCCTCTCGGTGCCCGTGCAACCCGCTCGGTGCATCGCGTCCTGTGGTGATCGCAAACCGCGATCCAAAAACAGGAAAAACAATGTCCTGTTTCACCCCGGAACTGAGTGCGCCCCGCCAAACGGGACGACTTGGTCGCACGCGGTCTTTACCGAAACGTGCGCGACGTTGATACGGACGTGTGGGATTTCGCAGAAGTCGATTCGGATGTGCGTGCACACCGGAATCAACGTGTATCCGCCGACAACGCCCCGTATCCGTCAGTTCTGGAACGCGCCGTAACTTTGTGTACACACGTCGGATCGAGACGAAACTTGCGCCATCGGACTCGTAGCAATACGCTGGTCCTGTGACCCAAGTTTGGTTCGATTCTGAGAACGTTGGCAAAATCGTGTATTGTGGGGCCCACAGGCTCCACTTGACGGGCGATTTTGTGATCGGCTCATCGGAATCCAATTCTGGAAGTTCCGTTGGGTTCGTATCATCGTTCCTGACTTGTTGACACTAAGTTTGGCGAAATTGGATACCGTTGACCCTGACACGCTTTTCGGCGCAAAGTGGTCCACATGAGGACCCCGCTTTGGCCCGGAAATATCTTTTTTGTCCTTGTGTCCAAATTGGACTCAAGGACAGGCGTTTCTAGCTATTTGATATTTTCTGAGACTGTTGGTGATGTTTATTTCAGCAACCGGTGTAGTACCTGCAATTTCCACTGAGACCAGAGCTACAGTTGGAGCCAGGACCCCAGGCAAGTGTACCTTGCCAAACTCTGCAGTTTTGTTATATATTTTCCTTGCTTCATTTGTATTGTTGTGCGTGTTTAACCTAGGACCGTGTGACGTACTTAGCGTCCGATTATCAGTCGGGTGCCAACACCGTACGCGGTGTTGTGTATGGTCATCTAGAGATGGACATTCGTGACACTTTATCTTCTTGTACTTGTCTTACCAAGTACACTTGACCCAGGACACTTGACACTGTTCATGAGACAGGATCTTCCCGAGATATTCGTGGTGATTCTGTATAGGATACAAGGCTTGACAGAGATACTATATATTCTTAGCTACATTATGACTTGTGCATTAGTTATGATCCCGCTTGTCATGGGCATGAGACGTTATGGTCATGATATGCGTGATTACATTGGGTGGGGAGAGACACACAGGCAACAGGCTGATTTCATATATATATCTATAATCCATAGTAAACACATAGTAAAACATATAGTAGACTCCGCTACCGGCTCCCAAACACAGAGCTTGTAGTGGTCTCAGCCTGAGTACTCGTGATGCTCTCAATTGCATTTTCACATAGATGGTTACATACTTACCCCTATTTATTTCATTATCTGCTGCACTGCATTTATTTTGGCATGAGCTTTCTTGTACCTTGTTATGTCCCCTGAGGACCTGGATCCGGATTATGTCTCCAGATATTGCAGACGAGATCGATCCAGAGTTATACAGGACAGGAGCATTAGCAGGAGCAGGAGCAGACACCGGAGCAGTACCAGATTAGTAGACGAGTGATCACCGAGGTTATCTTCTGAGTATATACTGTTCCCATACTCAGTATTTGATGTAGTTAGCTTATTTCTTGTATCTTGACAGATGTATCAGACTCATTATCGGGCTATTTCCCGAGTGTTATATTTTATTGAGATTGATCTTGTTCTATGATTCTGTCATTGTTGTATTCATTTCTGTGGATGAGATTAGTATATCTAGACCCTTATTGTTGTACTACAGCTTAAGTATGCTCCGGTGGATCCATTAAATTGGGTTGTCCATCGGTGTGTGCTGCTGGCCATTGCCACGCGTCCGGTCCCTCGGTATTTTGGGACTCGGGCGTGACAGACTCAGCCATATCAGCGAGAAGGGGATGAGCTACTTGGTGAACAGGAAGGTGATTCCAGGGCTAAAGTCTACAAAATTGAAGAGATGTACGCACAGTTTGGCAGAAAAGCAAAATAGGGTGTCTTTCCAAAGTCACCCAACTTCAAGGAAGCTGGCGTTGCTCGAGCTGATTCACTCGGATGTCTGCGGTCCTATGAAGGTAAAGTCCATTGGCGGTGCTTCTTATTTTGTGACGTTTATTGATGATTGTTCCAGGAAGGTTTGGGTCTATGCCCTAAAGACCAAGGATCAGGTGCTGTCCACTTTCAAGGAGTTTCAGGTCTCTGTGGAAAGGGAGACGGACAAGAAGCTTCTATGTGTTCGGTCCGACAACAGCGGTGAATATATCGGTCCCTTTGATGCATACTGCAGAGAGCAAGGGATACGACACCAAAAGACTCCACCAAAGACACCACAGCTCAATAGTGTAGCGGAGAGAATGGACAAGTCACTGATGGAGAGGGTACGATATTTGCTAACAGAAGCAAACTTGTCGGGCAGCTATTGGGGTGAGTCACTTTACACAGCTGCTTATGTTATTAATTATCTCCTAGTACTCCTTTGCAGGGTGATGTGCCTGACAAAGTATGGTACGGCAAAGAGCCACCATACAATCACCTACGAGTGTTTCGTTGTAAGACCTTCGTGCATGTACCGAAGGACGAGAGATCCAAACTTGAGCCGAAGACGAGACGGTGCGTCTTCGTCGGTTACGGTCGGGATGAGTTTGGCTATAGACTCTACGACCCCGTGGAAAAAAAGCTCTACAGAAGCATGGACGTGGTATTCGACGAGGATCAGACCATGACCAACACTCAAGATTCCGAGATGCCTTCTGAGGCTGAGAAATTGCCTGAGTTAAAGTTATTTCGCTTCGAGCAGTTTCCAGAGGACATCGCAGAGGATCCAGTTATGGGGGAGCTAGTACATGGAGTTGCTCCCAACCTTGATCATCAGCCTGTTGATGGTGGTCAGGGTGACCCTCAGGAGGATAAGCATGCCGAGGAGGTAGTTCATGAAGGGGAGGAGGTTGTCGATATACAGCCAGCACTAGTGGTTCCGTTAAAGAGGAGCGATAGAGAGCGTCGACCATCTACGAGATACCGGGTGAGTATGTGCTATTGACTGACGGGAAAGAACCTGAAAGTTTCGCAGAGGTTATGGAAGACGAACACAGAAAGAAGTAGATGGAGGCCATGCAGGAGGAGATGAGTTCCATGGAGGCCAATTCTACTTATGATCTGGTACGGCTGCCAAAGGACAAGAAGACTTTGAAGAATCGATGGGTGTTCAGAGTGAAGCAGACAGATGATGCTACTTGCCCTCGATACAAAACGAAGCTGGTAGTTAAAGGCTATGGTCAGCGAAAAGGCGTAGATTATGATGAGATCTTTTCGCCAGTCGTCAAGCAGTCATCTATTCGGGTGGTGCTACCATTGGCAGCCAGTTTCGATTTAGAGATCGAGCAGATGGACGTGAAGATAACATTCCTCCATGGTGATCTTGAGGAGGAGTTGTACATGGAGCAGCCAGAGGGATTCTGTGAGAAGGGCAAGTCACACTTGGTCTGCCAGTTGAGAAAGAGCTTGTACGGTCTGAAGCAGGCTTCGAGGCAGTGGTAAAGGAAGTTCGAGTCGTTTATGAGGGAGTATGGCTATGCACGGACGACGTCGGACCACTGTGTATTTGTGAGGTACTTTGCCGAGGATGATTTCATCATTTTACTGCTCTATGTTGATGATATGCTACTGGTGGATTTGAATGCCACTAGGATAGCAGAGTTTAAGTGCCAACTGGGCGCGGCCTTCTCTATGAAGGATTTGAACGCAGTGAATACTATTCTTGGGATAAAGATTAGCCGAGAGAAAGTCCAAGCTGCTATACTTGTCCAAAAAGAAATACATTCACCGGGTACTTCAGCGTTTCAGGATAGACGAATCGAAGAAAGTAACCCCTTGCGGCTCACTTTAAGTTCACTGAGGAGCAGTGTCCACCTACCGAGGACGAGAAGGAAGATATGGAGCGGGTTCCATATGCCTCAGCTGTGGGAAGTCTTACGTATGCTATTGTGTGTACGAGGCCAGACATAGCTCACGCAGTTGGCACAGTTAGCAAGTATACTTCCAATCCTAGAAGGGTGCATTGAAGTGGGATCAAGTGGATTCTACGATATCTTCAGGGCACTGCCGATTGTTGGGGACTTTCTTTTGGTGGTGAGGAGCCAAAGCTGGTTGGGTATACCGATGCTGATATGGCTAGAGATGTAAACACGAGGCGATCGACTTCGGGTTATATGATGATGTTTGCTGATGGAGCGGTATCGTAGCAGTCGCGGTTGCAGAATTGTGTTGCCTTGTCGACGACAAAGGCAGAGTACATTGCGGTGACAGAGGCTTGTAAGGAGTTGCTGTGGATGAAGAAGCTGTTGCAGAAAATTGGGCTAAAGCAAGAGCAGTATCTTTTGCTTTGCGATAGTCAGAGTTTAATTCACCTTGTGAAGAACCAGACATTTCATAGCCGGTCCAAGCACATTGAGACCCGATATCATTGGATACAGGATGTTGTTGAAAAGAAGGAAGCGGCGCTTGAGAAGGTTCATACGGATGACAACGGAGCAGACATGTTCACAAAAATTCTTCCAAGAAAAAAGTTTGAGTACTGCAGGCGGATCGTCGGGATGACGACCCCCTCCACATAGTTATGAAGGGAAAGATTTTGTAAACCCCCTTACCCAAAAAATAGGTATTTTGTGTATATTTATATTTATTGCATTATTTTAGCTATTTTTAAAATCAATAAAAATCTAATTGTTGTATTAGGATACTTCACCGTAGTTTGGACATTAACGACATAGGACGACCCCAAAATCTACATCATCCTTCATAGGAGGTAGCCTACATTGGAGACACTACTCGTAGGATCTTCGCGTGACACAAAATTCGACCATTCAACATTAGTGTGTCACTAGTGTAACAACCGTAGTTCATGTATTTTAGATATTTTAGATATAATTTATTTAGGGCTATTGTCCAATCCAAACTTCCTACAATGAGCAACCCATAACTCAATTGCCACCATGAGAATCCCATGCCAATAAATCTAGAAAATTCTCTTTTTGCCATATTTGCATATTATTTACCCTTATCTTATTCCATTTAGAATCTCAATCAAATATTAACTATTAATTAGTAATTTACCTTAGATTTGCTACCAATCAAATTAGCAAACAACTATCCTATTCCTACCCCATGACCGAAACCCCCCCCCCCCCCATAGCCGAACCAAATCTCCCCTACCTGGGGATCCCTTCTCTCATCCGTGTGTGTGTGTATATATATATATAGAGAGAGAGAGAGACCTCCCCCATAGCAGACCTCACGTCGGACCTCCCCCATAGAAGACCTCACGTCGGACCCGCGCCACGTCAGCCACCCCAAGGCCGACCACCTCCCTCCAAAAACCCTAGTACATCCTCCTTCTATTTCTAGTAAGTTCTTTCTTTAAACCTTCTCTCCTTCTTCCTATAATCTCTTCTATATATATGTTTATATATTTTATATGTATATATGTGTTTTGATGATCAAACACCTTTGCTTTAACTTGAAGAACCCATGCAAACTCAAGAACCCTAGTTTGGAGGTTTAATCCAAAAGTCTTGTGCATGTATGAAACCCCCCTTAAAACCTTCTTTAAATCTTGTTAATAAATGTATAAAGATGTTATTAATATGGATTAAATGCAGTTTTTATTAATAATTTCAGAATTATTAAGGAGTATTAAATTAGGGCGTTGAGCATATTTTATGTGTAGTTTTGACCTATTCTTGATGTATGCATGTTGGAAACCCTAGGACCTTGTTAAAGACTTGATAGTAGATAGAAAACCTAATGTTTCTAGATGGCTTACTATATTTTTTCCAGAAATTGTATATTCTGAAATTATATTAAATAATTATTATTTTAATGTCTATAATGTCACCACACCCATGTACCCTCCCTTGACATGCATACTAGTAAGGATGGTTACAAATACTAGTAGGATCAACTTATAGATGATAAAACCCTAATTAATTTTGTTTTTATAAAGAAAAAGGTATTTATTATTATTAGCACTGATTTTTTACAAAATATATTCAGATTTATTTTCTATTTATAAAAATTAGAATTCTAGGTGTTTTTACGTAATAAGTTGATCGAGTTTTGACAAAATTTGACCCGATCAATTTCAGACAAACCTCGACCAAAAACCTATATTTTTAACATCTAAAATTATATTATTATATTTTAATTCTGATTTTAAATATTTATTTCAGATTTACTTATATGTTAAAAATTGGTTTTGTGACTTGTCGGTAACCCGTGATGACCTAGTTTTAGTTCCTACTTGGTTTTTGGACTCATAAAATTATAGGAGATAACCCTATTACTAAAAACCCTATTTTTCCAATAAAATTCCAGAATTAATAATTTTATTTAATTACTGATTTAAAAATAATTTTTGGCAATGTTTGATGACTAGTAATAGTTTGGTGTGTTTCTACTTTCATGTGCAACCAATATACAGTTAATAACTAGATAATAACTTAATTTAACTAGAAGTTACAGTCTAATTAGTGTCAATATTATTTGCTAGGTGTTCGAGACGTTTCTGTGGAGAGTTCCGGACCAGATTTGTTGTGCTCGCAGCTTGGCTTGGAAGGCAAGTATACCTTGCTTAATTATATTGTTCAGTTACATTATGCCTAGTTGTTATTTGTTAGTTGTGTGCACGCGTCTTAGAGTAGTAGAATTACCTGGTATATTGTGAATGTGCGTGGTATCTTCTGACCTGACACTTGTTCAACACGTTCATCGAGTGAGAGAGTGCATGGACTAGCGTGTTGACTGGCTATTGATACGTGAGTTCGCGTCTTGTGTTAGTAGTTGATGTTAGTTTAGTTTCTAGATTTTTATTGACGTCGTTGCATTATGTCTGCACCGCGTATACGGTTCAGATGTTACATTGGGAGGGGATAATCTACTATTGAGCGTATGGGACATTCTTCTTCTTCTTCTTCTATATTTGGTGTACCCCCGAGTTCTGTCGAACACCTGGTGGGATGACGGATTCTTCTCTTCTTTTCCCTCATGCGCCACTAGTGATGTCTCGAGTGCATTTTACATAGATGGATTAGTTACCCTAATTATTATTTATTGCTTTACTTTTATGCATGTTGATTTCTTGTGTACTTGTTATGTCCCTCTCCAGATCCAAACGAGCACTTATACTCGACAGACTAAGGAGTTGGATATTTTGCTGACGAGGACCTTGAGGTGGAGCCACATGAGTTCTCTTGAGCGTTATGGATGATAGATGCTTAGTGACTTTGGTGTCCATATCTAGTTAGCTGGCACTCGGACTATTTCATTATTTTCTAGTTGTATTTTCTCTCAGTATTCTTTCATA
Source organism: Iris macrosiphon (assembly GCA_036927795.1). Lineage (NCBI taxonomy): Eukaryota > Viridiplantae > Streptophyta > Magnoliopsida > Asparagales > Iridaceae > Iris > Iris macrosiphon. The sequence continues at coordinate 132,527,509 of JAYESA010000018.1, read as the reverse complement.
CTTTATTATCGTGGATTGTTCTCCACTAGACTTTATTTGTAGTGGATTCTGAGACTTTATCTATTCATTCAGTTTCCTATTCTGTGAGATTTGTGGATGAGACTAGATTATTACCTGCCTGTGATGTTGTGATTTAGTTATATTTTATAGCGTACTACGACTGGTTAGGTCCATTAAATTGGATTCATATACTTGTTCGTACAGCTGGCATGAGTACGTAAACCTGGTCCTACGTATTTTGGGACTAGGACATGACATATTTTTAGTGGTGGCACATGCAGGTCTAGTTAGCCGTTTTGGTTACGTAACTGTACCGAGCGGGCTTGCACCTAGGATTTGAGTTTTAGGTCTCATCTACACTTGACTATAACTCACCTTCCTTCCAATCCGTTCTATTTAAATAAATGTTTGCACCCTGCTTGATTCATGTACTTTTCCTAATCCTTCGTCCATCTCTTGCAGAGAGATGAATTTGCGTAACAGACGTTCCAACACAGGGGACAACACGTCTCCAGGGGTCGATGGCCAATCACCAGGAGAGGCCTCGACGACTCCTCGACTTCCAGGACTGGATGGACAGACTAATAATCCCGTTCCACCAGCTCCTTCCCCGGCGCCTAATGGAGCTTTCCCAGCTCCAGCGGCACCGCAGGACAGCCAGAAGTTGATGTTTCAATTCTTCCAAATGATGATGCAAGAACAAAGACAGCAGGATGCCGCACTGGCTGTCGAGCAGAGGCAGCTAGCGGCAGTGCATAGGCGGGAAGCCGCCGAAATGAGGCAGGGATTCCTGACATCACTTGAGAGGTTGGGTGCACCAGCACCCGCACCAGCACAGGCACTAGTTCCGGTGCCACAAGCGCGTGTTGGATCAGTCAAGGATTTCGTACAAATGAACCACAAGCCATATAAAGGCAATGAGAGCCCAGAGGAGTACAACTTGGATAACCAGCACCAAGAAGCTTTTCGAGGCATCACAGCTGCCTACGGATTTATGGATGACAGGAGTGAGGACTCAGTTAGAAGGGAACGCTCATCATTGGTGGGAATCAATGGAGCGCCAATTCGATACACGTCAAACTTGGGAGCAATTCTTGGAATACTTTGAAAAGAAATACTTTTCGGCCACTATGAAGGATGCATTGTACACCCAGTTCCTCCATCTAGAACAGGGGAACAAGACGATTGATGAGTACGATTCGGAGTTAAGCCGCCTCAGTAGATATGGCGTCATTCTGATACCCAATGACTTAGAGAAAGCTAAGAGATTTCATTATGGGCTGACTCGGGAGCTTCAGCACTATACCAGCTCACAGTCCCGGATCTCTTATGTTGAAGTATTGACAGAAGCCAGGATTCAGGAGGCCATCAGCAAGGAAAAAGGGAACCAACAGAGAATTCAGCAAGGACCAACAAAGACGCAACAAGGAGGGACTATCAAACGACCAATGGGACAGCAGCAGCAACAGAGGACATGGCCCTACCAGCTCAGAGAACCTTCGACTTGCCATTTCTGTGGCAAGAAGGGGCACATGCAAAAGGAGTGTAGGAAGAAACTGGGAACTTGCTTGATCTGCGTATTAGGACGACATCAAGCTCAGGATTGTCCGCAACGTAGAGCTATTGTTCAATTTGGAGGGCAGAAGCCAGCAGTACCGGCACCAGGAGAAACCAACCAAGGAGGACGAGTAGTAACTTCGTTTACCAGCACCAGGAGGCCAGCAGAGAGGACCAGCATTGGCACCATAGGCAAAGCAGTTCGAGAGAGCTAGACAGCAGGCAGAAGCTCAGAGGCATGGACAGGTGTTTTTACTGACTCATGGAGGAGAAGAGATTGAAGGAGAGGCTATTACATGTATTATTCTAGTTGGATCAGTACCTGCTACTGTTTTATTTGATTCTGGGGCCACCCTTTCATTCATATCATCTAGATTTGTAGCAATGCATAGAATAGCTACTTCACCGTTGCCTAAGAGTTGGAGGATTCTTACCAAGGGAGGAATAGTGCCTGTAACTAGTACCTGTATGACTTGTTCAGTTATTGTTTGTGGTCGGGAGATGAGAGCTCGACTTTTGGTATTTCCAATGCCAAATTTCGACGTAGTATTGGGGATGGATTGGCTTAGTCAATACCATGCAGTATTAGATTGCCATAGAGGTTGTGCTATCTTTAAGCCGTCAGGTCGGCCAGAGTTTCGAGTTCATGAGAGGAGCTACAGAGAAGGAAGTAGGCCAGTACGGTGGAGCTTGCATGACAATAGAAGTTGCTCTGCCACCGATCATTGAGGAGTTTGCAGATGTATTTCTAGACGAGTTGTCGGGTCTGCCACCCGACAGAGAAGTCGAGTTCACTATTGAGTTAGTGTCGGGAGCAGCGCCGATATCTTCTAATGTGTATCGGCTGGCAAAGGAGGAGTTAGATGAGCTGAAGGGGCAGTTGCAAGAGTTGCAGGACAAGGGATTCATTAGGCCAAGTGCATCACCTTGGGGAGCCCCAGTTTTGTTCGTGCCAAAGAAAAATGGAACAGTCCGCATGTGCATAGACTACAGAGCCCTTAATGCAATGACCATCAAGAATAAATACCCTCTGCCGCGGATTGACGACTTGTTCGACCAACTGACAGGAGCACGGGTGTTTTCTAAGATTGATCTGAGATCGGGATACCATCAAGTGAAGGTGAGGCGCGAGGAGATTCAGAAGACGGCTTTCAGGACTCGCTATGGTTACTACAAGTTCTTGGTAATGCCCTTTGGATTGACAAATGCGCCAGCTGTATTTATGAATTTAATGAACCGAGTATTCCATCAGTACTTTGACCAGTTTGTGGTCGTATTCATCGACGATATTTTGGTGTACACGAAGAGCCATGAGAAGCACGAGGAACATTTGAGGAAGGTGCTAGAAACATTGAGACATCAGAAGTTATATACTAAGCTGAGCAAGTGCGAGTTTCTCCTAGACCATGTTTTTTTTCTTGGGCATCTTATCTCGGGAGAAGGCATATCAGTGGATCCAGCTAAGATATCAACAGTAGAGACGTGGCTGACCCCAACCGACGTCTCAGAGGTGCGAAATTTTCTAGGACTTGCCGGATATTACCGGAGGTTCGTGGAGAATTTTGCGATGATTGCAGAGCATATGACAAGGCTGACCCGCAAGGACCAGGAGTTTATTTGGACGGAGTATCAGATGGCGTTTGATGAGTTGAAGAAGCGCCTGACTACAGCGCCGATCTTGACCATACCTGTAAACCCCCTGATTTTTCAGGATTTTTTAAAATGGATTTTTACAATTTTTCTGGAATTTTCTGGGATTTTTTGTAATTAAAACGAAGGTATTTTGAATTTAAATGATTTTTAAATGTTGTTAATTAATATTAAAATATTATGAAAATAATATTTTCTGGTGTAAAATGAAAAATTATACATAGGATAATTTTCCGGAAATTTATTGGACCCCGGAAGCATTTTTAAAGACCTAAAAAACAAGTTTAAAATAAACTGAATTAAACCCTAGAAATAAACCCGGTTCAATAGAACCAAACCAACCCAGACCCGGTTCAACTGAACCAAACCCAACCCTGCGGGTCGGATCCGGGTATAACCCGTCGACCCGAAACCCGCAAACCCGATTACCCGAACCCGATTTCCTAATTTGGTGGATCGGGTCGGATCCCCTCAGACCCGACCCGGATCCAAACCCGAACCCCTTCTCCTCCCCCAGCCGCGCAACCACCGCGTAACCGACGAGCGCCCCGCCTCTCCGGCTCCCCGCAACGCCCGCCGCCTCGCCTCCGCAACGGCCATCCGTCTGCCTCCCTCCCTCGATCTATAAAACCCGCCGCCTGAGCCTCCACCGCCCTGAACTCCTCCTTCCTCTGCCTGAACCCTAACCCGCCTCGTCGACCAACCCCTCCCCCGGCAGCCCAAACCCGCCTCGACCACCGCCCACTGCCGGCCGTCTCCTCCGCCTCTCCCCTCTGCATCTCTACCACCTCTCCGCCTACCTCCTCCTCCTCCGCTGACGAGCCCCCAAACCCACAGCCCTTCTCCTCCTTGCTCCGCCCTGAGCCCACGACCCCCTCGCCTTCGTCCCCGACTACCTCCACCATCTCCAGCGCCGCCCTCCGCCACCCAGGACCTCAACCTCGCCGCCTCTCCCCTCGACGGTCCTTTGCCTTATCTTCCCCTCACCCCGCAGAACCCCGTCGAGACTCCCAGCGCCACCGCCACGGTATCCCACCTCCGCCTCCCTCCTCTGTCGCCTCCGTCGACCACGAGCCCGAGCCTCGACGACGACCCCGCCGCCTCCGGCAAAGCCCCAGCATCAGCACTCGAAACCCTAAACCCTAGACCGGACACAGCGACCCGGACACAGCACAGGGTCGTGTCGCATCTCCTCGCGGACACGAAGAACCTCGTTCTACGGAGCCCTATTCAGGTACTCTTTTCTCTCTCCTCGTTGCTCCATTTTCCGTTCCGTCTGTTGCATCGCGAACCTTGCGTGACCCTCTCGATGCCCGTGCAACCCACTCGGTGCGTCGCGTCCTGTGGCGATCGCGAACCGCGATCCAAAAATAGGAAAAACAACACCCTATTTTTCTCCGGAACTGAGTGCGCCCCTCCAAACGGGACAACTTGGTCGCGTGCGGTCTTCACCGAAACGTGCGCGCCGTTGATACGGACGTACAGAATTTCGCAGAAGTTGATTTGGATGTGCGTGCGCACCGGAATCAACGCGTATCCGCCGACAACGTCCCGTATCCACCTGTTCTGGATCTCGCTGTAACTTGGTGTACACACGTCGGATCGAAACGAAACTTGCGTCATCGGACTCGTAGCAATATGCTGGTCCTGTGACCCAAGTTTGGTTCGATTCTGAGAACGTTGACAGAATCGTGTATCGTGGGCCCCGCGGCTCCACTTGATGGGCGATTTTGTGATCGGCTCATCGGAATCCAGTTCTGGAAGTTCCGTTGGATTCGTATCATCGTTCTGGACTTGTTGACACTAAGTTTGACAGATTTGGAGACCATTGTTCCTGACACGTTTTTCGGTGCAAAGCGGCCCACATGTGGACCCCGCTTTGACCAGAAATTGTCATTTTTGCCCTGTGTCCAAATTGGACTCAAGGACAGGCGTTTCTAGCTATTTGATATTTTTTGAATCTGATGGTGATGTTTGTTTCAGCAACCGGAGGAGTACCTGTAAATCCCACTGAGGCCAGAGCTACAGTTGGAGCCAGAACCCCAGGCAAGTGTACCTTGCCAACTTGCAGATCTTGTTATATATTTCCTTGACTTATTTATATATTGTTGTGTATGCTTAACCTAGGACCTTGTGACTTACTTAGCGTCCGATTAATAGTCGGGTGCCAACACCGTACGCGGAGTTGTGTAACGTCACCTAGACATGGATACCGAGACCCTATACTTCTCGTGCTTGCATTATCAAGTACGTCATAACCCAGGACACCTGACACTATTCATGAGACATAATCGTCCTGAGATATTCATGGTGATTCTGTATAGGATACAGTTTTCATGACTTATTCATTTGCTTAGATATTATATGACTTGATGCATTAGATATGATCCTGCGTGGCATGAACATGAGACGTTGTGGACATGAGACGTATGATTACATTGGGTGGGGAGAGTCACACAGGCTACAGGTTGATTATATATTATGTCGGCGTCTCAGTCTCTCTCCGAGCTAGACAACCACATGATATCACTGCTACCGGCTCCCCGACACAGAGCTTGTAGTGGTTTCAGCCTGAGTTATAGTGCTGCTCTCATCTTGCATATCACTTAGCTGGTTATATATTTACCCTATTGTTTCATCTATTGCTGCACTGCATTTTATTTTGACATGAGTTATTTTGTACCTTGCTATGTCCCCTGAGGACCTGGATCCGGATTATGTCCCCAGATATAGCAGACGAGATCGATCTCGAGGTATACGGGACAGGAGCATTAGCAGGAGCAGAACCAGGGACAGGAGCAGGCACTGGAGCAGTACCAGATCCAGTAGACGAGTGATCCCCGAGGGTATCTTCTGAGTATATACTTTGTCCATACTCAGTATTTGCTGTGATTTTCTTTATTCTTGTATCTTAACAGTTGTATCAGACTCATGATCGGGTTATTTCCCGAGTTTATGTTTTATTGTGATTGATCTTGCTTATTGATTCTGATATTGTTGTATTCATATCTGTGGATGAGATTAGTATATTTAGACCCCTATTGTTGTACTACAGCTTAAGTACATCCTGATGAGTCCATTAAATTGGGTTTGTCCATCAGTGTGTGCTGCTGGCCATTGCCACGTGTCTAGTCCCTCGATAATTTGGGACTGGGGCGTGACAATACCTACTGGACCGGGAGGATTTGTTATTTATAGCGATGCTTCCGGAAAAGGATTAGGATGCGTCTTGATGTAGCACGGTAAGGTGGTAGCGTATGGTTCTCGATAGTTGAGGATCCATGAGAAGAACTACCCCACTCATGACTTGGAGCTTATAGCAGTAATCTTTACTCTGAATCTTTGGAGGCACTATTTATACGGAGAGACTGTGGAGATTTATACAGATCATAAGAGTCTAAAGTATGTCTACACTCAGAAGGATCTGAACCAGAAACAGAGACGATGGCTCGAGTTGATGGCAGATTTTGACATTGAGTTACAGTATCATCCGGGTAAGGCTAATGCAGTAGCGGATGCATTGAGTAGGAGACCGATGGCGTGCTTCTTGACAACACAGAAGAAATTGTTATATGATTTGGAGCAGCTGGGCATAGAGGTGGTTTTGGCAGGAGAAGTCGCAAAGTTGATGAACCTTCAAGTGCAATCATCATTGGTGGAGCGTATCAAGACACTTCTGTCGACCGATGCGATATTTCAGCGACTTCAACAGAGGACTGAGACTGGATTGCAGACTAGACTGAGGATACATGAAGATGGACTTTGAGGTGTGGGGATCACCTCTATGTTCCTAATGGAGAGCTTAGGCAGGAATTAATGACGGAGGCTCACAGTTCAGCATACTCTATTCATTCAGAAGGTACGAAGATGTACCGAAACGTGAGACAGCATTACTGGTGGCACGGGATGAAGCGAGAGATAGCACGGTTTGTGGCAAAGTGCTTGGTGTGTCAGCAAGTTAAAGCTGAACATCAGAGATCAGCAGGACTACTTCAACCGCTTCCCATCCCGGAGTGAAAATGGGAGCACATTACCATGGACTTCGTCACGGATTTTCCATCCGAGGAGTCTAGCTGGCCGAGATGCAGTTTGGGTGATTGTGGATAGATTGACTAAGGCGACACACTTCTTACCCTTTAGAGTTGGAAAATCTACAGAAGTTTTGGCAGAGATGTACATGAAGGAGATTGTATGCCTACATGGAGTACCAGTCAGCATAGTTTTTGACAGAGATTTGAGGTTCACATCACACTTTTGGAGAAGCATGCAGAAGAGCCTAGAAACTAGATTAAAGTTTAGCACTTCCTATCACCCGCAGACAGACGGACAGTCAGAGCGCACTATTCAGACATTGGAGGACATGTTGAGAGCGTACATGCTTGACTTTGGAGGATCTTAGGAGGATCACTTGCACTTGGTAGAGTTCTCTTACAATAATAGTTACCAAGCAAGCATTCAGATGGCTCCTTTTGAAGCATTATACGGAAGAAAGTGTCGATCGCCGGTATGTTGGAGTGACGTGGGCGAGAGAGAGATACTTAGACCAGATTTGGTAACTCACACAATGGAGAAGGTCAAGCAGATTCAAGGCCACCTTCGAACAGCGCAGGATAGACAAAAGCAATGGGCAAATACTCATCGTCGACCCCTCGAGTTCAAAGTGGGAGATCATGTGTTCTTAAAGATCTCCCCTACTAGAGGAACAATCAGATTTGGAGGTAGAGGAAAGCTTAGTCCGAGGTACATCGAACCTTTTGACGTATTGGAGCGTGTTGACGAGGTTGCTTACAGACTAGCATTACGGCAGACCTTGGAGGATGCCCATGATGTGTTCCATGTTTCACAGTTGAGGAGATATATGACGGATCCTAGCCATGTACTGGACCATTCAAAGATCACCGTGGGACCTAGTTTGTCTTATGAGGAGCAGTCGGTTGAGATTCTCGACCGCAGAGAGAATGTGCTAAAGGAAAAGACCATTCGACTAGTCCGTGTTGCTTGGAAGCATCATTAACCGGACGAATCGACTTGGGAGCGGGAGGATTCGATCTTAAAGCGTTTCCCTCACGTGAGTCTTCAGGTATGACTTTACATACCGCATTATTGTTTTTTTTAGATCGTGCCATGTTTCTAATTTCGAGGACAAATTTTTTTAAGTGGGTAGGTTGTAAACCCCCTCTATTTTGTGTATATTTATATTTATTGCATTATTTTAGCTATTTTTAAAATCAATAAAAATCAAATTGTTGCATTAGGACACTTCACCGTAGTTTGGACATTAACGACATAGGACGACCTCAAAATCTATATCGTCCTTCGTAGAAAGTAACCTACATTGGAGACAATACTCGTAGGATCTTCGTGCGACACAAAATTTGACCATTCAACATTAGTGTGGCACTAGTGTAACAACCATAGTTCTTGTATTTTAGATATTTTATATACAATTTATTTAGGGCTATTGTCCAATCCAAACTTCCTACAATGAGCAACCCATAACTCAATTGCCACCATCAGAATCCCATGCCAATCAATCTAGAAAATTTTCTTTCAGATTTGCATATTATTTACCCTTATCTTATTCCTCTTAGAATTCCAATCAAATATTAACTATTAATTAGTGATTTACCATAGATTTGCTACCAATCAAATTAGCAAACAACTATCATATTCCTACCCCATGACCGAACCCCCCCCATAGCCAAACCAAAAGCCCCCTACCCGCAGATCCCTTCTCTCATCCGTATATATATATATATATATACAACCAAACCCTAACCTAATTTTCTCTCCTCCCCATCTCCTCTTGCCGCCGACCTCCCCAATAGCAGACCTTACGTCGGGCCCGCGCCACGTCAGCCACCCCAAGTCCGACCACCTCCCTCCAAGAACCCTAGTACATCATCCTATTTCTAGTAAGTTCTTTCTTTAAACCTTTTCTCATTCTTCCTACAATCTCTTCTATATATATGTTTATATATTTTATATGTATATATGTGTTTTGATGATCAAACACCATTGCTTTAACTTGAAGAACCCATGCAAACTCAAGAACCCTAGTTTGGAGGTTTAATCCAAAATTCTTGTGCATGTATGAAACTTCCCTTAAAACTTTCTTTAAATCTTGTTAATAAATATATAAAGATGTTATTAATATAGATTAAATACAGTTTTTATTAATAATTCCAGAATTATTAAGGAGTATTAAATTATGGCGTTGAGCATGTTTTATGTGTAGTTTTGACCTAGTCTTGATGTATGCATGTTGGAAACCCTAGGACCTTGTTAAATACTTGATAGTAGATAGAAAACCTAATGTTTCTAGATGGATTACTATTTTTTTCGAGAAATTGCATATTCTGAAATTATATTAAATAATTATTATTTTAATGTCTATAATGTCACCACACCCATGTACCCTCCCTTGACATGCATACTAGCAAGGATGGTTGCTAATACTAATAGGATCAACTTGTAGATAATAAAACCCTAATTAATTTTGTTTCTATAAAGAAAAAGATATTTATTATTATTAACACTGTTTTTTACAAAATATATTCAGATTTTTTTCTATTTATAAAAATTAGAATTCTAGGTGTTTTTACGTAACAAGTTGACCTAGTTTTGACAAAACTTGACCCCGTCAATTTCAGACATAAACTCCGACCAAAAATCCATATTTTTAACATCTAAAATTATATTATTATATTTTAATTCTGATTTTTAAATATTTATTTCAGATTTACTTATTTTTTAAAAATTGGTTTTGTGACTTGTAGGTAACCCGTGATGACCTAGTTTTAGTTCCTACTTGATTTTTGGACTCATAAAATTATAGGAGATGACCCTATCACTAAAAATCCTATTTTTTAGTAAAATTCCAGAATTAATAGTTTTATTTAATTAATGATTTAAAAATAATTTTTGGCAATTTTGATGACTAGTGATAGTTTGGTGTGTAGCTACTTTCATGTGCAACCAATGTAGAGTTAATAACTAGATAATAACTTAATTTAACTAGAAGTTACAGTCTAATTAGTGCCAATATTATTTGGTAGGTGTTCGAGACGTTTCTGTGGAGAGTTCCGGACCAGATTTGTTGTGCTCGCAGCTTAGCTTGGAAGGCAAATACACCTTGCTTAATTGTATTGTTCAGTTACATTATGCCTAGTTGTTATTTGTTAGTTGTGTGCAAGCGTCTTAGAGTAGTAGACTTACCTGGTATATTGTGAAGGTACGTGGTATCTTCTGACCTGACACTTTTTCAACACGTTCACTGAGTGAGAGAGAGTGCATGGACTAGCGTGTTGACTGGCCATTAATACGTGAGTTCGCGTCTTGTGTTAGTAGTTGATGTTAGTTTAGTTTCAAGATTTTTATTGACGTCGTTGCATTATGTCTGTACCGCGTATACGGTTCGGATGTTACATTGGGAGGAAAGAATCTACTAGTGAGCGTTTGGGACCTTCTATATATGGTGTACCCCTAGTTTTGTCAAACGCCTAGTGGGATGACGGATTCTTCTCTTCTTCCCCCTCATGCGCCACTAGTGATATCTCGAGTGCATTTCACATAGATGGATTAGTTACCCTAATTATTGTTTAGTGCTTTACTTTTATGCATGTCGATTTCTTGTGTACTTGTTATGTCCCTCTGAGGACCTGGCATATTTTCCAGATCCAGACGAGCACTTGTACCCGACAGACTACGGAGTTGGAGATTTTGCTGACGAGGACCTTGAGGTGGAGCCACAGGAGTTTCCTTGAGCGTTATGGATGATAGTTGCTTAGTGTCTTGGGTGTCCATATATAGTTAGCTGGCACCCGGACTATTTTATTATTTTCTAGTTGTATTTTCTCTCAGTATTCTTTCATACTTTATTATCAAGGATTGTTCTCTACTAGACTTTATTTGTAGTGGATTCTGAGACTTTATCTATTCATTCAGTTTTCTATTCTGTGAGATTTGTGGATGAGACTAGATTATTACATGCCTGTGATGTTGTGATTTAGTTTTATTTTACAGCGTACTCCGACTGGTTAGGTCCATTAAATTGGGCTCATATACTCGTTCGTACTACTGGCATGAGTACGTATACATGGTCCTACGTATTTTGGGACTGGGACGTGACAAATTTCTTGAAGTAGGTGGGGTTCCCAACCTATGTGGAGAACACCCTGGAGTGCGACGAGCACCATCCGTGTGTCGGAGAGGCTCGGGGAGGTGACGAGGCCATTCGGAGATGACGAAGAAGCTCGGGGGTGCATGGGACAACATTCTGGAACAACAGGGGAGGCCGAACTTGGGCCGAGTTTGGTCCCCAGCCGAACTCGGGCCGAGTTCGGTCCCATGGGTTCCAGAACTTCATTTCAGCTGTTGTTTTAATTTTACTCGCAAACACCGATTCTACCGAGTTCGGTCTGAACTCGGTGTCGGCGGGCTGAAGTTAAAATTAAGGTATTTTATACACCGTTGGATCGTAACTGATGGTCTAGGTTTAGTTGCGGGATTAAGGGGTATGTATTAGGTTTTCCTAACCCTAATCCCCAGATGAATAATCTCAACAAAGAGAGAAGAGGAAGCAAGAGTGTCATTGCAACTTTGGGAGAGAAAGAGAATGATTGAAGGCCAATTTCGAAGGAGGATCGTGTTCGGGTAATCTCTACTCGTCGTCTTTGTTCTTCTTTGCCTTGTAATCAATTTCATGCTTCTAAGTGTTGTGGGAATTCATGTTGGATCTGGAGGACCTTGTAGAGGTTGCATTCTCTTTATTCCATTAGTGGAGGTTCTTCAGGGTTGGACTCCGATCGTCCCGTGGTTTTTTTTCCATCTGAATTTTTTCACGTAAAAATCTGTCTGCGATTTGTGTTTGACATTGTTTGGTTTGTGCTTTTTGCTCGGTTCTCTCACTGGAATTCTCTAGTTTGGGAAACGGTTTCCGCGCTTTCGTTCCCAACAACATGTTGGGACGGTGAACCATTGAGAAAAGAGTAACCAAAGTTGAGGCAAAATATTGGCCCAATACATATGAGTTAAAAGGGAAACCCCTAATTAAGGACCAACCCGTATATTAATGCCTCAAACATCCCATCTTATTCAATGTGGGACTATTCTTTGCACTAGTCCATATTCATCTTGGTTCCAATTTACTCTAGTCTGGTCCACATCAAACAGTGATAGTGTCAACCATACACTATGTGTAACAGGCATGCAACTCCACCTTAGTGCCAAAACCTTAGGCTCAACACAATCATAACCGAAGGTGAGATGAAATAGTAGGAAAGAATATATTGTGACAAACATGTGTCAAACTGTACATTACAACCATATTCCAGGCATCGAAGGTAAAATAGATGCAGCGTAATGCGTTTAACTTCGAAGCGTGAACCGGACTTCTCCCATGATCTCCTTAAGCACAGTCGTAGAGGATTATACTAGAGAAACCTCCTTGGTATCAACACCGCAATGAACCTCCTTGTAGAAGATGGGAGAGAGACAAGGGAAGGGGAAGACTACGTTTAGTCTTCTATTGAATATGATAATTATATTAGGGTTTCCTAGAAACCATGTGCTATCTATAGGCACTAGTATATATACACGTGTTGCACATATTTCTTACTACTTGGGAAGAGCAAACAATAGTCTTTTAATTTTTTACTAGTTGGAAAGAGTAAACAACCACCCATTTTTTTCTATTCATGATTACCTAACTAGCTATTTTAAATTTAATGAAAGTAAACATAGAGAAGGACATTTTTGGAAGAAAAAAATAATTCATGGTAAACCTCACCTTTTCTTATTATACAGTAATAAAGATTAAGGAAAACTAGATACAATTTATCTAGACATGGCCCATTTGGGTACAAACCTATGGGCCCACCAAGTCCATGTCGGGTCGGGCCCCCTATGAGATGGCATGGACTACCTTGACCGGACTAGGTCTAGGTTGAGCCAGACTGGACGGTCCGGATTTATTGCCAACATACTCCGACTCGCACATAGCGGATACACTCATCTCTTTCACCAACCTTAAAACGGATTATCTTTCCATGCACCATGCATGCGACCATGAGTACATGAAAGCAGAGCACCTAAAACTCCTACGATCTCCTTGAACACGGTTGTAGAGGATTATACTAGAATAGCCTCCTTGGTATGCACAATGCAACGAACCTCCTTGTAAGGAGAGAGAGAGAGAGAGAGAGAGAGAGAGAGAGAGAGAGAGAAGACTACTTTTAGTCTTTTGTTGAATATGAAACTTAGATTAGTGTTTCCTAGTAACCATGTGCTATGTATTGGCATTAGGAAATCTTAGATCCAATGAATCCAGACATAGCTCCTTTGGCTGCACCCGGCCTTATTGGCTCACCTAGGCCAAGTCCGATCTGGACCCAATGGGTCGGCTTGGACCACATGGACCGGACCCGGTCTGGATCGAGGCAGACAGTACGGTATTGGTCTATTGCCAATATAAACTAAACTAGCAAGCATCCAAATATATAAATATATAACCCTCGACTCTCACCACAACTCTACAGTTTAGTTTTGGTGCATTGGTAATAACTTTAATAGACTCTAATACTAATGGTTGGAACGGAGGACCACATAGAAAAGAGCACCCGAGTTGAGACACAATAAATGGCCGATCCAAAGAACTTTAAAGAACCCCCTTATTAAGTCAAGGACCAACATCATATATTAATTCCCCAACATATCCCATTCCACCAAATGTGGGACTAAACTTTGCTCTAGCGTCCTTTCATCTACCTAATGAGACTCTAGCCAACATCTTCCAGGTAGAGAGTCCAAACTTACCACCCGGGCCTGGAACCAGAATTAAAACGGCTTTTAACTTTCGTATTTGCACTTTGATGAGTGAACCAACGAAAAAAGATTTGAAGTAGTTTATCAGAAAGAGAAACATGCATAGTATATACTTAAATCAATTGATATAAATCTAGGTAAATAAGTATGTAGTAATTCAAACAAATATATAATGAACACTAATTTAAGCAGAAGTAGAGTCAGTGTCTTCACCTTCCGATGATGAGCTTCGCGGGCACCCCCAGGATATAAGAGAACGAATGACTTGGTTGAGAACAACTTGAAGATGTGTTTTGCCGAAACAGGTACTCCACCGAAGACAATTAAGCTGTCAAAAAGCTCATATTCTTGCCGTGAAGTTTCAGGCTTTGCGCCTAAAAATGGGTGTGCCAGTGAACGGATAGCAATGTTTTTCTCCCTCAAAAATTGTTCAGCCAAAAAATAGAGTTCAAGACCCAACAACATATGATAACCAACGAATAAGACAGGACCCTCATTAGGAACCCCGCTAAGACCCCTCACTATCCTCCCATCATCCAGGGTAGAGAGAAAAACTGGACTAGTTGCAATGCGCAATAAACTGCATTAAATACATAGAAAATCAGAGGAAGTTTGGACTAATCCATCATTTAAACAAATATTCCAGTAAAGTTGAACACATACCTGTAACCTTGCACAATGATTTTTCTAAATTCACTTATAGTAGGAGGAAGGTAATCCGTGACAAAGTCAAATTGTCTCGAACGACGATATGTAAATGTACTTTTAATAATAGTGATCAGATTAATCCTGTCATCCTGCAGCATTATAAGAATATTTCAAAGTCAGTTCATTATGTTCGGTTCATATTAATCAAGAAAGTCGAATTGCATATGGTATTAAGGGTTTACCGAGGAAAACAGTGAACAAGGATGAAAATGTGGTAGTGTTAAGGAGTTTTGGTATTTGGAACTAACTTCATGATCTTTCTTCACAGTCAAGAATGACAAATTTGTACACTGCAACTCTCATATCATATATCGTCTATAAGCTTCACAAGAAACCATGTTAGGAATGTTATTAATCATTCCTTTAAACTCTTTGGTCTTAACTAAAGGATATTCTTGTCTCCTTGTCCTTGTCCTTGTCCTTACCCTATTATGAAATGGAGACAAGAATATAAACCATATCCTTAAACCATATTATTGTCTCGGAGTCAAATACTAAATATGGGTGTGCCAGGGCATGGATAGCTCATATTCTTGTCTCCTCCTCCTCACCCTATAGATGACTACATGCGCGCCTTGTGCCTTCTTATTACCAGATGGTTTTGTCTCTGACCTCCATAGCTATTCTTATGACCCCTAGGAGGTGCTATCTATATATACCATATACCAGTATGGAAGCAAGCTATGATTGAGGGTATGGATATATTCATTTCTTGTGGCACTTAGGATTTAGGTCCTTCCCGCACTAATGTGGTCACTTGTTGGTGAGTTTTCACTCTTAAATATATGTCGTATGGATATTACTTGCTACAAAGTCCATCTTGAAGGGCTTTAGACTTGTGTGATCTATTTCTTTGAGACTTTCTATCTTGTTGCTCGCCTAGGCTCCATTCAGTTCTTTATTCTCTCGCTGTCAATCAGGACTTACAAAACCGACGTTTCAGGTAGATGTTAAAAATGCCTTCTTGAATGGTAATCTTGTCGAGGAAGTTTACATGGACCAACCTACCGAATTGACTCAAGGGGAGAGTCTTGTGTGTAAATTGAAGAAGACAATCTATGGTCTCAAGCAGAGTCCCCGTGTCTGGTTTGAAAAATTCAGCCAGGTTATGAGTCGAGTTGGCTTCGAAGTCATGAACACTTGATGTTTATCTGAAACACTAAGTCTAAGATCGTTATTATGATGGCATATGTTGATGGTATCCTATTGTTTGGCAGTGATCTTATGGGCATTGAGGACAGTAAACCTCACCTTCATAATACTTTATTAACAAGGATTTGAACTAGCCTCGATATCTTTTTGGAATTGAAATAACCCATAACATGCAAAGTAAAATTCTCTCCCAGAAAAAGTACGATATGGATTTATTGAAGAAAATTGGGTTACTGGGTTCTAAACCCATTAATACTCCTATGGGAGAGATTCCAAATAGATAGCTTGACGATGATCAAGAGGTTGCAGATAAGTCGCAATAGAGGACTTGTTGGGAAGCTCATCTACTTGAGTATCACTAGACTTGGCATTTCCATTTTTGTTGGTTTGGTCAACCAACTCATAAAGAATCCAAAACGTTTCATTGGGATGAAGCTCTTCAGATACTAACATACGTCAAGAGGTCTCTGGGTAAAAGGCCTTCTATACCAACACAATGGATATCTCAAGATCGAATCATATTCTAATGCTGACTATGTTGGTTCAAGATTGATCGACGATCGGCATCTCATTATTGTACCTATAGGAGGAAACCTTGTTACTTGGAGGAGAAAGAAACATATAATCGTTGCTAGATCCAATGTTGTTGAGGTAGACTAGAGAGCTATGGCCACATTATTTCTGAGATGAAGTAGCTGTGAGCTCTGATGACGGATCTTGGTGTCCAGTACACTCAAGTCATTACTTACGCATTGTAACTACCAAGCCGCTATTTTCAAATCTAGCAACCTAGTATTTCATGAGAGGATGGTTTTCGTACAGAAAGAGACACAATTCTCTTTAAGAAAACTTGTATTTGTAAAAAGATCACAACTTTTACACGAGCTCTTACAATAATCTTTACAAAATAAATATTCTGTAAAATTGTAGCGGTAGCTTGATCAGCGCGTGGCCACTTTGTTTCGTTGACGATCCGACTTCAAGTGCAAGAATGGTGATACTTTCTCCTTTCTAGATATGAGCTTCGGAAATTCTACTTAGAGCGACTTCGATGTTCTTCAATGACACGTCATTAGAGGTGGCGATGATATAGTAGACCCAAGGGAGACATCTTAGAATTCTCGTAAAGAAGCCAAGTATACAAGGCGGGATGTACAAAGTGGTGAGGATTTAGTTGAGTAGAGTATAGGCATATGGTTTGTAGGGAGGAATAATTGGATGATTCATTATCAATAAAGGAGTACATATATATAGGAGAGGCTAACTCCTCTCTCTATTATTCTACCCGATGTGGGACTAAAGTCCAATTTACTAATACTTAACACCCTCCCTCAAGCTGGAGCATAGATGTTAATAATGTCTATCTTGTAACAAAGAAACTGAACCCGATGGTCTAAAAGAGACTTCGTGAAAATGTCAGCTATCTGATCGTCGGTCCTCATATGATAAAATTTCATTAACCCCTTTTGATATTCATCACGGATAAAGTTGCAGTCAATCTCAATATGTTTTGTCCTTTCATGAAATATTGGATTTGTGGCAATATGGATAGCTGATTGATTGTCACACCACATATCTGCTGTGTCAGATCCTGCTTCTTCTTCTACCAGCTCCTTCAGAAAATGCTGCAGATATAACACATTTACTGTGCCATGAGCAATAGCTCGGTACACCGCTTCTGAACTTGATCGTAAGACAACACTCTGCTACTTGCTCTTCCATAACACTAAATTACTGGCAATAAAAACTAAATAGCCAGATGTAGACCGTCTATCCATAGGACATGCATCCTAGTCTGCATCTATAAAACATTCTAGATGAGTATTCCCCGATTCTCCATCCGAATTCATTTTTCTGGATTGTGGGCTAGATAATTTTTCGGATTCTGGGCTAGATAACGCAGGATTCTGAGAACTGTCTGCCAATGCAGAACTCGTGGAGAAGCCATAAATCTACTTGCGACACTCATGGCAAAATAAATATCTGGACGAGTCATGACCGCCAAGTAGTTGAGTTTTTCAACCACTCGACGATACTGGTCCGGATTGATCATCAGTATCCCTTCATCGGGAAGTAATTTCACCCCTGGGTCCATGGGTGAGGTTGCTTCTTTAGCTTGTACCATTCCGACATCAGTTAGGATGTCCAGCACATATTTTCTCTGAGATATTACAATATGCTTCTTACCCCTGTGACTTCAATGCCCAAGAAGTAATTCAATGCTCCCATATCTTTAGTTCAAAATTGCTCACCCAAAAACTTTTTCAGCCCTGCAATTTCCTGACTGTCATCTCCCGTGATCACGATATCGTCAACATAGAACCAAGTAGTATCCGTCTGGCTGATATCTATCGATAAAACACCGAATAATTTTTCTTTGATTGGCACAGTCCAAACTATATAACAACATAGGTAAATCGTCCAAACCAAGCACGAGGTGACTGTTTGAGACCGTATAGTGCTTTACGTAGATAATATACTTTATCCTCCCTTGCAACAAATCCAAAAGGTTGCATCACATAAACTCTCTTCAAGATCCCCATGTAGAAACGCATTATTCACATCCAGCTGAAGCAATGGTCAGTTATAGCGGATTGCTAAGGCCAGAAGCACGCACACAGAGATCATCCGGACAACAGGGGAGAAGGTCTCAAAATAATTTTTACCGTAAGTTTGAGAACCCTTTCGCCACAAGACGAGCTTTCAGACGATCAAGAGTGACATCATGTTTCACCTTTATTGTGAACACCCACTTTCAACCTACCTCCTTCTTACCGGTAGGCAAATCCACCGTGTCCCATGTATGGTTATCCTGAAGCACTTTCATCTCCTCTTCCATCGCAGCACGACAACCGGGATGTTTGAGTCCTTCCTCTATGGAATTGAAAATCTGAATCCCGTCAATAGTCGCCACCAAAGACTGAGTATGACTTGCGCGCCCTTTGCAGTGCCAACAACTCAAAGGATGGTCGTAGCATGCACAACGAGAGCGAGCCGGTATAAGAGGCGATGGTAAATCAGTGAAGCTGGAGGAGGACGATGACTCGACGGCCGAGAGCACCATCGGTGATGTTTGTTCTGCTGGAGCTAGTGAATTAGTGGAACTGGAGGAGAACGATGACACGATGGTCAGGGGAACCATCAGTGATGCTTGTTCGGTCGGAGTTAGTGAGACTGGCGATGCCGATTCTGACTAGGCCAATATTTGTGGATCGTCCAACCCAGAGACTGGCTCGACAGGGGAGGGAACCCTTACGGGGGCTGCTGTGTTTAAACTGGAAACAACATAAAATCCTCTTCTGGGTAAACCTTGGGAACAAAATTTATAGTTGGTAGGAGTGAAGGAAACTCAGTTTCAACAAAGGTAACATCCCGAGACATAAAATACCTCTTCAAAGTTGGAGAAAAACAATGATACCTTTTTTGTTCTTTTGGATACCCAAGAAAAATATAATTTATTGTCTTCGGATCCAACTTAGAAAGAATAGGTCGAGTATTCCGAACATAACACAAGCACCCAAAAATTTTGAGAGAGAGAAAATGGCTCACGATTGGGATATAACCGAGAAAATAGAGTAGTACCATTGAAAACAAAAGATGGCATTCGATTGATCAGATAACAGGCTATCAGAACTGCATCATACCAAAATTTTCTTAGAGTACGTGTTTGAAACATAAGAGCACGTGTTGTTTACAAAATGTGGTGATTCTTGAGTTCGACCACACCATTCTGTTGTGGTGTGTAAGAACAGAAAGTTGGTGGATGATGTCATATCTAGCCAGATGAGAATTGAACTCATGAGATAAAAACTCACGAACATTGTCACTTCGAAAATAGTTAAAAGGAACCCCAAACGAGAATTGAACTCACGAGATAAAAACTCACGAACATTGTTACTCCGAAAATAGTTAAAAGGAACCCCAAATTGGATCTGGATTTGCGCATAAAAATTGCACCAAATATTAAATAATTCGGAGCAATTTTTTATCAAGTAGATAAAGGTGACACGTGAGTAGTCATCAACAAAGGAAACAAAATACTTGAAGCTCATCACAGATTCAATAGGACAAGACCTTCATACATCATAGTGCACTGGCTCAAAAGGAGTTGATGCAGTTTTCTTTAGGCTCATCGGATAGGGTACTCGGTGATGTTTAGCCAAACTACATGACTCACAATGAAAAAGGACAGAAAAATTTAAAGACGGATACATTTTCTATAGTGCTTGGATAGATGGATGACCTAACCGACAGTGCAACTCAAACGGATCGAATTTCACGCCAGCACAGGCAACAGAAGAATTCATGTCAAATAGGTACAAGCCTCCAGTCACATGCCCCCTACCGATAGTCCTCCCAGTTTTTAGGTCCTGAAAAACACCATTAGAAAAAAATATTACCGAACATTGTAAGTCACAAGTAATTCTACTAATGGATAAGAGACTGAACGGATTGCCAAGTGTGTATAAAAATGATATGAGTGGCAGACTAGGAAAAAGACGGGTGCTTCCTCTTCCACGAACCCTCAAGGAACTATCATTTGCAACAGTAATATCTGATACACGACCGACAAATATATAATCACACAACATACCTGCATCACCTGTCATGTGATCAGATGCACCCGAGTCGATCACCCACTGCTTCGACCTGATCACACACGTCGCTGAGTATCCGACTGTGGATCCAGATGTGGAGGTTTCACCACGACGCTGAGCTTAAAAGTCAGCAAATTCAGCATAGGTCTCTGCCATCATCAGTACTGATACGACATCATTGTCAGGATTATCTGATACAACATTGACGACAGGAGATTTAGGACACTGCCACTGAAAATAGCCTTGTTGACCATAGTTAAAGCATGTACACGGTCTTCCGCCATCACGACTGCCATTGCCTCGTCCACCATTACGATCAGCCTTCCGGCCACCACGTCGACCACCACGACCTCCACGGAATCCACCACGAGCAGCACCCAGGCCAGACCGATTAGTAGGGACATCGCTCGAAGAAGTCTTAACGACTTTCTCTTCCCATAAGACATGGAAGTGGGCTTCCGTCAAAGACGGAACCTCAGCCCCAACAATGATCTGAGACGGAACCCCAGCCCCAACAATGATCTGAGACCTTATAGAGTTTGCATCAGAACGAAGGGAGGCAAGATATGCCATTACGTAGAGCTGCTGGCGTTGAGTCCTTGCCTCATTGTTATCTGTCGTCAAGGGTAGGACGCGATCCACCTCATCAGTTAGTGCCTTGAAAGCACGAAAATGGTCCTTATGTAACTTGTCTCCGTGATCAGCTCGATAGACACCAACGACCGAGTCATAAATGGGAGGCAAATCGCGTTTGCCATCAAACGCCGTTGCAAGGACCTCCCAAAACTCCTTCATCAAGTTTGTGTTCTGAACCATATCCTCCACTGATGGTTCCATCGAATTCATCAATTGTGTGAACAGTCGACTGTCATCAGTCTTCCACTGCTCGTATGTGGGATCACTCACTGCTGGGGGGTTGTCAGTCAGATATTTTGAAAACCGCATTTCTCGAAGCGTCTTCTCGACCTTCTTGTGCCATGTCGAGTAATTATCTAGTCCATCTAACCTTCTATCGACAAGTCGAACCGATGAAACCATCATGTCAGTGCCCGATGTCTCTGTCACTGTATATTGGACACCGGTGTTAGTAACACTGTTATTCGCCTTAGTGTTCGTCATCCTTCAATGTTCTTGATTCGATTGTCATTTGGTCGTCCCGACCCAATAATCACATCAACTCTGCCAATGCGCGATCAACGTAGCCAGAACCGGCTTGCGCAAGGAAAGCAGAGATTGAAGGTGGATCACACAAGTCAGGACAGAAAAGCAACCCAGGTTACTTTCTGTTAGATCCTGATGTGGATACCGAGTCAGGAACAGAGATTCACGCAAACCCAAGTCTGCTCTTTGTTAACTCCTGATATCATCGTCAAGAGTCAGAGGTTCATGCAAACAAACGATTGTCTACCCTCTAAAAATTCCAACATCGGGGGGAGGGTGGCTGCCACTCGGGCAGGGGGAGGCGGGAGGGGAGGTCGGGTGAGAGAGGTAGGGAAGGGGATTAGGAATTTTTTTTTTATGTGGAGAAAGAGATTCAGAGTTTTGGATCTGATACCATGTAGGAAGGAATAATTGGATGATTCATTATCAATAAAGGAGTACATATATATAAGAGAAGCTAACTGCTCTCTCTATTATTCTACCCGATGTGGGACTAAAATCCACTTTACTAATACTTAACATTGTTCAACAAGGACCAAACACATTGAGGTGAATTAGTCATTTTGTTCCCAACGTTGTCATAAAAAAGCATATTTACACTCCATTTACTTGCTCTGAGAACCAGATCGCCGACCTATTTACCAAATCCCTTTCACCTGTTCGTTTCACCACTTTATGTATTATGCTTGGCATGCATGAGATAAATGCTCCAGCTTGAGGAGCGTTAGTGTATTGTATATAACCCACTCCTCTATGTTGGACATCTCTAAGGCTTCATAGTATCTTGTAAATATGCTCCATCTATGAATAAATATTAGGTTGGTGAAAACTACTTTGGAGGCTCTTCTTGTAGACCGGTTATTCCCCAAATATTATTTTCTTAACAAAATTAGGCTAGGCAGCATCTCTTCTCCTTCTCCATCTCCTATGCTTCTTAATAGGTGATAGTTGAAGTTTCTTTTTTCCTTTTGCAAAGAAGCCAAAAAAGAGTTCTCTAGTTTGATTTGAATTACTTCAGTATAGATTTCATCAATATAAGCTATATTCATGACTTCACATAAAACAGTTAATATGAAATGAATATGGCCTTACAATATTGGTGTAATAAAAAGAAATTCACTTCATAAGCATTCTTAGTGACATCTTTCAGCGATTTGTCATGAGAAAAGTCAAGTAGGAACACTCACTAACCAATAACAACGAATGACCACTATCCTTGAAGTAGCGAACTTTGCGAGTTTTTAACTTTGTCCATAGACGATCAGCTTCGTCTGCACTTGGTAGCAGGTTATCATTCCCACTGAAGCGAAAAGTGAGTTTTAGCATAACAGGAAGGAAATAATCAAATTATCACAATATTTCTCCAAAGTGATAGAATAAGATTATAAGAAATTGATCAATTTTACTTCATAATATTTTGTAGGCAGCATCATACATCTAAAATGATCAATGATAGGAATGATGCACTGAGATGAAATTGTAATCACTATGTGTCCTAGTCAAACTATCTGTGTCCCTATGGGAAAAAAAAAGTGTATACAAAATCTGAAAAAAGTGTGGCTTCAATTCATAACACTCAAAAGTGATCAATACATAATTGCATCTCAATATTTTGCTAATTGAGGCGCCTATATATATTAATCATGGCAAGTAAACCAATAACTGACATTCTGATACGTTGGAGCGTATATTCTCATATCCAGAGTTTCAGGTCATGGGGGAAATAATTAGAACTACATAATAAGCCGTCCTAATACCAATTGAAAGAAAGTTTTAATCCAGTAAAGGTTTATTGTCGACAATGATGATCCTAAAGTACTTGTGAGATTGTGGACCTTTAGTCCAATATGTCTTCTCAAAATCTGGCCACATAACTGAAATTTGACTAGCTAGCTTTGTTATGTCAAGATCCAATGATGAAGAGAATAAAAATAAAAGATCAAAGTAGAGGATTAACACAAACTGAGGAAACACATAAAAGGAATAACACAAAGAAGTATCATTTCCATCACGATGATCATCTACAAGATATTTATAAAATGAAAGGAACTCTATTTTCTTATAATCATAGTTTTAGAATTCTAAAGAAAACTTAAAACATTCAATGTCAAGCTGAACTTTTAGCTCAAGTTGCTCATTTTAAAAGGAGTGAACAAATTATAAAAAACAGCTAGTATTGACACCCTAAAGCGCATCGCAGTACCTTTTATACATGGCTTGATAAGCTGATAGAATATATGAAATGAGATTTCAAAAGTTCATAGTTATAGAACCTGATGAGCATTAAAACTTGAGCTTCTACAGCATGTAGTCGAGAGTTGGAATAAGAGGCACCGGATTTAAGAAGCTCGAGTTTCCACAGAATAATATCATTTCGTATTTTATCTGTCAAGTCCTGTTAAATTGCACACACTATGTAAAAAGGGAAGATCATAAAGAATATTAAGCCCAAATGAAGTCCTAGCTTTAAGGGAGATCACTATGTGCACTTATACAGGCCAAATCCAAGAATACATTAAACCATGGATGTGACTAATACCTAGAAAGAAAAAAAATGCGTAAACAAATGTGATTTGTGTAACAACCACGATGTTTTTTTTTTTAAGTTCAGCAAACGATTATCGCTATAACCTTCAAACATTACACCAAACCTCAAAACTTCGATGTCCATGACATGCAATGTGCAAGCTGTTAGAAGTTGGAACATGAGCTTATATTAATGTACGATTGTTTTACTTTTCTCTTGTTTATATTATATGTTATTTGGCTGGGTTGGGAATGCATCTTGAACTTCCAAAATCAAATTGTAATAGAGCTGTGTCAATAAATAGAATTATTTTAACATAATGTTGGGGTTCTATTTGTTGTTGAAGATTGAGTTCATGAAAATGTGCACAAATCAGAAACTCGATTCTATAACAGAGATTGATTGAAGGAGAACTTGAAGAATCGTGTTTTATTCTGATATATCATGACAGTACAACCAGAAGTCCTATACCTAAAAGAGTGACAATTATTGGCCGTATATATTTAGAACCATGGTGCAACTATATGACCTCACAGAAAGACTTTATCCTGAATGCAGTGATGTCTAGGAAAGAAAGATAGTACTATTGACCTTAGAACAAAGGTTTACACCAGATAAAATCCTTCACCAGAATGAGCGATCTTTCTCAAGGATACTCATAAACCAATTGTCGTCCTAAAGCATTGTAAATTTATCTCTTAAGGTTATATCATCAGCAATTGCTATTACGCACATATAATGGAGGAAATAAAAAATTGGAAGGCAAGTATCAAGCAACATCGTGTTTCATGTTATCCTTATGTATCACGATCGTATGCATGAACTAGATACCAAACAACCACATAACAATAAGAAGATAAAGATCATATCATTTTTGGCTCTACATGTTCAAACCATATATAATCCATTTTAGCAACTAATGCTTACACAAAAAGGGTAAAGACAAAAAAGATCGATCAAGTTGGAGAGCTATCTTACTGTCAGAAGAGGTATCAAAGAAGAAACGCTCCTTAACAATTCATCGAGGGCTTGTCGAGAAAGGAGAGCCCCCTCACTCCTGGTCGCTGCCATCTTGAGAGGACCACCTAAGATTTTTAAGCATGATATTGTTACAGAGAACTGAAAATGTTGTTAAAGAAAGAAATTCCTGAAATGACAACCTAATGGCATTTGCACTGAGTTTTACTCCGATTTCGTGAACAAAAAATAATTTTGTTAAGAAGTAAATTGAATATAAAAGTAAGAATAATAGAAGGAATAGAGAAATCTTTTCTAGTGCAAACATATAGCGCATGCTATAAAATAATAATGTTAATTCAAAAAAGTATCCTAATACAAGGCCAAGACTTATTTAAAGAAGGGGAAAATCTACACTTGAAAAACCCACCATGGTGTAAGTTTAATAAGCTCCTTTATGTTATTGTCCCTTGAAATATTTAGGAGAGTGGTATATATAAAGTTTATTATATAATCTCCCTTGAAATATATGTGTTGTGTGAGGTTGGTCGGTCAATACATGCAGGTTCCAAGAACTCATATGAACGCAGTTGAGGATTTCCAGGTGTTTGAAGGGTTACCTAGGAAAGGTTTATTTGTAAATCAAGATCGTTTGATGCTGGAAGTTATAAGATGTTAATTGGGCTGTATGTTAGGAAGATAGTCAGTCGACTTCATGATATCGTGCCATGCTAGGTGATACCTTGGTCACTTGGAGTAGTAAAAGAAACCAATAGAAGGGGGTTCAAGATATAAGATGGACATCAGGCTATGGCCTATATAGAGGCAGATGAGAGAGGGTCTCTTCAAACCTTCATTCCAGACCATCACTCCGAACTTGAGGATCAAAAGAAGAGCATCAAAAATACGCAAACCAGACTTTTTGTTGATATGGTATGTTGGGTGTCATATTTAAGTATAGTATAAGCACATGGGAATATCCTGAGGACATATTTGGGATGCCAGAATATGTCACAGGATA
This sequence comes from Iris macrosiphon, assembly GCA_036927795.1. Classification (NCBI taxonomy): domain Eukaryota; kingdom Viridiplantae; phylum Streptophyta; class Magnoliopsida; order Asparagales; family Iridaceae; genus Iris; species Iris macrosiphon. The sequence continues at coordinate 132,501,354 of JAYESA010000018.1, read as the reverse complement.
TTCCATTATGAGATTATTGTCATAATGATTGAGATCATTGTATTAATGACTGTAAGGCTATATAATGCCAATGAGACAATCAATAAAATCAATCAACTAATATCAACATGGTATCAGAGCCAAGTTTCCACAAATCCTAGCCGTCACCAAGCTTCCACAAACCCACAGGAGGATTTCCTAGATCTCCTCCACCGAACTTTTCCACGCCCCCCCCTTCCTTCTTTCTCCGCCCTTCGCAGGCCGCCCTTCGCTGTTGCTGCCCCATCCCGCTGCTGCTGCGGCTGCTGCGGCTGTTGCGACTGCTGCTGCTGCTGCGACGGCGGCTGTGACATGCGTGCTGCCGCCTCCTCCGCACCAGCACGAGACAGCGCCTAATAGGGATGCCTAGATCTGAAAAAAGGGGGAACATGTTCGGATCTAGGAGCGGACGACGAGGACGAGCGTGAGTCGTGGAGCGGACGTGACGTGATTGGATAGACGACGCATCGATGGAGGAGATCATCAAGAAGCTAGATTCTGCAGAGGTGGCGACGTTGATGAAGTTGTTGACGATGTCGGCTGGTGAGAACACGACACGAACGTCGCCGGAGTTGAAGCTTCCCTCCATCGATCTGAAATTAGATGGACCAGCCACCTATCTGAGTTGGTCACGGCGGGTAAGAAGAACCCTCGCAGGAAAAAACATGGAGGGGTTCCTGACGGGCGAGATGACAGAGCCGGACGAGGGCTCGACAGGACGCGATGAGTGAAAGTCCACTAATATGGTGATCTACATCTGGCTTCTCAACTCCTTAGTCCAGTCTATTGCCGCCACAGTAGACGGTATTGAGATGGTGAAAGATGTGTGGGAGAAGTTGAGAAGGACCTATGATGGTGTGGGGAACAACTTATGGGTCTTCCAGATAAAGGGGGAGATTGATGACACCGTACAGGAAGAGAAGACGGTGCAGGAGTATGCCACGGAGTTGGAGCGTCTGTGGTTGGATTATGATCACTCCTCAGATCGGGCGAGCTGCGGGGACCCTAAGTGTAAGGAGAGACAGGTGTGTCTGCAGGAGAGGACGATGAAGTTCCTCAAAGGGCTGACTGCAGCTTTCGCACAGAGGACGGCCCTACTTCTAGCCCAACCAAAGATCCCTAGCCTTGAGGAGGCTATCTCAGCCATGATCCAGGAGGAGACATGCATCAGGCTGCAAGCCGGGACAGGTGGTCCCCCCGAAGCAAAGTCAGCACTAGCGATCACCAGCTCAGGTAACACAGGATCTAAGGGAGAGCCCTGGCAGCATAACCGGCAGTGCTACAACTGTGGGGAGATGGGTCATCATCGGTATGCTTGTACCAAACCACCTAGGGAGGGAGATTCAGGTGGTGGACGAGGACCGTTCGGCGGACGAGGATATAATGGAGGACGTGGTCGTGGTCGAGGGGGTAGACGAGGCGGCCGAGGAGGTTATCGGGCGAACCTCCTGATATCAGAAGGGAACGGAGAAGCTGATGGCACCTTTACTGTGGAGGACCAGGCACTGGAAGACATGAGGAGTAGAACAGAGGAGGCGTCCACCTCATTCCTTGTTAGGGGTAACGCTGCCATGTATGTCCATCCATCAGAAGGTACTGACGAATCACTTGCCCTTGTGTCTACCTCTTCCCTTAAATCATCAGACTGGATTATCGACTCGGGAGCATATCGGCATGTGACGGGGGATGCTAGTGAGTTTTCTTCCTACACTCACCTAGCATCAGCAGATAGCATTCAGACAGCTGATGGCACTTTCCAGCCAGTGGTCGGTAAGGGTACTGTTAATTGTACAGGTTCAGTAAGATTATCCAATGTTTTACATGCTCCATCCTTTCCAGTCAGTCTCTTGTCCATTAGTTCTATAATCCTCCAACTTAAATGCATTGTTTCTTTTGATATTCCTAAGGTGACCTTCCAGGAGAAAGGGACAGGACAAAGACTTGGGACTGGCACTTGGCATGAGGGACTGTGGTACCTAGATCGAGAAGGACTGGACTCAGCATTGGTATCTATGGTAGAGAAGGCTGGCATGGAAGGACTGCAGCAGAGGACTGAGGATACCTTGATACTCCATCATCGGAGGATGGGACATTCTTCCTTTGATACTCTAAGTAAGTTGTATCCAGAGATTTATGCAAAAACAAATAAAGAGAAATTAGTATGTGATGCGTGCGAGTTAGGAAAACTTACTAGGAGCTCATATGTTGGCATGAGTCATAGGAGCACTTTTGCTTTTGAGGTAGTACATTCTGATGTCTGGGGTCCATGTGCTACTAACACTATGAATGGTTATAAGTACTTTGTTTCTTTCATTGAGTGTGCCTCTCGTGTTACCTGGTTATATTTGATGAAAAATAAGAATGATGTACCTGCTTGTTTTCGGGATTTCCATAAACATGTCCAGACTCAGTACAAAGCAGTTGTGAAGGTACTAAGGTCTGACAATGGAACGGAGTACAACAACAGGACGCTTGCAGAATACTTGTCAGCACACGAAATACAGCATCAGACTACCTGTGCATACACACCAGCACAAAATGGAGTTGCAGAAAGGAAAAACAGACACCTTCTGGAGGTCGCAAGAAGTATGATGATCGACATGAATGTCCCACAGAGTCTGTGGGGGCATGCAGTGTTGACAGCAGCTCAACTCATTAACAGGATGCCCTCGAAGGTCCTCGGATGGAAGTCCCCATGTGAGGTATTGTAAGGCAATAATAGTGGGATACTCCCACTGAAGGTGTTTGGGTGTGTGTGTTTTGTGAAGGACAACAGGCCATCAGTTGGGAAACTTAACCCTAGAGCGGTCAAATGCATCTTCGTAGGCTACTCGGCGACCCAGAAGGGGTATGTGTGCTGGAGTCCAGTAGAGAGGAAGAAGTTTGTCAGTATGGATGTTCACTTTCGGGAGCATGAGCCATACTACCGCCAGGACGGAACTTCACACAACACGCCTAATACTACCAGTATTAGGCGAGAGGGGGAGATGGAGAACTTGGTGGTAACCGATTTAGAAGTTTGGCATAGAGGCACGGAGAAGGGACAAGAAGGTGAAGGTGTTAGGCCTACGGCTCAGGGAGAGTTACTTACCTACAGCAGGAGAGAGAAGCAAACTGCAGGACCAGTACCGACAGTGCCTGTGCCAAGTCCCTTGCCTGCGTTCGTCCCAACTCCTGAGGCACCGACACCAACCCCCCTTCAGGTGATACCCCCTCTTCACAAGATATCATTCCTCCTACTTCTACTCCTCCCACACCACTATCTGTACGGAGGACCACTCGCAGCAATGCAGGAAATCCTCCAAATAGATATGGTTGAGATATTGCTCAGTTTGTTTCTTATGACCATATCCCTTCTTCTCATGGAACATTTATAGCATCTTTGGATAGTATTACTGTACCTAACAATTGGCAGGTTGCCAAGAACGATCCAAAGTGGAAAGCGGCAATGCACGAGGAGTTGGGAGCTCTGGAGAAGAACCACACTTGGGAGCTTGTGAGACTGCCAGAGGGGAAGAGAGTAGTTGGATGCAAGTGGGTCTTTTCCGTGAAGCAGAACCCAGATGGACAGGTTGAGCGCTACAAAGCTCGACTAGTAGCCAAAGGATACAGTCAGACGTACGGCATCGACTATGACGAGACCTTTGCACCAGTTGCAAAAATGAGCACTGTCAGGACTCTGATTTCTCTGGCAGCGAATGGTGGATGGAAGCTACACCAACTGGATGTAAAGAATGTGTTTCTTCACGGAGATCTAGTGGAGGAGGTGTACATGGAGATACCACCAGGATTTGGCACCAATCAGACAGTGGGCAAGGTCTGCAGGTTGAAGAAGTCCCTCTATGGACTGAAGCAGTCTCCTCGAGCGTGGTTTGACAGATTCAGAAGGGCGATGATAGGGATGGGATATCAGCAGATCAATGCTGATCATACTGTGTTCTTCCGTCGGAGTGGAGGCCACATCACCATGCTTGCGGTGTATGTGGACGATATGATTATCACAGGAGATGATGAGCAGGAGATCGCCCAACTCAAAGGAAAGCTTGGCAAGGAATTCGAGGTGAAGGATCTCGGTCTTCTTCGGTACTTCCTTGGGATTGAGATTGCTCGAGAAGCAGAGGGGATTGTTCTCTCTCAAAGGAAGTATGCACTGGACCTTCTCACAGAAACTGGGATGTTGGGGTGCAAACCTGCAGCGACACCAATAGATCAGAGGTTCAAGATTGATGCTGAGGCTGGAGAACCAGTTGATCGGGACAGATACCAGAGACTGGTTGGCAAGTTGATCTATTTGAGCCACACACGTCCTGATATCTGCTTTGCAGTAAGTGTGGTGAGCCGCTACATGCATGACCCACGGAAGGGTCATATGGATGCAGTGTACCAGATTCTGAGGTACTTGAAAGGTGCTCCCGGGAAGGGACTAATATTCAGGAAGAACAATCACGTGAGCATCGAGGGCTACTGTGATTCTGACTGGGCTAGTTGTGCTGATGACAGGTGGTCTACCTCGGGATATTGCATATTTGTAGGAGGTAACTTGGTCTCCTGGAGGAGTAAGAAGCAGTCTGTGGTGGCCAGATCGACAGCTGAAGCAGAGTACAGAGCTATGGCCTTGGGAGTTGCAGAGCTGCTATGGTTGAAGAATATGCTGGTGGAGCTGAAGCTGGATCAAGGAGCCAAGATGAAGCTGTGGTGTGACAATCAGTCAGCTATTAGTATCGCCAACAATCCAGTACAGCATGACAGGACCAAACACATCGAGATTGATAGATTCTTCATCAAAGAAAAGTTGGATAGTGGATTACTGGAGCTTGGCCATGTTCCAACCAGGGATCAAGTAGCAGATGGACTAACCAAGGGACTCGCCTCAGTGAGCATGATTAGAGGATGTGACAAAATGGGCTTAGTAAATATCTTTCACCCATCTTGAGGGGGAGTGTTGATATGGTATGTTGGGTGTCATATTTAAGTATAGTATAAGCACATGGGAATATCCTGAGGACATATTTGGGATGCCAGAATATGTCACAGGATATTCCATTATGAGATTATTGTCATAATGATTGAGATCATTGTATTAATGACTGTAAGGCTATATAATGCCAATGAGACAATCAATAAAATCAATCAACTAATATCAACACTTTTCCAAAATAGCGAAGAATAAGTTCAACACCAAGGATAGTAGAAGCATCCACATATTGAATAAGTGGGGGATCAGCATCGACTAAAGCAATGCTGGAACAGAGATCAGGATCTGAGAGAGAAGGGAGATAAGTGACATTAAATGCATTCTTTTACATATCAATAAAATACCAGTTATATTGTGTTTAATATTTTCAGTTCCAAACTGGTGAAACAAATTACTAGTTATATTGTGTGTAATATTTTCATCTTCTCCATATTTTTCCATGATTCTAACAACACATCATGAACCTTTGAAACAAAAGTTTTGTCATCTTAGGTTTAGCACATTAGCATCTTGCTACTCACAAGTTGCTCTTCCTAATAGGCACATGATAGGCATATGCTACTGATCAATCCATCACAGTAATCATATTTTTCAGCACAAAATTACTGATAACATAGAGGATTGGGATCACCTTTTTTTTTTTTTTTTCAAAATATGCAACTGAAAATCATAGAAGAAATGCATTGTAAAGTCAGTAACTTCACAACAAAGTCACCATTTTACTAATAAAATTAGTTCATCAGCGTCAATTTGATATAAGAAAAGTAAGGCATATATATGAGAGAGAGAGATGTACCCAAGATCAAGCTAAGGGCATAAGGAATGCCAAACTGAAGGTCTCGTGGTAAAGACCCCAAGACTGGGATAAATGGCGGCAACTGTGACTTGTTAAAAGATGTTGCTGAAGTAAAAGGAAAGTACACACATCACTATAACTAATGCAGACAATAACCAATAACCAAAATTATATACTATAAACAATCTGATAGTGTCTAAATTTGTACAGACCTGGATTTACTAATATTAATACAAGATCAATATGCGGGTTGCGTGCAGCAATGGCAAGTGCTAAGCATCCTCCAAAGGAATCCCCAAGAAGATAAAGTGGTCTGTTTGGAGACCGAGCATGTTCATCCTTCACAGAGTTTTCAACAAGTTTCACCAGTCCTAAATGAATGACAGCTAATTCCGTTATGCACATGAGTCTCAAGGAAATTGCAAAAATAATGGAAAAATTGCAATTCAAGATGCAAAGATCCATGAGCATAGAGAAAACTGTGGATCTTATGTTTGAAGATAAAAAGTACAATGATCAAAATAAGAGTAGAGTATTAGAGAAAGAAAACCAACAATAAAAGCATTAGTCACCAAACTTCAGAAATCGCAGTGAAGCAAGGGATGTATTAGATAGTTTCAGCGTTCAAAATAAGCACACATGAAAGCTTTAGGGGGTGTTTGGTACGCGGAATATTATATAGCCGGGAATTCTATATTTCCGGGAATCAAATTTCCTGTAATTAAATTCCCTGGAAACTTATACTTCCATGTTTGGTGACGGTATAAATATTCCAAGTGAAAAAAAATAAAAAAGGATAAAAAACTGGAAAAAAAAAATCAAAAAGCTGATATTAAACCCAAAAAAAACCGAAAAAAAACCAAACATCATTCTAAAAAAGATGAAAAAAAAATATTAAAAAATTTGAAAAAAGATGAAAAAACTGAAAAACAAAAAAAAAACCATAAAAACCAAATAAATCTTAAAAAAATGAAAAAAGAACAAAAAACTGAAAAAAGGATAAAAAAAAGAAAAAACCTTAAAAAGAATATTAAAAAAATTCCGGGACAAAAAAATATACCCACCGATTCTTGAGGGATATGATTCCCAGTTTTGTGGGTAAATTATTTACCCTGGTATTCACAATTCCCAAAAATAAATTTTTATAACCTAAACAAACTTGGGAATAGATTTTCCACCCTAAATTTGTTTGGGGATAAAAAGAAAATTACTTGTGTACCAAGCGCCCCCAGTCGACTGGTGTGGGACTAGAACAACAACTAGAAAGTGGAATCACGGAACAGGTCTACGAATCAATTGACTGCTGTGCAGTAATGGATAATATTAATATTGCTATTCATTAAGCTCAAGGCCAACTATATATAGGACTAGGAGAGGACGCATGGGAGACTAGCATACCTGCTAGCAAAATATCATCTTAGAAACAGAGTTTCTGAAAAATAGCCTCACTATAACAGGTAAACCTTTGTTTTTCATACTATTTGGGTTCTATGATAACTATTTTTGGGTGCCATGAATTAGTTATATTTAAAAGGCTTTTGCTTTTAACTTATGCAGAAAATGGCATCCTATAGTTACCATACAATACTGCAAGTCTGCAACTCCTTAAGTTATCTGCTTAAAATATTATAAACTCATTAGTAAGGTTTTTTATTGTTACTCATCAGATTCTTAAAACACTTATGGAAGGAAGAGCTAAGGGAGTAAAATTTGATTTGGTCTTGTATCACAAGGGGTAAAAGAGAGATATAACGCGTAATGACAATTAACTCAAAAAAAAATCATGTTTGGACATCAATCCATTTTGTGTAAAAGAAACTCCATGATATTGTTGCAGACATCATCAATCTAATAAGGGAAATTAAGGAATCTCAGGAATTATAAGTAACTAATCTGTAATACTATATATGGCCAGCCTCTCAGGAAGGAAGAACTGGTAACAGAATTCTTTTGAAAAAAAATAAAATAAAAGACAACGGAATATGGAAAGATAAAAACCTTCAAATGGTGTTCGATCTTCCAGAGGAATGTGCAAACACCGAACTTCAAAAACCCTATAGATCAAAAGAGGTACAAGGAACTCTGTAATATCAGTATAACAAGTCATCCAGACACTTAAAAGCTACATGTTCTATTAAAAGATGTCCTCCAAAAGTAGGAAAAGTTCATAATCTGTGAGAATTATATAAACATTTGTAGAGTTTGAGAAGTCTACGATTAAAGTTAAAAGCAAGTCTAGTATCCAGATTATTTGACTGACAGGTTGAACATGCCATATTGCGACAAGGTACAAAAAAACTTGATACCAGCAAGATAACACTAGCCTGATGTAGAAATGACAAGAAGCTGCTGCAAGATTATTTCCATCTACTCAGATGAAATCGAACACAACATTTGATGCCAACCCAGGCTTCTAAGCACTATAGTTGTCGCCAATTCCAACCCCAACATATGTTGGGAATCAGAGCCAGATGCTCTGATACCAGACGTTGGGATCAGACACGTCCTACAAGCGTTCTGACACCGTGTCTGAAATTGACCGCAGCGGAAACTTAGGTCAACCCACCTGAGATAACTAACCCCCGTCTAACGAACACCAAGCACAGATAAAGACAACATATATGGCGGTGACTACGTCACCTACACAAATTCAAATCTATATAAGTCAGGTAAAATTACAATATTGACAAAAATCAATGTTGAACATTTTGTCATAATAGGTTCAACCCCCTCACCACACTCAAGAAGAAAAGACAGAGATTACAATGAAATCACTCACCCTACCCGTAACGATCTCCATGAAACTCACCCTACCCGTAACGATCTCCATGAACGAAGGCCACGACTTCTCGACCAAATCTCCTCTTTCTTCTATCTTGGATATGGATTTTCTTTTAGATTTTCTATGGACAAGCACCCTGAATCTCCACCTTGTGCTCTATTCTTTGTGCCTCCACCCTCAACCCATATATATAGTTGAGAAACTCTATTTTAAGTAATATGAATTCCTAAATAGCAAACCCTAAAATAGGAAACACATTACCTAAAATAGCCAGCACCAGTTATGGACGTCCAAATTTGGTCAATTTAAATATTTGATACAGATTTTTAAATCTAATCAATTTAATGTAGATTTTTAAATGACATTAAATCAAATCTTTGACCATATTTGGGCTCCAAAATTTGATGTTACCAAATCCATACTTGACCCAACATACTCCCCCTCCATTCTGATGAGAGGATGTTGACCCCATGACTCCTCAACTGGACTCCATGTCTGTCGCCCCGCGACAGAGTTCCTGCTCCCTCATGCCACCGATCTCCGATCCCCCGAGCTGCTTTGCATCTTCCTTCGTCTTCAGCTCCTCGACCGCCAAATCTTCCTTCCAACCCCAACATACTCCATACTCCTAACTTGTTGTTGGCTCTTACACAACCTTCACAAACTAAATCAAATTCACAGGTGCCCGCATTGTTTGGCGGAGAAGCAAAATAGGGTATCTTTCCAAAGTCACCCAAGTTCAAGGAAGCTGGCGTTGCTCGAGTTGATTCACTCGGATGTCTGTGGTCCTATGAAGGTAAAATCTATTGGTGGTGCTTCTTACTTTGTAACTTTTATTGATGATTGTTCCAGGAAGGTTTGGGTCTATGCCTTAAAGACCAAGGATCATGTGATGTCCACTTCCAAGGAGTTTCAGGCCTCCGTTGAAAGAAAAACGGGTATGAAGCTGCTATGTGTTCGGTCGAACAATGGCTGCGAATATATCGGTCCCTTTGTTGCATAATGCAGAGAGCAAGGGATACGACACCAGAGGACTCCGCCAAAAACACTTCAGCTCAATGGTATAGCGGAGCGGATGAACATGACGCTGATGGAGAGGGTACAATGTTTGCTGTCAGAAGCAACTTGTCGGACAGCTATTGGGGTGAGGCTCTTTAGACAGCTTCTTATATTATTAATTTATCTCCTAGTGCTCCTTTGCAGGGTGATGTGCCTGACAAAGTGTGGTACGTCAAAGAGCTATCATACAATCACCTGCGAGTGTTTGGTTGCAAGGCCTTCGTACATGTACCGAAGGACGAGAGATCCAAACTTGAGCCGAAGATGAGGCGGTGCGTCTTTGTCGGTTACGGTCGGGATTAGTTTGGCTATAGACTCTACGATCCAGTGGGAAGAAAGCTCTACAGAAGCAATGACGTAGTATTCGTCGAGGATCAGACCATGACCAACACTCAGGATTCCGAGATGCCTTCTGAGGCTGAGGAATTGCCTGAGTTAGAGTCATTTCGAGAGGACATCGCAGAGGATCCAGTTATAGGGGAGCCAGTACATGAAGTTGCTCCCAACCTTGATCATCAGCCTGCTGATGGCGGTCAGGGTGATCTTCAGGAGGATGAGCATGTCGAGGAGACGTTCCTGAGGAGGAGGTTGTTGGTATACAGCCAGCACCAGTGGTTCCATTGAGGAGGAGCGATAGAGAGCGTCGACCATCTACGAGATACTTACCGGGTGAGTATGTGCTACTGACTGACGGTGGAGAACCCGAAAGTTTCGCAGAGCCTATGGAAGACGAACACAGACATGAGTGGATGGAGGCCATGCAGGAGGAGATGAGTTCCTTGGAGTCCAACTCTACTTAAGGTCCGGTGCGGTTGCCAAAGGGCAAGAAGTCTTTGAAGAATCGATAGGTGTTTAGAGTGAAGCAGACAGATGATGCTACTTGCCCTCGATACAAAGCGAGGCTGGTAGTTAAAGGCTACGGTCAACGAAAAGGCGTATATTATGATGATATCTTTTCGCCAGTCGTCAAGAAGTCATCTATTCGGGTGGTGCTAGCATTGGCAGCCAGTTTCGACTTGGAGGTCGAGCAAATTGACGTGAAGACGGCATTCCTGCACGGTGATCTTGAGGAGGAGTTGTACATGGAGCAGCCAGAGGGATTCTGTGAGAAGGGCAAGTCACACTTGGTCTGTCAGTTGAAGAAGAACTTGTATGGTCTGAAGCAGGCTCCGAGGCAGTGGTACAGGAAGTTCGAGTCCTTTATGGGAGAGCATGGTTACGCACGGACGACGTCGAACCACTGTGTGTTTGTGAGGTACTTTGTTGAGGATGATTTAATCATTTTGCTGCTCTATGTTGATGATATGCTTAATGGTGGATCGGAATGCCACTAGGATAGTTGAAGCGCCAACTGGGCGCGGCCTTCTCTATGAAGGATTTGGGTGTAGCGGAGGCTATTCTTGGATGGAGATCAGCCGAGAGAGAGATAGTCCAAGCTGCTACACTTGTCCCAAAAGAAGTACATTCACCGGGTACTTCAGCGTTTCGAGTTGGACTCCGATCGTCCTGTGGTTTTTTCCATCTAGGTTTTCCACGTAAAAGTTTCTGTTTCTGCGATTTGTGTTTGGTATTGTTTGGTATTTTTTTTGTTTGTGCATTTTGTTCGGTTCTCCCATAGGTACTCTCTGGTCTGAGAAACAGTTTTCGTGTTTCGTTAACAACAGTAAGATGGTTGTAAGCATTTGGTTGTAGTCGTAGCACAACTGTTCTCAAATCCCTCTCCGCCTCTGCTGAAGAAACACACGGTAGACGCCAGTACCAATCCCTCTTTCTTCTCCAGGCCACTAATTTCCTTCTCCACTTCCATCCACACTCCGCAGTAAGTCTCTTCTTCTTCTTCAGATTCCAAGTTCTATTTATCGACTTTTTTCTTATTCACTTTCAGCTCCTTCCACCAATTTGGTTTTTGTGAGGAGTCGGCACTCGTCGGTGGCCTCCTCCGCTTCTGGATCTCAACAACTGATTGTTTTGCTAACCAATACCGAAGGCCTTCGCTTCGCAGTGGTGAAATATTTTATACTTTTGGGCATATAACATGTTTGATGAATTGCCTCTGTCGGTTAAACTTTAACTCTGCGTTCCAATCAAATGTTCAATTTATACAAATTTTGATGCTCTGGGTATAAATTTCAGAAAAAAATATTTCTAAATTTTTTTTATAATTAATTTATTTTAATTTTATTTCGTTAAAATATATTTTTTTAAATTAAATTTCAAAATAAACTAAACAAAAAAAAAATCCAAAATATAACTAATTAAAACAAACTAATAAAATAAATCAAACAAACCAAATCAAACCAAACCAAACCAACCAAACAAAATTCAACCATCCAAACCAACTCGCGGGGCCCCACAAGGCCAAATTTCGCCAACACTGTTGGCAAAATTTGGGCTTGTGGGGTCCACTTTTGGCTTTTTTGCCTACGTGTTCATTTTTTTTGTTTTTCGCCAACAATGTTGGCGGACTCTGTTTCTATTTCAAAATTACCCAAACTTTTTTCGTTTGCATGAATTTAATATAAATTTATTTCGCTACAGTAAATTTTCTGTTTTTATATTGTATTAATTGGAAGAAAGTATGAATACTTAGTTTAGTAATTATGGTCTAAAATAGATTTGTAATGTTTTATTTGTATAGGTAATATGGCAAAGAATTAAAATAATAAGGATCGATATATTTTTATTGTAATTATTTTTTCGATAAAGGTCTAGGTATAACCAAAATTAGCTTCGACTAGGAAAATCCAACCCGCTAGACCGACCCTGATAAAAGAAACTATATTTAGTCGCTAATTCGTCGGTAGTAGTCGTTAGGTAGTCAGCTGTGTGTCGCTACCTAAAAGTTTCTAGGATTCGGTTGTTGGTCAGTAGCTCTTACTTTTGTATGGTCATCGAAGAAGCATAAAAATTTCTCCAAAATTTCTAAAATATAGTAACCGACCACATTTTTTTTTGGCAATTTCTAAAGGTACATCAAAACTTATTCAGGACAGTCCAATTTTTTTTCTTTTTACTTACAAGTTTGCCATCGAAAAATTTTACTCGGACAGTCCAATTTTTTTCAAGACTGTCAAAAAATTTGACAGTCATTCTTATTGGAAAGACCGTCTTTTTGACAGTCATTCTTATTGGAAGGACTGTCAAATATTTCAACACTCATAATTTTAGGACTGTCAAAAAATTTGACAGTCCTTCCAATAGGAAAGACTGCCAAATATTTTGCAGTCCTCCTCCTCTCTCCCTCCTCCGCCTCCTCTCTCGACCTCTTCCTCCGCCTCCCCCTCCCGTCGCCTCCTTCTCCGGCCGCCGCCTACTCCTCCCGCCGCCGTCTCCTCCGACGGTTGGATTAGAGTTTGGGGTGGAGGAGAATGGAGGTTGGAGGGTGAGGACAGTCCAAAATAATTTTTGAATTGTCCTGAATAAAATTTACAAAATTTCAAACTGTTACTAATAATGAGCTATCATGAGCACATCATTGATGTGATGGTTTTTTTTATTTTAAGTGTACACACTTTTTGTTGTGACCATTCAAACAAAAGACGTGAGATGTGTTTGGAGGAGGATTTAAATGAGAAGAATTGAATAGGAAAAAAAACAAGCCGTAGAACCAGTCAAGATCCCTTGTATATTTTGGTTGGTTGTACCAAAGTGTACAAAAGGACAGAGACTTCCGACTTTATAATAGGAAGAATTAAATAATAAATGGAAAATTAATTCAGAGACGGAGATCTAGAGAGTTGTGTTTTTTTAAATAAAGGTTTATTTTAGAGCAAGTCTACCCATATCGAAATTGGAATCTCAAAAAAAAGAAAAAAATTAAAGCCACGTGGCTGCTCATGATTTGCCAAGTTTTTTCGTCAACGTTAGCTTGAGACTGAAGTCTAATATTTTTTTCCAGCCTTGTACATATTTAGGACTGTATCAAACTCAAGCTGAAAATAATGATATAATGAAAAGAAGAAAAATAAGAGAGTCTATACTTTCGACAGTACATATTTAGAACAGCCAAAATTTTTACAGTCAACCATGATTTTATATGTCATATTTTTTTTTTTAGTAATAGTAAAATTTTGACAGTCCTCTATATGTACAAGTGATTTAACATTTGTGTTTAAATAAGAAGATTTAAATAAGAAAAAGACGAAGTGTAGATCCAGTCAAGATCCCTTGTCTATATTTTTCAGTAAAGAAGTTCGTTTGGTTGAACTAAAGTATACAGGACAAAGCCGCCCGACTTTATAATAGGAAGAATTAAATAATAAATTTTTTGAGATGCAAATTAAATAATAAATGGAGAAATAATTCAGAGACGGAGATATAGAGAGTTGAGGCTCATTTTTTTTTTATAGTAAGGATTTTTTAATGGTTTTCAAGGTTGAGTTGAGAGATTTATTTTTTACAACAAGTTGGAGTAGTTTCAATGCTATATTTTTGTTTTAGTTAATATTTGTAACAAATATAGTGAACAATTATTTATCCACGTTTGAAAAATGCTAACAAAGTAAAAAAAATCTTTCTAAATTTTAAAAATAAGTCAATAGTGATCTAACTGAGCCCACCAGAAAGAAAATTATATATATAAAAAAAAAGAGAAAAAAGGAGGTTAATATAGTATTATTTAGAGTGTGTCATTGTATGATAATATCAAGTTGACACTATAAAAGTAGTGATTTACATAATTTTTTAAAATTTAAAATATCGTACAGAATGTCTCTATTATGAATGCTCTAGTTTGATATAATAAATGTTGCATCGTTTTCTCCAAACTACTATTGTGGCCAATATTAATTTCTATTTAAGACAGACTAAACATCCCTTTAATATGGGTTTGGGATGGGCTAATTAGCGTAACATGTCCAATTGAAAAGTTTAGATTCTGATTTTTTTTTTTTCCTATTATATCCTGAACATGAGTACAATAGCAACAACCAACACAAACGGTCAAGGAAGGTAGGGTATAATAGAGGGAAAAAAACAAAATTTAGTGTCCAAAATTTTTAATTTGACATGTTATGACTTAAACTCTAACCTGACATATAAACGCTTATTAGGTGGCTCGGGATTGCTTATCATGGTTATCGGAACTGTTGCTGCTTTACAGAGAAAAATAATAGGAATAATTTAGCAAATATTTTCATTACAAATATAGAAACTAACATATATTTCAACTTATTTTAAAAACTAGAAATATTTTCATTTCTTTGTATACGATATTTAAAAATTTAAGATATACTTCCACATTTGCTAATTTTTTTCATAATGGAAATATTTACTAATTTTTAAAATAAGTTAGAACATCCGCTAGTTTTTATATTTGTAGTAGAAATATTTGCTAAAATATTTCAAAATAAAAACACCATAGTAATACATACACAGAAAAGCAAGACTTACTTTCCAAGAGACTGGTGATGAAGGATGAGTCCCATGCCAGTGCCATCAATATCTACACAAAGATTCGGATTAAAAAAAAAGCAATCATCAACATATTCATAATAAATGAAGCCCAAATTTTATTTGCGTACACAACTATTCCGTATACATTACACTAAAGGTCCGTTTGATTTATTACAATGTAATTATAATGGAATCAATTTTTTTTCTTTTCGATTTTATTACAATTACAATTACATTTACATTTACATTTATATTTATATTTATATTTACATTATAGGCGAATTACATTTACATTGTAGACGGATCCTATATGTGTATCCCGGTCTCCTCTTATATCTATAGGAGTATGACCCTCCTCTTATATCTAAAATTTGAAATGCGAATGAAGTCATTTACTAGTTCGTTCTCGCATCCAAAATTAAGTAATACTGTCAACTTTTTCAAATTTTTTTTTTTTAAAGACAATAAAAATTATTTTTTTTTCCAACTTTTAAGACAATTTTTTTAATTTTTTTTTTTAATAAATATTTTTATTCATAATTGATGATGCGAAATAAAGTCATTGTGAAAACCAACTTCATATTATTCTTGTTATATCATTGTCACGTCAACTTCACATTTGCATTGAGGAAGGATTATTGCACACGTTAACAAAATTCATCACGATACGCACGAAACTTTGTACAAGCTGTGCTGTGTTACATGCCATTTGGGTTCACTGTTCCCAACACCCTTCGAGATCTCCGTCCGAGCAGAGAAGTTATACCCTCTGGGGGCTGACCACAAGAGGCAGTTAGAGTTGGGTGAATTACGGTGATAAATATTCAAGAACCTACCGGGCAGGAAGAAGAGCACAGGGGAGGCGGAGGCGGAGGCGGCGGGCGCGCCGCACTCCGCGGGGCAGAGCCAGCGCGGCGGCCCGGCGTCGGGGCTGGCGAGGGCGTCCCCGGCCGCGGCGTAGTAATCCGCGAGGCTCTTCGTGCCGAACCCGTCGTCGTACATCGGCTTCAGCCCGCTGCTGCTCTCGTTCCCGCTCACCCTCACCATCTTCCTCTTCTTCTCCTCCTCCTCCTCCTCGCCGCGCTGCAGCTCCTCCTGCTCCTTCCGCGCCTCCTCTCCGACCGAGTAGTTCCCCGCAACACGTAGGAGGCGAGTACTGCTGCTTCCTCTGTGGGCTCTGGAAGTGGGAGGAAGTGGAAGGAGAAGTGGGAAGGAAGAGGAAGTGGCCATGGATAGAACAATCAAGAAGGACCTATAGCTGGAGACTCGACAGAGAGAGAGAGAGTATGGAGAAGAAGAAGTGTGGCCAGAGAGCGAGAGAGAGAGAGAGAACAATACAAATACGACTTCACAACTTCTGTTGGATTGGTAGCTGGCAATTCATACATTGAACGGAAAATTGGGGTCAGAACATTCAAATTTAAATTTATTAAACAAAAAAACAAAAAATTTGTAAAAAAATATATATAAAAAAAACATAAAATTGTCAAAATTTAGGATGTAATTTCTATTTATGCGTAAATAAATACTTAGTACTCTCCTTCCTCTCTTAACAAATATTAATTCTCCTTAATTACCTGCGTAAATAAATACTTAGTAAACTTACGTCCTAAATAAGGACGTAAGTTGGAAACTTAACTTATGTCCTAAATAAAGGCATAAGTTGGTTGGTTTTTAATTGAAAGAAATAATTTAAATTCTCATCTTTGTTAAATATTTTATTTTGTACTTTTCTTTTTGTGTGTGTGTATATATATATATATATATATATATATATATATATATATATATTTTATTGAAGTTCAATTAACATGTAGTACCACGACTTCTGAAAATTTTAATTATGGTTCCGTCTCCGTATCTCCACCTGCTGACTTCAAACTTCCGGTGAATGTCAATGGAAATACAAACTTTAATTGTTAATTTTTCCTATAGTTATTTTCGTCTTTAAATTAGGTATAATGTCTGAAATGACTACTTATTCCCTGAATTGTACTAACCACTCACTTGTTATCTAAATATAATGGTCAGGACTGGAGTGCATGATCAAATATGACAATTTACTGTTTATAAAACAGCAGCGAAACCGATACCGAGGATATTTGGTCCGCGGATTTGAAACACGTAAGTAGAAGTGTCAATTGGGCCGGACCAACTCAGTCCGACATGAGTTCGGCCCAAAAAATCGGTCCATGTGTTGACTCAGCCCAAAAAATCGGTCCATGTGTTGACTCAGCCCGTTTGATCGTGGGTCCGGACCTGTATATCCATCCATAATGAAGGTCCGGTCCGGTCCGAGGTCCAGATCTGACGCGACCGGCCCGAGGTCTGACTCGGCCCGACTCCGGTGATGGGTGAGCCAATAAAATGTAGCATCTACAGTCATTGGTTTTTGAATAAATATCTATGAATTACTCACCACAAAAAGTGTTTGTATGGCAATTGAAGTGTTCAAACATCTGCCTGACATTAATAATTGAGAAGGTTCTCTAAATATTTGTATGCCAATGTGAGAAGGAAACTTACAACGTTTCAGCACATCATAGTGTTTGTATCTCAATTATTGATGTACAACAATGTTCCAGAGCAAAGTGCTCTCGAAATGGTATTGCAAAGCTGCTGTAAACAAGCAGCAAAGTTCCAGCAGTTATTAGCAACAAAATGCAGTGAAAGCAGCAAAGTATATATATTTTTTAATGATTTCAACAGTTATTAGCGAAGAACAATTCAAGAACATTTCAATAAAGCTTCTGAGTACCCAGCTCCGGTCCGGTCTGGTCCGGTCCGACTATAAAGTCCACTGTATCGGAAATCATGTGTCAGATTGGACTCAAATGTTCACACTTAGGTCCGGCCCGCTATAGAGCATGGACCATGAGAGGCCCGGCTCGACCCGGTCCGGCCCATCCAAATTCAGATCGGACTGGACCGGTCCGACCGACTTGACAGCTCTACACGAAAGTGATCAAAATTTAAATTTTAGACACTTCATATGTTTAGTTGGAGAATTTATAGACAAATTTTTTTTGTGATTTGACATGAACAGTTAATTTTGTCTACCACGAAATCGAAATTTTGATATAGGAATATTTTTCTTCAAAGTAGAACGCAGAATTGAAATATCTTCATTTCCAAATTGTACGTTTGTTTGGTGCATTATTTCAAAAAAAAAAGTTATATTTTTCCGTTTATTTCAAAACCAAACAAACACCAAAGTTTATTTATTTATTTCAATTTTAACCTCCACTTCTTATGTTTATTTGGTGCGAAAGCTAAGTTGGCTTTGCTTCCTCCATGAAACACGTTGGCTTCGGTTTGGGTGAGACCATGCGGAAACAAAAGGAAAAAGTTGTGTTTTTTCTGTAGGAGGGAGGACCATGGATCGGTCCCCTGTTGCTTCACATCACACGTCAATTCTTTGATTAAACATTCAAGAATAACCTGCTCATTTCTGCCGACTTACATGTCAATCTCTTTTAGGGAAAATCGACATAGACACCTACCTAAGCTCCAGCAGTGGTGACGCAGTCAAAATTTGAATATAGCAAAGTTAAAATTGACTAGTAAATTTTTAACAGCACGTCTACACAGATCGTTGAAGAAGCCGCGGCCACGTGGTGCACGGTGATTGGCCGAATTTTTTTGACCTACGTTAGCAGGGGGATGAGGTCATCAGTTTTGCTCCGGCCAATCAACGCTTGACACGTGGCATTTTGGTTTATTTTTTTTGATTTTTTCTTCGATCTGTCTAGAGTATTTCAATTTTTAATCAAAAATTATATATGAAAACTATAACAAAAAATAGTATAAAATAGTAATAAAATATCTTGATGACAAAGACGCATTATGATAGTTGCATTAGCTCATAACTGATAATAATTCACTACCAAAATTAGTCATATTGGCGACGATATTAGCGACTCCTATAATAAGCGTCGTTGGTGCTGACGTAACTAGTGACGCTTTTAAATTTTACGTTTCTATTAGGACGTCGCTAATATAGCGACACACATTGAGAGACTCGTCTCACTATTGCGTATTTTTATGTTCATATCTTGTATATGTGTGCTATTGCTATATATTGCTTCCCGTATATTTTTCTGGTTTTCTCAGCTGCTCTCATGTAATTTCTAGATTTGTGCATAGTATTAACCACCATTGATATATAACCCCTCTCTTTCTCTCTTTTCCCCATTATTTCACTTTTCCCTCTTTTCATTTTTTTCTTCTTTCCTCTCCCCTCCTCCCTAGCCGAGAGCAGCCCTGGACCGTGTCATGCCCCAGTCCCAAAATACATAGGACCAGGAATACGCGACATGCCAGCTACGCATTCGACCAGACTCTGGTCCGACTCGAATACATATAAGCTGTAATAAAAATGGTCACTATCTAAATAATCCAGTAAATATAAACATCTATGTCTCAATCCACAATGAACAGAAATATACAAGAAAGAGCTACATGTGCTAAAGTCGGCCGCCCAATAACACACAAACTCGAATAGACTCGAGAAGAAATATGAGTCTATAAAAACTAGGCTACAACAGCAGATGAATAACAATATGAATAAAACCACCATAATGCCGGTATAAATGATATGAGTACCTGGTACAAATGCCCGCAAGACATGCAACTCCATCAGCAACTCCAAGGGCTCCGTAATCGTCTATGCTGCAAAGTTGTCAGGGGACCAGGTCATCAGAGGGACGTAACAAGGTACAAAAATACAGCATGCCAAAGTATAACAGAAAGTACAAGTGCAACGACGGGGTAATCTAGCATAATCACCTAAGTGAGACACAGTTTGAAGACAATGTTCGACGCGTGGGCTGTCCAAAATAAAACCGTAGCTCCGGACACGGAAACACACGGGACATACCGCAGCTCCGGACAAAGAGTCACACGGGTGATACAACTACTCTAGATACAGGATCACTACAGAAATAATACATATACATATATAAGCGCGTGCAGAGGATCCCAAACGTCTAGTAACTGCCTTCCCCTTCCCAAGCGGTCAACGATTGTGCGCTGAACCTGAACCTCTATCTAGCAGTCTCGTCATACTAAAGTAACTATCAGTCAATACAACCCTTAGGTCATCCCAGGTTCCGGTCATGATGTCAGTATCACGATATAGAAAATCTGGCACGATGACAGTGTCTGAATGTGTCCTAGGGTTACGATATACTCAGGTACGTACATCGAGGTGTTACAAACATCTATCATTCATTACCAAATGTTACAGACGAAAGTCTGTACCCGGTTGTGACCCAGACGCGAAGTAACGATTCTAATCAAACACGCGCACAATGTATATAATGAAACAATAAATATCTGGTAACTGAAATACAGGGTGGCAAGGTACACTTGCCTGCGTCCGGCTGCTGATGACGGGGATCCGGTACAACGTCCAAGTCCGCGGGTCCCGAAGTACCTAATTTTGGACGCTGATAAGATGAAGCTAGTCCAATTCTCAAACCCGAGAACCCCAAGAAGCTTAAACAAAAAGAATAATTAAGATTTAATTAATTTATCTATTTGGTTTTAGTTCTACTCTATAAAAATTATATATAATGAGCAAGAGCTATGGGTAATGTCAACACATGACTAAATATCTATTTGTAGCCATCTCTGGTGCATAAATGGTATAGCTAACTATCGATATCTAACTCCTTTGTTTTACCACATTATATCAACCTCCTTTCATAGCTTAGAATCATCAATCCCATACTACCGTCACATATTTTAATGAAACTACATTGGGGGTTTGGTTTCACCCTACCTGTTCCCACTATTCTCCATCCTCAATGAATCTCGTAACATATATAGAATCTATTTCCAAAATATATACTTCCTACTAACCCAAATCACAACTGATATAAAATGTAACTATATGTCTCCATTCCTATCTTCCTCATCACTTTCTATGTAGGAAACCATTCTCTTTACCACATGTTCTTCCCACATATTTGCTTAAATCAATATGCATATTCCTGCTAACACATGCCTTTCTCTCCTTTTATACGTATATCCCTCACCATGAATTTCAACACACATATATTAAGCATTTTCTATTTCTCCTCGATACAGCCAGGAAAATAACCTAAATATTCTACTCTGAGCGTCCTCCCTAAATACCTATTGGCACACTCAATATTTAATTTATCAACATTTCCACAACCGTGGGAAGAAAGAAAGTTTAGAGCTGCAAGTGATGAAAGAAAAACAAGGAAGGGAAAATATACCTATGGGTGAAGGAAAAATGTTGCTCTGAATAAGGAGTGAAAAACTCGCATCGGGGCGTGTTCGGTGTGCGAACCGATTCGACGACGAAAATGCAGAATGGAGACCACATCTTGTCGAGATACGAAGATCTCCTGGCTTCGACTTTTCCCGACGATTCTATGCCTGAGGAAGGAGCTGATGTTGATGCACGATAGAAATGTCTTCTATTTTCACCCACGGATCGGGAACTCAGAGGAAGGGAAGGATTTAGTAGAGAATGAACCAAGGTGGCGGTTATTAGGGTTGCCGGACATGGTGAGGCCGGGGTAGCCGTCGAGATGGAGGAGGAGCCCGACGGAGGGATGGTGGAGGAAAAGATGTAGACGACTCGATGGTGCAGCAGTTGCTCGGAGAAGAGATGGGTGGTCGTGGTGACAGCCGGCTCGAGGTGCTGTCGGGTGATGTAGGGAGGTGGAGGTGGTATTGGTAAAGATGATCGGAGGGGAGAGTGGTTGTGGTGGGGACGACTGGAGGTGATGGTGGTGGAGACAGCGGGCTCGTGGTCGACTGGCTGCTGGTTCAGAATGGAGGAGGTGGTCAAGGCGGTCACGGTGGCAGTGGGGTGGTGGCTGGAGGTGGTTGAGGGAACCAGCAGTGGTAGCTCGCCGGAGAAGGGGTCGGGGTTGTGAAGTGTAAAACCCCTATCCTAGAAAATCGTATATACCCTTTTAATTATTAATTTAATTATAGTAATTAGTGGCTAATTAGGAGAAATAGATTTTTAATAATTTTTATTTTAGGTGTTGGTGCACTTAGAGGATTTATGGGACCATCAAAATTTTTTTCGAATTTATTTCATGTAGGAGACCCCTTGAGCAGTTGCTAGCCTAATGGTGTGTATTAATACAATTCTAGATTTTTTTTCTATGAGTATATATGTATATATAAATATATATATACATATATATTTTAAAGGAATTAATAAAAAGAGTTATAAAAGAAAAGAAAAGAAAAGAAAATAAACTAATAACTATTATTAATAAACCTACTAATAACTACTTAACCCCTTTCCCACTACCTAACCAATTGCAACAACTCCCTAGTAAACTACACCCGCCCACTTCTTTTTTTTTATAAGCAGCCGCCCCTTGCAATGTAGTAGCCCTTTGGTATTAGAATAGCAGCACCCCCTTTTTGGAACAACAGCAAACCCATTAACCCTTGGCCGCGAGTAATACCAACCCCCCTCTCTCCCTTTCATATATATATATATATATATATATATATATATATATATATATTTATTTATTTTAATAAAATCCTAACCCTAGATCAATCCAATCCCTTCCTCTTCCCATCTAGACCTAGAGAGCGCCGCCACCACAGCCGGAGAAACCCGCTAGGCCGTCCAAACAAATCCCGACGACCGCGACCCCGCGCACTGCAGATTCCCACAGCGAGGTACCTGTGTTCCGGAGTTATTTTTCGTCGACTCGCTCAACCAAACGCCGCCCCGTCTTCACCGATATGCTCACCCCTTAACCCTCTTTCATATTTGTGTGCTAGTAGACCTCGAACAACGCGTAACCATAGGCAAAAACAGCGCCAAAGTTGGCAGAAATAGACCAAATTCTGGGATCGCAAAAAACTGCGGTGATCACCCATGCTTTCGAGTTCGTATCTCCCACCACAGAGATCCGAATTCGATGATTCTTTTTGGTATGCATAGACCAATTGACCTAGTTTAATTTTTGTTAAATAACCCTAGATTATTAACTGCTGTAGACAGAATTAAATTCGTTGGAAAACCCCACGAACATACTTTTCCAGATTTCTAAAAGTTGTGAAACAGAGCGTGCCCCACCAAACGGGACCGCCCTGCCGTGTACCCAGTGTACCGAACGGTGCATGTAGCGTAACCGGACATGTGAGAGTTCGCGAAAACTGATTCGGACGCGTGTGCGTGCCAGAATCAGCCCGTATCCGCGGAGACACCCCGTATCGTAACTTTTGTGGAAGTCGCACGCATTTTGTGCACGCTCGTCAGATTGCGACAAAACTTGCGCCACTGGACTCGTGGTAACGCGCTGGTCCTGTGACCCAATTTTCATGCAATTTTGAGACAGTTGACCATGTCGTCAATTGGCGGGCCCTACGGTTGACTTTTTGGGCGAAAATTGTGTTCGGCCCATCGAAATCCATATTTGGATATACCGTTGGGTTCGTATTGACATTTAGAGTTTGTTTGACCTATAATTTATTCCATTTAGAGACTGTTACCCTTGGCACATTTTTCGGTGCAAAGTGGCCACACGTGGACCCCACTTTTATCCGAAATTACCGTTTTATTCTTGTGTCCAAATTGGTCAAAAGGAAAGTGCTTTCTAGCTATTTTGCTTATTCTGAAAATGTTGGTGATGTTTATTTTAGCATCCGGAGACGTTCATTCTGAGGCCGTAGCTTCTACTCCTGCGTGCGTGACATCTGGACATTACATTTTCGCAGCTTCCTTGCCAGGCAAGATACCTTGCCAATTTGCTTACAGTATTTTGCATACTTAGTATATTTCTGTATATTTATTGCATTTCTGTATAGTTCTTGCATGTGTAGTTTTTCTTCAGTCATTACTATGTATTAGATATGTTGACACACACATGGAACCTAGTATCATGAGAGGACAATTATTAGGCGTATGAGCTTTTAACCACTCTGGTAAACCATAGTATATAGTTTGCACTACGGGCGTGTGTCGCGCTGGTCGCTACCCCCGAGGTATGTCGATTTCTGTAGAGTCGCGCTGGTCGCTACCCCAGAGGTATGTCGATTTCTAATGTCCATTGACGGGTGTGTGAGTTGTGAGGCTTAGATCGAGTAGCCTACTCTTGCCCATACGTCGAAAAGTTGTCCTCATTGCATTCATATAGATTGTCTTGTACAGCGTACTTACATATTTTCTACCTATTATGCATGTTTACTGTATTCAAATTGGCTTGCTTCTATGTATCTTGTTACGTCCCTCTGAGAACCTGGTCCCTTTCCAGGTGTATCTATTCTTGAGTATTTGCAGGAGCGCAGATTAGATGGTTACATATGTTTCGAGGATGTCTTCTCTTCGAGCCCCGTGGTTGTTAGCTGGTATTCTTATATTGTGTTTATTGTGTTATACTTTTCCATTCGAGTTGGTAGTGGATTTGTTTCCATCCAACCATCATCCTTAGATACTTATATTGAGATCTAGTTTCATAGATATTGGTTATTTATTTATATTTAATTTTTGTGGTTGAGATTTAGATTATACCCTGTGACTTGTTATACATTTTATACCACTTGTGGATTTGATATTCATATTACAGCGTACGTATGGGTTATGGTTTTCATATATTGGAGTTGCTATATCTATGCGGCTGGCATGCTTACGTGTTCCTAGTCCTACGTACTTTTGGGACTGGGGCGTGCATTAAAGGATCCAATGGAGAAAGAGATGTGGAGAGGAAGAAGAAAAAAGGAAGAAGAAAGAAAGTACGGAGGAATTTCGGCTAGTAGTAAGGAAGAGGGATGAGAGAGAAGGTGGGGGTGGTTTTCCAAGTGTGGAGATTAGGGCCTGCTTGGGAAAGAGTGTTGTTACGCCCCAGTCCCAAAATATGTAGGACTAGGAACACGTAAGCATGCCAGCCGTATGTATATGGCAACTCCAATATATGGATACCATAATACATACGTACGCTGTAATATGAATATTAACTCATATGTGGTATATATATAGTCACAAGTCACAGAAACTAATCTCATCCATACAACAAGTCATAGAAAAGAAATAACTAAACTAGAATAATGAGTCTGAATAATCCAAAATAATAGTCGGGTGGAGACAAATCCACTACCAATGACTATATCAATACTAAAATTAGGGAGAAGGGTAAATCTCCAATATAAATAAGATGATGATATAAAGGTATCAGCGAAGCGATCCATCGCTAGAGATAATCAAAGATGCTCCGAAGGTAAGACCTCCTTGGGAGAGATAAGTGGTAAGTCCTGATCCGTGCTCCTGCCAATAGTCATGAACATCTATACCTGGAAAGGGACCGAGTCCTCAGAGGGACATAATAAGATACATAGAAGCAAGCCAATTGAATACAGTGAACATGCATAATGTTTGAAAATATATAAGTACGCTGTACAAGACAATCTATATGAATGCAAATGAGGACAATTTTTTGATGTATGGGCAAGGGTAGGCTACTCGATCTAAGCCTCACAACTTACACACACGTCAGGGGACATCATCAGCCGATATACCGCGGGGGTAGCGACCCTCGTGACTCCATCAATCGACATACCGCGGGGGTAGCGACCATCGGACACGACTACCATAGTGCGTGCTAGTTACTACGGTTCACCAGAGTGGTTAAAGCCCATACGCCTACTGATTGTCCTCTCATGATACTAAGTGCCATGTGTGTGTCAACATATCTAATATATAGTAATGACTGAAAGAAACTACACATACAAGAAATATACAGAAATGCAATGAATATACAGAAATAAAATAAGCATGCAAAATACTGTAAGCAATTTGATAAGGTATCTTGCCTGATCTGAAAAAGAATGAAGTCCCAACTCAAGGCGTCGTCCGATCTACCCGTCACATAAATTAAACAAGTTAGATTACAAAAGTGGGTGAATATGTTCCTCCATTTTAATTTATTTTAATTCTGAATAAAATAAACTAAAATAGTATTTTAATCTTATTATAATCTGATTTTTTTGTTAAAATCTAATTTTGGTCCAAAGAAAGTCAACTTTACGGATTTGTGATCCGTGGCACGCAAATCGAGGCAATCCGTTGACCAAAAAGTCAACTGACTCAAATCCTGGATTTGTCTGTAGAATCCTATAGATTTTAATGCTACATGAACACCGGAATCAACGGTTTCATAAAATTATAAGTCGGTAAAGAGTTATGGCCACAAGGGCGCACAGATAAAAGTTTTCGGTGGTTTCCTACTTACGTCTACGTTGCACAAATTTTACAGTAGATTAAACTTATATATTCAATTTTGTAAAAATAATTTTATGAAAGTTTATCATGTCAGATTTTTGAAACTTCAAACGGCTCATAATTTCGAGTTCGGGATCTCCCGAAATCTTAAAAATACGAAAACGTATCTAATTTTGGACAACTGACACTTTTAGATTTTTTTGGAAAAATAGGTTCATAAATTATTAAAGTAATTTATATATTCAGAAAACTAACCTTGATATAGTTCTAATAAAAAAAACTGGAGCGCATTTGGAGTCCGGAGCTAGGAGATATCGTCTTTTTAAGTCGTCATAACTACTAGAAAATGATGCTGAATTTATGACGAATTTTGACTTTTTTGGACGAAAATGAGAGAAATTTGGGAAAGAAAAATATGAAGGATTAGGTATTTATAATGGTGGACACTATTTAATTGAATACGACTAGGATTGACTAATTTGGATAGGATTAGGATGAGTTTAAATAAGGATAGGATATGCATGAAGTTGCTTTCCTAGTAGGCCCAGGATTTGAATTAATTTAAAATAGAGTTTGAGTATAATTTATAATCTTAAATAGAATTAAAGATAATACAAATAATTTATATAGAATCTTATTAATATCTATTAACACTAAATTAGCATCTATATAATATTAAGACTAAATATATCCAAATAAATCCTACATAATTTCAAAATTCTAAATAAATTTCTTAAAATTCTAAATAAATTACAGAAAAATATAATTAAATATTTTAACCTAAAATAAATATTTAATAGGAATAATATGCAATTATGGTTTCATAGTAAATCATGAAAGTCCTAGAAATTTACGTTCCCTATGTTTTAATTACCTAAAAATTCTAAAAAATCTCCAAATATCTAAAATAGCCTAAAAATGATTCTAAATAAATATTTATATAATTAAATATACTAATAAATTTATTTTCTAATCAACTAATATAATATTCTAAAGTAATTCAATATTTAAAATAATCTACAATAAATATAATAATATAAAATACACATAAAATACCTATTTTGGGTGAGGGAGTTTACAAGTGTAGGAAGAGATGTTTTATAGGGGTGTGTGTGAGGGATGGGTGGTGAGGATGAGCCCAAATTCAAATGGATGGCTCAGATTTCATATGGAGAAAATTTTTCATCCAAAGGAGAGAGAGTGGGGATGGGCTTGACCGGTCAATGAGTGAGGATGAGGCTTCTCCATTTGGTTTGGACCAAGGAGGTGATGACACCTATTGCAATAATTGCAACTAAGCCCCTTAATTTTGGGTATTTGCATAAACACATAAAATGATGCAAAATTTATGGAAGAAATGGTGTTTGGTGTTTTGTAGGGTGAGGGAGCGTTGTGTGTTTTGCATGAGCTTAATTAAAGGGACATTGGAATTAAATTTGGATTAAAATAGGATTAGTCAAATTTGCTATCCCCAATTTAATTAGAATAAATTGTCATGTGCTCTTAAATTAAATGGGGGCACATGGGGTCTCAATTTAGAGTGGCACAAAGGTCAAGAACGGTGTAGGTTTGGTGTCAGTCTTGGACCCTTTAATTGGTCCGGCTCAACGGATTGAGTTGGTATCTCAAAATTTTCTAGCAACGACACAAGTGTGCGACACATGATTAAATATGAATTTCGGTTACGGAAAGTTGTACAATTAAATTAGATCACAAGGAATTATGATTTTGAGTGACGAGAAAGTTCAGCGCCTAAATTGGCGTGTCAAGTCTAGAATGCAACAACTTGTTAGAATTTATGGGCTGATGTTGGGCTCCGAATATTGCAACAACGGTAGGGCGCTCCAAGGGTTTTATTAAAGACTCAGACATCTGCATCCTTAATTCTAAACCTCAAACATCTGCTGCTAAACCAAAATTTTCTAACCCAAAACCAGACTATTTATATAAATGAATGAGGGGGGGGGGGGGGGTTACAGACCGGTCCCCTCCCCTTTCCCTTGGTAATAGTGGTAGTAGTTAGTGGTGGTTCTAGACAAGTACATCTTGTCAATGATGGAGAACTTGCACTTTTACATTATTGTGGATTTCTTGTATTTTATTAGTCCATATTGTACCCTATGAACTCCTATGCATGTTAACTTCTTGGTATTTTCGGTTTTGACAGCTTGGTTGGACTATATCTATATTTTTAGTTTAATGTGTTCTTAATATTTTTATGGTTTTGATCTCTTAAAACTTGTTATTTTTTCAAACTAGTTGTTCTATGTGAAAGAGCATCTGATTTCAAGTGGTTTAGAACTTTAATTCTCTGGATTTTAGCTGAAAATGAGAATTTCAGGGAGAATCACATATTTAGGACTTGGAGATTTTTTATGACTGAAACTTGCTGTTTGGGACGAAGGAGCTCCATGTGGCCTGCTTTGCATGCAGTTAGGACTCTTCGTTCCAAAACTCAGCATGCAGCCATCTTGTTGGACGCATAACTGAATCTGCATATGCGCCCCTTGACCAAATGCATGAAACTTGAACGAAAAAAATTTCTCTAAGTTCTTTATTCCATGCGGCCCAGAGGAGCATGCGGCCAAATTTGTCCATGCGACCTGAGCTATGTATTCCTTTTTTTCAATGCATGACTCAGTACCGCCTTAGCATTATTTTTCCTGAATTTGTCTTTTCTTCTCTGACATGTTTTATTGGCCAGTCACATCGGTCACTTCTCTGATACGCTTTATTGGCCAGTCACATCGGTCACTTCTCTGACACGCTTTATTGGCTAGTCACTTCAGTCACTTCCTGACCTTATATTTATTCGCTGTCACTCAACCCTTGTCCCGAGGAGTGGACTTTGCGATGATCCATGCGGCCAGTTTTGATCTATGCGGCTAGTTTGATCCATACGGCCAGCTTCTTCCATGCAGACTGTTTCTTGCCTGCAGCCAGTTTATCTCCTGCACTTCTAACTCTTATAGTAGCAATATTTTCATTTGTTATATGTTCTCTTATGGATTAATTACTCTTTGTGCTTGGCCCAATTAGTTAAATTCATATGATGCATGTCATTTCTAATTGCTTATAACCTGGATGCTACACTTACCAGAACATGGAATACACGGAACATGGAATATAATGGCACTGTTAAACTGAGAACTCCTGACACCTGACTTGTAATGAATAAACTTGATCCCTGACTCCAAATACCTGACATGTACTGGTAAACCGGATAGTGGCTCGGCGTAGCTCACTCCTGATATGCTAAAATCTCCAGAACTGAAATGCTTGTACTGATAAGATGAATTCCCATGGTTGACTGCTTGTCCCTGTCCTGATTGTACTTGTCAAGCTATTGTCCAGTCTTTCATCATGTCTAAGGCAGATTTCTGAGCACCACTGTCAGGAATCCTTAATAACTTGCCTAAGTTAATAACTAGAATAATTATCTAGAAGCATCTAGAGAGATTCCTAGCTACATATAATCCCGGTATCCCAGCTACACTTGATGGATTTGGAGCTCTCCGTTGAGAGGGGCACACTTCCAGTACACCATCGAGTGTTGTAATTTACCAGAAAAATACTATATACTTAATTAATTTATGCTATGTACTCTTACGTTTGGATAACACAGATAGTCTGCAGGGCATGCGGCTGTATAGAATCTCAACTACATTTGTTAGTAACCAGGATTGTGATAACCCTAGTTAGTTAATAGTAGTAAGCCATAGGTCATGCTTGTCCGTGATTACATATTTTCTAGTCTTGTCTCGTCTTGTCTTGGATCACCCAGCTACTAATCCTGAACTGTACTCGTTACTGATTCCTGAACTGCTTAACTTCTTATTTACATATTGCTCTTATTTATATTTTCTTATGTTATTGAATGTTTGCATGCTGGTTTTAGTTCTTAAGTTGGCTCCCTTGTGGTACTTTCCTGTTTTGGGGTCTGACCCCACTGGTTTTGTATGGCCATATTTCATAGCAACATCGCAGGATATCCAGTGCATCCCGCCTCCAGATGGTGAATACAAGGAACACCCGAGGACTTGAGTGGGTTTCTTCTTCATCTTCCACCTGATCTTGTACTTATACTTTTGAGGTGTTTAGCCACCGAGTACGTGTTTAGCTCGTATTTTGATTCTTGACATTCTAGCCTGCAGGCCTACATGTAAAGCATATTCTAGACTATAGGTAGAGCTGATCATGTAATATTGCACTCTACTAGTTCTTCATTATGGTAACTAGCTTCATGATCATCTATGTATGTATAGTTTGTGACGCCTTACTATTATATGTTTGGTGATTATACTTCTTGTAACTTGTTGCTTGCTTAAGATTGAGACAACTAGGACTCTTGACCCAGGAATGCCCGTTGGATTGTAGAGTAAACCCTCATATGTCTAGAAAGTCGTGACCGTATCTCAGAGTATAGAGTACTCTGGTGTACGTAGCTAGCTTTGTCCGCCCCCGCTATAAAGTATTCTGGTTCTGGGGCGCGACACAGTTTTAGTGGTGGCCCATGCAGGTCTAAAAATTCAGAATTATTGGGGGTTTATCAATGTTTAGATGTCTCAATCATGCTACATCGTGATCTCCTCCAGCATCGAATTTGTATCCCAGAAATCTTGATTCAACATCTGCTTTGATCCTCGATCTATCCCGTCCTTATGATTTTGTAAACCCTCAGATTTTCAGGAATTTAAAAAATGAATTTTTGGTATTTTTCTAAAATTTTCTGTGATTTTTTAGAAATTAAAATAATTGTTCTCTGAATGATATAATTTTAAAATGTTTTTATTAAATATTAAAATAGTATAAAAAAAATATTTTTGGGTGTAAATTAAAATATTAGACATAGAATAATTTTCCTGGATTTTATTGGACCCCGAAAATATTTTTAAAGACCTAAAAACTAAATTTTTATTAAACCAAAATAAACCCTAAATAAATCTGATTTATTTTTAAACCAAACCAACCCGGACCGACCCGGTTTATTTCTGAACCCAACCCAAATCCTGCGGGTCGGGTCAGATCTAAACCCGACCCGAAACCCGTACCCTACCCATACTGTAGCTGCTACAGTAACCGTCACCCCCCCGAAACCCTCGCCGGCCGTTAAGAATTCTGGCCGTTTCCCGGCAGAGTTCCGCCTCCTCCGCGGCGGTTTCACTCCCCTCTCCCTGCCGGTAACGTCCCCGCCTCCCCGCGGCGGTTATACTCTCCCCTCGCCCTATAAAAACCCAGCCCCGACCACCCTTCACCACCACAGAGCCGACCATCTCTCCACTCGATCTCTGCCGCCATGACCAGAAGTCCGTCGTCTTCCCCGACGAACCCCTCCGCCATCTCCGTCCACCAAAACCACCACCACCACAGTAAGCCCCCAGAGCTCCTCCGCCTTCCTCCGCCATCTCTCCTGCGCCTCGCTGCCTCACCACCGAGGACCCCCAAGCTCCACCTCCCTCCACTAGCCTCCAGATCCAGCACCGCTCCCCGCAGACCACCCCTCCGCCGTAACCCTCGAACCCGCCAGAGATCCGGCCGCCTCCGCTGCACCTCGATCAGAGCCGACAGATCGACTCGAGTTCCCCTGCGCCTCCCCCGCCGACGAGCTCTGCCAGCAGCCGCCTCCATCTCCGGGACCCAGCCGCCACGACGACCCCGACGAGCCGCCACCGCCTCCGCCTTCCTCCGGCCACAGCAGCTCCGACGGCGAAGAAACCCTAACCCTAGCCGCTGTGTCGTATCGCGTCGCCTCGCGGACACGAGTATTTTCAGTTTCTGTGGAGCCCTGTTCAGGTAGTTGTTTCTCTCTCCTCGCTGCCCCGTTTTCTGTTTCATCTGTTGTGACGCGAACCCTGCGTGACCCTCTCAATGCCCGTGCAACCCGCTTGGTGTGTCGCGTCCTGTGGCGATCGCGAACTGTGATCCAAAATCAGGAAAATATTTGCCCTATTTTTCCCCGGAACTGAGTACGCGCCGCTAAACGGGACTACTTGGTCGTGTGCGGACTTTACCGAAAGGTGCGCGCCGTTAATACAGACATGTGGGATTTTGCAGAAGTTGATTTGGATGTACATCCACACCGGAATGAACGCGTATCCGTCGACAATACCCCATATCGATTCTGTTCTAGAACTCGTTGTAACTTCGTGTACACACGTCGGATCAAAACGAAACTTGCGCTATCGGACTCGTAGCAATACGCTGGTCCTGTGATCCAAGTTTGGTTCAATTTTGAGAACGTTGACAAAATCGAGTATCGTGGGCCCCACGGCTTCACTTGACGGGCGATTTTGTGATCGGCTCATCGGAATCCAGTTATGGACATTCCGTTGGGTTCGTATTGTCGTTCTGGACTTGTAGACACTAAGTTTGACGAATTTGGAGAATATTATCTCTGACACATTTTTTGGTGCGAAGTGGGCCACATGTGGACCCCACTTTGACCAGAAACGGTCAATTTTGCCTCTGTGTCCAAATTGGACTTATGGACAGGCTATTCTAGCTATTTGATGTCTTCTAAATCTGATGGTAATGTTTATTACAGTATTTGGAGGAGTACCTACAGATTCTGCTGAGACCAGAACTACTGTTGGAATTCAAACTCCAGGCAAGTGTACCTTGCCATACTTGCAGTAAATTGGTTAATACTATTTTCTTGACTTATTTATATGTTGTACATGCTTAACCTAGGACCGTGTGATATTACTTAGCGTCCGATTAATATTCGGGTGCCAACACCGTATGCGGAGTTATGTAACGTCACCTAGAGATGGATATCGAGACCCTTTACATTCTCGTGCTTGCATTATCAAGTACGTCATACCACAGGACATCTGACACTGTTCATGAGACAGAATCTTCCTGAGATATTCATGGTGATTCTGTATAGGCTACATGATTTGTGACATAGACTTTATATATATTATATGACTTACTGCATTAGATATGATCTTGTATGACATGGATATGAGACGTTGTGGACATGAGACGTATGATTACATTGGGTGGGGAGAGACACACAGGCTATAGGCTGATTTTATATATATTTTTATTATTGTGAGGCCGTAGACTCTACATCAGAGCTAGGCTCATTACGTGATATTACTGTAACCTCCTGATTTTTTAAAATTTTAAAAACTGGATTTTTCATAATTTTCTGGAATTTTCTGGGATTTTTCTGTAAATTAGAAATAGGGTTTTAATTATTCAATGATTTTTAAATGATAATAAATGATATTAAAATATTATGAAAATAATATTTTTGGATGTAAAATAAAAAACTGGACTTAGGGCAATTTTTCTGGAATTTATCGGACCCCGGACCTATTTTTAAAGGCCTAAAAAGTATTTTATTATTTAATTAATTAATTATTTACTGATATTATTATTATTATTATTATTATTATTATTATTATTATTATATTTTTGGCCCGCGGCCCGTTGGGCCGGTCCGGCCCAGCCCAACCCGAGCCCAGCCCTAGCGGGTCGGGTCGGATCCGCCAGACCCGACCCGCAACCCGCTAGCCCGACCCCCCCTCTCTCCCCACGACTCGGCCAGCCGCCTCCGCTGCGCCCGCCGCCCGCTCCGGCCGCCCACGACCCCCACGCGCCGCCCGTCTCGGCCCCGACCTCCTCCAGCCACCCTATATAAACCCCCCCTCGGCTGAACCCGACCACCACCACTCTCCGCCGTACCCCCACCGCCGTCGACGCCGCCACGCTCCTCGTCGGCTCCCCTCCCCGTCGACGCCCGGACCGGCTAGCCACCGCAGCGATCTGCCCCTCCTTCCTTCTCCGTCGAGCC
The DNA here is from genome assembly GCA_036927795.1 of Iris macrosiphon. Lineage (NCBI taxonomy): Eukaryota > Viridiplantae > Streptophyta > Magnoliopsida > Asparagales > Iridaceae > Iris > Iris macrosiphon. The sequence goes on along the minus strand of JAYESA010000018.1, from coordinate 132,467,296 downwards.
CAGCCGCAGCGCAACAGCAGCAGCAGCTCGGGCAGCCCGAGCCGCCTCCGGCCGCCGTGCTCGCCGCCGCCTCCTCCGCTCGAGCGCCGCGCCGCCTCGCCGTAGAGCCCCGGCCCCCTCCGTCGCAGTCCGGCCGCCCAGCGCCGTCCTCCGGCGAGAACCCTAACCCTAATTTGAATTCTTGTGTCCGACCGTGTCGGACACGTGTCGGACACAATCAAGTTCGGGTTTTCGGGTCCCCTTCAGGTACGTGTAGCTTTTTGCTCGTAGCTCCGTTTTCAATTCCGCAAATTGCGTTGCGAAGCCTGTGTGAACCTCTCGGTGCCCGGACAAACTGTTCGGGGCATCGCGTCCTGTGGTGATCGCACACCGCGATCCAAAAACAGGAAAAACTAGACCCTGTTTCACCCCGGAACTGGGTTCGCCCCGCCAAACGGGACGACTTGGTCGCGCGCGGTCTTCACAGATACGTACGCCTCGTCGATACGGATGTGTGGGATTTCGCGGAAGCTGATTCGGGTGTGCGTGCACACCGGAATCAACGCGTATCCGCGGACATCGCCCCGTATCCGTACTTTCTGGAACACGTCCTAACTTTGTGTACACACGTCGGATCGAGACGAAACTTGCGCCATCGGACTCGTAGCAATACGCTGGTCCTGTGGGTCAAGTTTGGTTCAATTCTGAGAACGTTGACGAAATCGCGTGTCGTGGGCCCCACAAGCCCCGCTCGACGGGAGATTTTGTGTTCGGCTCATCGGAATCCAATTTTGAAAGCTCCGTTGGGTTCGTATCAGCGTTTTTGACCTGTTGACACTAAGTTTGGTGAATTTGGAGACCGTTGACCGGTGGTGCAAAGCGGGCCCACCGGTGGACCCCGTTTTGGCCCGAAACTGCCGTTTCTGCCCTTGTCTCCAAATTGGACCCAAGGACAGGCATTTCTAGCTGATTGATATTTTCTGGATCTGATGGTAATGTTTGTTTCAGCAACCGGAGTACCGTCTGCAATTTCCGCCGAAGTCAGAACTGTAACCCGAGCCGGAACCACAGGCAAGTGTACCTTGCCAAAACCTGCAGCTTGCTAGTTATTTTCTGGACTTGTTTATACATCAGTGGGCAAGTAAAGCTTGCCAATTCTCAGATAATCCTGGTTATAGTATTTTACTTGATTTCTGGTAGATTCTTATGCAACATGTTTAACTGCTTAATCTAGGACACCTGACACTCTTCATGTGACGGAATTGCCTGAGATATACCTGGTGATCCCGTATAGGTTATATTTTCATGTCATTTCCAGTTTACATGCTTAGATTCTAGCCTGACTCATTGCATTAGTGCAAACTTGCGTGACTTGTACCTGATATTTTCTGGAACTGTGACGTGAGATTACATGGGGTGGGGAGAGTATTGTTATATCAAGGCTGAATATAATATAAATACTTATATCTGGCGGTGCCTTAGACTCTGATTCAGAGCTTTGGTTCCTTACTGGCTCCTCGAGAAAATACTGCTATAGTTTCTACGACACTGATCCTGTAGTAGTCTCAGCCTGAGTATGACTAAAACTCTCACTTGCATATCACTTAGCTGGTTTACATATTTACCCTGCTGTTTCATTATTGCTGCGCTGCATTATTTTGGCTTGTATTATCTGTACCTTGCTATGTCCCCTGAGGACCTGGAATGGATAATGTCCCCAGGTATAGCTGAGGAGATCTACCCCGAGGTGTACGGTACAGGAGCACTCCTTGGAGCAGAACCCGGAACCGAGGACGAGATAGTTGCCGAAGACTTCTCCTGAGCACCGGCTTCATACACTCAGTATTTCCATTTCCAGTATTTTATTTCCTGTCTATTTCCTTAAATGTAACAGACTGATTCTCGGATTGTTTCCCGAGATAATCTTATTTGAGATTGCTTATTTATTCTATTGCATTATTTCTGGCATTAATCTGTGTTATTCTGTGGATGAGATTAGTAATACCTGAGACGTGTACTTAGTACTGCTAGACTACAGCTTAAGCATGCCCTGATGGATCCATTAAATTGGGTTGTCCATCAGTGCGTGCTGCTGGCCATTGCTCACGTGCTCAGTCCCTCGTCATTTTGGGACTGGGGCGTGACATGGTTTTTTATGGTGGCCCATGCAGGTCAACGACTAAATTGTTCGGTTTCAACTTAGGGACCGAACAGGCCTGCAATAAAATAGGATAAATTTTAGGATCTCATCCACTTGCTTGAATCGTTTTTGATATCTGTATCGTATTCGAACTAACTTGAACTTGCATCTTGCCTTGATTCCTGTGCGCCTCTTATTGGTTATTTTGGATACAGGGAAATGGACCTACAAGAGTGCAACGAGACTCCCGCCAGAATACCACAAGCTACAGGTGTCACCTACGACGACGAAGTGACACCAGTCGGAGGAATCCCTACAACTCAACAGAGCCATCCGGCAGGTCAACCTACCTCCCGATTCCGGCGCGATAACATTCCACCTCCAACGCAGTTCATCCCACCAATGCCCGTGTTCCCACCAGGACAGCCAATCGATGGGCAGCAAATATTTCAAATAATCTACGCGATGATGCAAGCTCAGCAGCAAGTCCAACACGAGGCTCAGCGTCGCGAAGCTAACTTCTTAAGGGACAGCATCGTAACTGCACTGGGGCAGGCCAACCTACCAGCTCGACGGCCAACTACAGGCTCAATCACTGACTTCCGCCAACTGAAGCCCCGCACTTTTTCTGGAAAAGAGGAGCCCACAGAAGTTCATGAGTGGCTCACCAACATACGGCATCAACTTGAAGCAGCCGAGCTTCCACGAGAACGCTGGATGACAGCCGTCAGAATGCAGTTGACGGACAATGCCCATCACTGGTGGCTATCCGAGGAGACGCGACTCGGACCAGACCGAGTCACTTGGGAGGAGTTCTCCAGACTCTTCCAGGAGATGTACATACCTGCCATCGCTCGATCAGAACTGCGGGACAAATTTAATCGCCCCATCAGGACTCCATGACGGTGGAAGAGTACAACGCAGAATTTATTCGTCTGAGCCGCTTCGCCCCCACCCTGATCCCGACTGAGGAAGAGAATGCCGAGAAATTCTTCGACGGACTGAACATTGAGCTGCAGAAACTAATTGGGTCCGTCGCACCAACATCATACTCGGACGTCCTTGCTGCGGCTCGACGCATAGAGCGCGTCACCAAGAGAGAGACCAAACTGAAGCGGCCCTCCACATCCGCACCAACCAGAGCAGCATCAGAGGAGTCTGCAAAGCGTCAACAAATAAGCTCGCCAACAGCAGCACCAAAAGCCTTCTACCTTCCTACCTGTTACCACTGCGGCAAGATAGGACATGTCGAGAAGGAATGTAGACGTAAACTCGGTCTCTGCTTAGGCTGCGAATCCAGACAGCATGCAGTGAGAGACTGCCCCGAGCGTAGAGAAGGAACACCAAGGACGAACCAGCAAACTCTACCAGCGCCTCGAGCAGCACCCTACCAGCAAGCTCAGCAGCAGCAGAGGAATCTACCTCAAGGACTAGAGCAAGCTTACGCGATTGCTGTGCAGGAAGCCGATGCGAGTAAGTGATTTATAGTTATCCGTTTTAGTCTTGTTGTAGTTCGTGCCTATTGGTTCGTGACCTCAGCCCCAACCTAGTAATTTGCAACTTATTAATAACAACCTGGTTTTCATATAAGTTATAGTTTTAACTAGATTTTTCCTGGAAAGTGTAAACTTTCAATTTTTAGGGAAAACGGTATTTTCCTGAAGCCTCTTGTGATGTGTTTTCAAAATGATGTTTGCGACCGCGTCATCTCTGTTGATCGGTTATTCTTTGATTGCGAGGACGCAATCCTCTTAAGGGGGGTAGATTGTAACCCCCTGATTTTTCAAAATTTTAAAAACTGGATTTTTCACAATTTTTTGGAATTTTTTGGGATTTTTCTGTAAATTAGAAATAGGGTTTTAATTATTCAATGATTTTTAAATAATAATAAATGATATTAAAATATTATAAAAATAATATTTTTGGATGTAAAATGAAAAACTGGACTTAGGACAATTTTTCTGGAATTTATCGGACCCCGGACCTATTTTTAAAGGCCTAAAAAGTATTTTATTAATTAATTAATTAATTAATTACTGATTTTATTATTATTATTATTATTATTATTATTATTATTATTATTATTATTATATTTTTGGCCCGCGGCCCATTGGGCCGGCCCGGCCCAGCCCAACCCGAGCCCAGCCCTAGCGGGTCGGGTCGGATCCGCTAGACCCGACCCGCAACCCGCTAGCCCGACCCCCCCTCTCTCCCCACGACTCGGCCAGCCGCCGCGTTTCCCGCCGCCTCCGCCGCGCCCTCCGCCGAGCCCTCCGCCCGCTCCGGCCGCCCACGACCCCCACGCGCCGCCCGTCTCGGCCCCGACCCCCTCCAGCCACCCTATATAAATCCCCCCTCGGCTGAACCCGACCACCACCACTCTCCGCCGTACCTCCACCGCCGTCGACGTCGCCACGCTCCTCGTCGGCTCCCCTCCCCGTCGACGCCCGGACCGGCCAGCCACCGCAGCGATCCGCCCCTCCTTCCTTCTCCGTCGAGCCCAACCGCAGCAGCTCGGGCAGCCCGAGCCGCCTCCGGCCGCCGTGCTCGCCGCCGCCTCCTCCGCTCGAGCACCGTGCCGCCTCGCCGCAGAGCCCCGGCCCCCTCCGCCGTAGCCCGGCCGCCCAGCGCCGTCCTCTGGCGAGAACCCTAACCCTAATTTGAATTCCTGTGTCCGACCGTGTCGGACACGTGTCGGACACAATCAAGTTCGGGTTTTCGGGTCCCCTTCAGGTACGTGTAACTTTTTGCTCGTAGCTCCGTTTTCGATTCCGCAAATTGCGTTGCGAAGCCTGTGTGACCCTCTCGGTGCCCGGATAAACTGTTCGGGGTATCGCGTCCTGTGGTGATCGCACACCGCGATCCAAAAACAGAAAAAACTAGACCCTATTTTACCCCGGAACTGGGTTCGCCCCGCCAAACGGGACGACTTGGTCGTGCGCGGTCTTCACAGATACGTACGCCTCGTCGATACGGACGTGTGGGATTTCACGGAAGCTGATTCGGGTGTGCGTGCACACCGGAATCAACGCGTATCCGCGGACATCGCCCAGTATCCGTACTTTCTGGAACGTGCCCTAACTTTGTGTACACATGTCGGATCGAGACGAAACTTGCGCCATCGGACTCGTAGAAATACGCTGGTCCTGTGGGTCAAGTTTGGTTCGATTCTGAGAACGTTGACGAAATCGCGTGTCGTGGGCCCCACAAGCCCCGCTCGACGGGCGATTTTGTGTTCGGCTCATCGGAATCCAATTCTGAAAGCTCCGTTGGGTTCGTATCAGCATTTCTGACCTGTTGACACTAAGTTTGGTGAATTTGGAGACCGTTGACCCGAACGCGTTTTTCGGTGCAAAGCGGGCCCACCGGTGGACCCCGTTTTGGCCCGAAACTGCTGTTTTTGCCCTTGTCTCCAAATTGGACCCAAGGACAGGCGTTTCTAGCTGATTGATATTTTCTGGATCTGATGGTGATGTTTGTTTCAGCAACCGGAGTACCGCCTGCAATTTCCGCCGAAGTCAGAACTGCAACCCGAGCCGGAACCACAGGCAAGTGTACCTTGCCAAAACCTGCAGCTTGCTAGTTATTTTCTGGACTTGTTTATACATCAGTGGGCAAGTAAAGCTTGCCAATTCTCAGATAATCCTGGTTATAGTATTTTACTTGATTTCTGGTAGATTCTTATGCAACATGTTTAACTGCTTAACCCAGGACACCTGACACTCTTCATGTGACAGAATTGCCTGAGATATACCTGGTGATCCCGTATAGGTTACATTTTCATGTCATTTCCAGTTTACATGCTTAGATTCTAGCCTGACTCATTGCATTAGTGCAAACTTGCGTGACTTGTACCTGATATTTTCTGGAACTGTGACGTGAGATTACATGGGGTGGGGAGAGTATTGTCATATCAAGGCTGAATATAATATAAATACTTATATCTGGCGGTGCCTTAGACTCTGATTCAGAGCTTTGGTTCCTTACTGGCTCCTCGAGAAAATACTGCTATAGTTTCTACGACACTGATCCTGTAGTAGTCTCAGCCTGAGTATGACTAAAACTCTCACTTGCATATCACTTAGCTGGTTTACATATTTACCCTGCTGTTTCATTATTGCTGCGCTGCATTATTTTGGCTTGTATTATCTGTACCTTGCTATGTCCCCTGAGGACCTGGAATGGATAATGTCCCCAGGTATAGCTGAGGAGATCTACCCCGAGGTGTACGGTACAGGAGCACTCCTTGGAGCAGAACCCGGAACCGAGGACGAGATAGTTGCCGAAGACTTCTCCTGAGCACCGGCTTCATACACTCAGTATTTCCATTTCCAGTATTTTATTTCCTGTCTATTTCCTTAAATGTAACAGTTCTCGGATTGTTTCCCGAGATAATCTTATTTGAGATTGCTTATTTATTCTATTGCATTATTTCTGGCATTAATCTGTGTTATTCTGTGGATAAGATTAGTAATACCTGAGACTTGTACTTAGTACTGCTAGACTACAGCTTAAGCATGCCCTGATGGATCCATTAAATTGGGTTGTCCATCAGTGCGTGCTGCTGGACATTGCTCACGTGCTCAGTCCCTCGTCATTTTGGGACTGGGGTGTGACAATTACTGCTACCGGCTCCCCGATACAGAGCTTGTAGTGGTCTCAGCCTGAGTACTAGTGATGCTCTCACTAGCATATCACATAGCTGGTTACATAGTTTACCCTATTGTTTTATTATTATTGCACTGCATTTATTTTGGCTTGAGTTATTCTTGTACCTTGCTATGTCCCCTGAGGACCTGGATCCGGATTATGTCTCCAGGAATAGTAGAGGAGTTTTATCCCGAGGTATACGGGATAGGAGCAGAAGTTGTAGCAGGAGTAGACACTGGAGCTGAACCGATCCCCGAGGACGAGGTGCTCGCCGAAGATTTCTCCTGAGTATATGTTATCTATGCTCAGTACTTGCTATTATTAGACTCTTTCATTCTGATCTGTTGAACCTTTGTATCAGACTTATTATCGGGTTGTTCCCCGGTTTACTTTATTGAGACAGGTGTTGGTTTTTATTTTATTATGCTGATATTGATCATATTTATCTTCTATGGATGAGATTAGATTGTGACCTATTTAGTAGACCTTTATTATTGTTTTACAGCTTAAGTACACATTGATGGGTCCATTAAATTGGGTTTGCCCATTCGTGTGTGCTGCTGGCCATTGCCACGTGGCTAGTCCCTCGATATTTTAGGACTGGGGCATGACATAGTTTTTATGGTGGCCCATGCAGGTCAACGACTAAATTGTTCGGTTTCAACTTAGGGACCGAGCAAGCCTGCAATAACGATAGGATAAGTTATAGGAACTCATCCATTGATTTGAATCATTTTTGATCTCTATATCGGATTCGAATTAATTGCTTAATTTGCATCCTATTTTGATTCCTCTGTGCGTTCTCATAGTTTATTTTTAATACAGAGTAATGGATCTGAGAATCGGTGACGAGAATCCCTTAGGTACACCACACGATGTTGTGGTCACCTATAATGATGGAGTGACACCAGAAAACAGAGGACAATCCTCTCAAAGCGATCAAGCAGGCCAGCACACTTCAAGGTTCCGGCATGATAACATCCCACCTCCACCGCAGTTCACTCCACCGATGCCTGTTTTTCCACCAGGGCAAGCCATGGACGGGCAGCAGATGTTTCAAATATTTTATGCCATGATACAAGCCCAACAGCAGATTCAACTAGAGGCTCAGCGTCATGAGGCGGAGAACTTGAGGAACAGCCTGGTAACCACACTAGAGCAGGCAAACCCAATATCTAGGCGACCATTCGCGGGATCTATCACTGATTTCTGTCAACTAAAGCCCCATACCTTTTCTGGCAAGGAGGAGGCAACTGAAGTTCACGAGTGGCTCACAAACACACAACACCAGTTGGAAGTAGCTGAACTTCCGAGGGAGCCATAGATGACTGCCGTCAGGATGCAGCTGACGGACAATGCACACCATTGGTGGCTATCTGAAGAGAGGAGGCTCGGACATGAACGAGTCACTTGAAAAGAGTTCTCCAGACTCTTCCAAGAGATGTACATCCCAGCTATTGCCCGATCGGAACTTCGAGACAAGTTCAATCGCCTTATTTAAGGTAATATGTCGGTAGAAGAGTATAATGCTGAGTTTATTCGACTGAGTCACTTCGCCCCTTCTCTAATTCCTACAGAAGAAGAGAAGGCGGAGAAGTTCTTCGACGGACTCAGGTTTGAACTCCAGAGGTTGATCGGATCTGTTGCACCAACATCATACACCGACGTCCTTGCTGCAGCTCGATGCATGGAGCGCGTTACTAGGAGGGAGTCAAGTATGAAGCGGCCATTCACATCAGCACCATCCAGAGCATCACATGGGGAATCTGCAAAATGACCCCAGAGGAATCTACCTCAGAGAGCAGCACCTAGGGCCATATCTCTTCCTACTTGTCGCTACTGTGGCAAGGTATGCCATATTGAGAGGGAGTGCAGACGCAAGTTGGGACTATGCCTGATTTGCGGATCTAACCAACATCCAGCCAGGGACTGCTCTTAGCGCCGAGAGGGAGCACCAACGGTAGATCGACCAGCTTTACCAACACCAAGGCCAGCTTATCCAGCATTGGGAGCACCGCAAACAGGAGTTGGAGGAGTCAGACCACCAGCTCCAGAGGGGTATCAGCAGAGACCACCATTGGCACCACAGGCAGCACTATTCCAGCAGGCTCGTCAGCAGAGAGGTCCAGCTCAGGGACAAGGACAGGCATTTGCATTGGCTGTTGAGGAGGAAGGTACTGCAGGAGAGGTTATAGCAGGTACTATATTAGTAGCTTCATTACCTGCTGTAACTTTATTTGATTCTGGAGCATCGTATTCATTCATAGCTGCTAGCTTCGTAGCCATACATAGAGTAGCTACCGCACCCCTTCCGAAGACTAAGAGAATTCTTACGGGAGGTGGAATTATCCCAGTTAGTGATATCTGTAGATCTTGTTCGGTAGTAGTCTGCGGTAGGGAGATGCGAGCTCAATTTCTGATCTTTTCCATGGCAGATTATGATGTTGTACTTGGGATGGACTGGTTAAGTCAGTACCATGCGACCCTAGATTGCCGACTTGGACGGGTTATATTTAGACCGGCTGGATATCCAGAGTTTGAGTTTCTTCGGGGAGCCGTAGAGCAGGGTGTTCAGCCTACTCTTAGGGTACTATCTGTAGAAGGGGAGTCAGGTTACACAAGATTTATATCAGAGTTTGTGGATGTATTTCCTGATGATCTTTCAGGTTTACCACCTGATCGGGAAATAGAATTCATAATAGACTTGATTCCAGGAGCAGAGCCTATCACTTCATCAGTGTACCGGCTAGCACCTAAGGAGTTGGTGGAATTGAAGGAGCAAGTTGATGATCTTCTGGAGAAGGGTTTTATTCGACCCAGTGTTTCACCTTGGGGAGCACCCATACTATTTGTACCGAAAAATGATGGGACATTACGCTTGTGTATTGATTATAAGGCACTGAACGCTGTAACCATTAAGAACCGGTATCCCTTGCCACGCATTGATGACCTATTCGATCAATTGAATGGTGCTAGGGTATTCTCGAAGATTGACCTTAGATTCGGTTATCACCAGATTAGAGTGAGAAAGGAGGATATACCGAAGACAGCCTTCAGGACCAAGTATAGACACTATGAGTTCTTAGTTATGCCGTTTGGTTTAACCAACGCACCAGCTGTGTTCATGAGTTTGATGAACAGAGTTTTTCATCAGTACTTGGACAAGTTCGTGGTTGTGTTTATTGATGATATCTTAGTATATTCCAAGAGCCACAAAAAGCACGAGGAGCATATCAGAATTATGCTAGAGACGTTAAGGCAGGAGAAGCTGTATGCCAAACTCAGTAAATATGAGTTTTGTATGGATAAGGTGCCTTTCTTGGGACATATCATCTCAGGAGAAGGACTTTCAGTTGATCCAGAGAAGGTTGCTGCAATAGAAACTTGGCCTACATCTACATCAGTTACAGAAGTGAGAAGTTTTCTCAGACTTGCTGGATATTACCGGAGGTTCATTGAAAATTTCTCAAAGATTGCGGAGCCAATGACGCGGTTGACATGTAAGGACCAGGAGTTTGCATGGACGGAAGATTGTCAGAAGGCCTTTGAAGAATTGAAGAGGCGATTGACAACAGCACCGGTCTTGACTCTTCCTTCAGGATCGGTAGGCTTTGTTGTTTATAGTGATGCGTCAGGTAGTGGACTAGGATGTGTTTTGATGCAACATGGCAAAGTTATCGCTTATGTATCGAGACAGCTGAAGGTCCATAAGAAGAACTACCCAACACACGATCTTGAGCTAGCTGCAGTAATATTTGCACTGAAGATATGGAGGCACTATCTTTATGGAGAGAAGGTAAAAATCTTTACTGATCACAAGAGTCTGAAGTATGTATATACTCAGAAGGAGCTCAACATAAGACAGAGACGTTGGCTTGAGTTGATGGTCGACTTTGATATAGATCTGCAGTACCATCCGGGCAAGGCGAATATCGTAGCGGACGCACTCAGCAGGAAGCCCATGGCTTATTTCTTGACGATGCAGCCCCAACTATTAAAGGATCTACAGGAGCTCCAGATAGTGATTGTTTTACCAAGACAAAGTGGCATATTGGCGAATCTTGAAGTTAAGTCATCACTTGTGGAGAGGATTAAGGCAGCATTGTCCACCGATGCTAGATTTTGAAGACTTAAAGAAAAAACAGAAGTAGGCATGCAAACGGGACTTCGTATACATGAGGACGGGACATTAAGGTACAGAAATCGCCTATATGTACCAAATGGGGAATTGAGACATGAGTTGATGACTGAAGCACATAGCTCAATGTACTCTATTCATCCCGGAGGAACGAAGATGTACCGAGATTTGAGGCAGTATTATTGGTGGCACGGAATGAAGAGGGAGATTGCACGATTTGTGGCAAAATATTTGGTCTGCCAGCAAGTAAAGGCCGAGCATCAAAGAACTGCCGGTATGTTACAGCCGCTTTCCATCCCCGAATGGAAGTGGGAACATATCACTATGGATTTTATCACAGGATTTCCAAGAAGCCCCAGTGGAAAAGATGCAGTATGGGTTATCGTGGATCGACTCACTAAATCGGCATATTTCTTGCCATTTAGAGTTGGACAGTCCACGGAAGTACTAGCTGACATGTACATACGACAGATCGTAAAATTACATGGAGTACCGGTTAGTATGCGTCAGATCGTGACTCAAGATTTATATCCCATTTTTGGCAAAGCATGCAAGAGAGTCTTGGCACCCGACTCAAGTTTAGCACTGCTTACCATCCACAGACAGATGGTCAATCTGAGCGCACGATTCAGATCTTGGAGGATATGCTGCGATCGTGTATGCTAGACTTTGGAGGGTCTTGGGAAGATCATTTGCACTTGGTGGAGTTCTCTTACAATAACAGTTACCAGGCGAGCATCCAGATGGCACCATTCAAGACTTTGTACGGCAGAAAGTGCAGATCACCGATATGTTGGAGTGACGTTGGCGAACGTCAAATACTGGGTCCAGAATTGGTGATACAGACCGTTGAGAAGGTGAAGCAAATACAGAATCATTTTCGTGCAGCTCATGACAGATAGAAGCATTGGGCTGATACACACAGACGACCTTTGGAGTTCAAAGAAGGAGAGCACGTATTCTTGAGGATTTTACCTACTCGAGGTACTATTCAATTTGGGAGCAGAGGCAAGCTGAGCCCAAGGTACATTGGGCTATTTGATATTCTGGAGTGCATTGGTGAGGTGGTATATCGTCTTATATTACCTCCATTTTTAGAGAGAGTGCATGATGTATTCCATGTCTCACAGCTGAGAAGGTACATGACTGACCCAAGTCACATAGTCGATCATTCTGAGATAGCAGTAGGCCCTAGCTTGAGATATGAAGAGCAGCTAGTTGGGATACTCGACATCAGTGAGAAGATATTACGAGGTCAGACGATTAGACTGGTTCGAGTAGCTTGGAAACATCATTCCCCCGGTGAATCTACTTAGGAACGAGAGGATATCATACGCCAGCGTTATCCTCATCTGTTCGAAGATGCAGGTATAAACTAAGCATTTATTTTAGTTACCATGCTTTAAATTACTTTAGTAGTTAATTCTCTGATTGCGAGGACGCAATCCTCTTAAGGGGGGTAGATTGTAAATCCCCAGATTTTCAGGAATTTAAAAAATAAATTTTCGGTATTTTTCTGAAATTTTCTGTGATTTTTCAGGAATTAAAATAATTGTTCTCTGAATGATATAATTTTAAAATGTTTTTATTAAATATTAAAATAGTACAAAAATGATATTTTTGGGTGTAAAATAAAATATTAGACATAGGGTAATTTTCCTGGATTTTATTGGACCCCGAAAACATTTTTAAAGACCTAAAAACTAAATTTTTATTAAACCAAAATAAACCTGGTTTATTTTTGAACCAAACCAACCTGGACCGACCCGGTTTATTTTTGAACCAAACCCAAACCCTGCGGGTTGGATCTAAACCCGACCCGAAACCCGTACCCGACCCGTACTGTAGCTGCTACAGTAAACGTTACCCCCCCGAAACCCTCGCCGACCGTTACGAATTTCGGCCGTTTTTCGGCAGAGCTCCGCCTCCTCCGCGGCGGTTTTACTCCCCTCTCCCCACCGGTAACGTCCCCGCCTCCCCGCGGCAGTTACACTCTCCCCTCGCCCTATAAAAACCCAGCCCCGGCCACCCTTCACCACCACAGAGCAGGCCATCTCTCCACTCGATCTCCTCCGCCATGACCAGAAGTCCATCGTCTTCCCCGACAAACCCCTCCGCCATCTCCGTCCAGCAAAACCACCACCACCACCGTAAGCCCCCGAGCTCCTCCGCCTTCCTCAGCCATCTCTCCTGCGCCTCGCCGCCTCACCACCGAGGACCCCCGAGCTCCACCTCCCTCCACTAGCCTCCAGATCCAACGCCGTTCCCCGCAGAACTCCCCTCCGCCGTAACCCTCGAACCCGCCAGAGATCCGGCCGCCTCCGCTGCACCTCGATCAGAGCCGACAAATCGACCCGAGTTCCCCTGCGCCTCCCCGGCCGACGAGCTCTGCCAGCAGCCGCCTCCAGCTCGGGGACCCAGCCGCCACGACGACCCCGACGAGCCGCCACTGCCTCCGCCTTCCTCCGGCTACAGCAGCTCCGATGGAAAAGAAACCCCAACCCTAGCCGCTGTGTCGTGTCGCGCCGCCTCGCGGACACGAGTATTTTCAATTTCTGCGGAGCCCTGTTCAGGTAGTTATTTCTCTCTCCTCGCTGCCCCATTTTCTATTTCGTCTGTTGTGACGCGAAGCCTGTGTGACCCTCTCGATGTCCGTGCAACCCGCTCGGTGTGTCGTATCCTGTGGCGATCGCGAACTGCGATCCAAAATCAGGAAAATATTTGCCCTATTTTTCCCCGAAACTGAGTGCGCCCCACTAAACGGAATGACTTGATCGTGTGCGAACTTCATCAAAAGGTGCGCGCCGTTAATACGGACATGTAGGATTTCGCGAAAGTTGATTTGGATGTGCGTGCACACCGGAATCAATGCGTATCCGTCGACAACACCCCATATCTGCCCCGTTCTGTAACTCGTTGTAACTTCGTGTACACACGTTGGATCGAAATAAAACTTGTGCTATCAGAATCGTAGTAATACACTGGTCCTGTGACCCAAGTTTGGTTCGATGCTGAGAACGTTGACAAAATCGCGTATCGTGGGCCCCACGGCTTCACTTGACGGACGATTTTGTGATCGGCTCATCGAAATCCAGTTCTGGACATTCTGTTGGGTTTGTATCATCGTTCTGGACTTATGGACACTAAGTTTGATGAATTCGGAGAATATTATCTCTGACATATTTTTCGGTGCGAAGTGGGCCACATGTGGACCCCACTTTGACCATAAACGGTCAATTTTGCCCCTGTGTCCAAATTAGACTTATGGACTGGCTATTCTAGCTATTTGATGTCTTCTAAATCTGATAGTAATGTTTATTACAGCATTTGGAGGAGTACCTGCAGATTCTGCTGAGACCAGAACTACTGTTGGAATTCAAACTCCAGGCAAGTATACCTTGCCATACTTGCAGTAAATTGGTTCATACTATTTCCTTGACTTATTTATATGTTGTACATGCTTAACCTAGGACCGTGTGATATTATTTAGCGTCCGATTAATATTCGGGTGCCAACACCGTATGCGGAGTTGTGTAACGTCACCTAGAGATGGATATCGAGACCCTTTACATTCTCGTGCTTACATTATCAAGTACGTCATACCACAGGACATCTGACACTGTTCATGAGACAGAATCTTCCTGAGATATTCATGATGATTCTGTATAGGCTACAGGATTTGTGACATAGACTTTATATATATTATATGACTTGCTGTATTAGATATGATCTTGCGTGACATGGACATGAGACGTTGTGGACATGAGACGTGTGATTATATTGGATGGGGAGAGACACACAGGCTACAGGCTGATTATATATATATTTTTATTATTGTGAGTCCGTAGACTCTACATCAGAGCTAGGCATATTACGTGATATTACTGCTATCGGTTCCCCGACACAGAGCTTGTAGTGGTCTCAGCCTGAGTACTAGTGATGCTCTCACTTGCATATCACATAGCTGGTTACATAGTTTACCCTATTGTTTCATTATTATTGCACTGCATTTATTTTGGCTTGAGTTATTCTTGTACCTTGCTATGTCCCCTGAGGACCTGGATCCGGATTATGTCTCCAGGAATAGTAGAGGAGTTTTATCCCGAGGTATACGGGACAAGAGCAGAAGTTGTAGCAGGAGCAGACACTAGAGCTGAACCGATCCCCGAGGACGAGCTGCTCGCCGAAGATTTCTCCTGAGTATATGTGATCTATGCTCAGTACTTGCTATTATTAGACTCTTTTATTCTGATCTGTTGAACCTTTGTATCAGACTTATTATCGGGTTATTCCCCGGTTTACTTTATTGAGACAGGTGTTGGTTTTTATTTTATTATGCTGATATTGATCATATTTATCTTCTATGGATGAGATTAGATTGTGACCTATTTAGTAGACCTTTATTATTATTTTACAGCTTAAGTATACATTGATGGGTCCATTAAATTGGGTTTGCCCATTCGTGTGTGCTGTTGGCCATTGCTATGTGGCTTGGGACTGGGACGTGACAGATTTAATCCTAGTGTTCTTTATCTTTCAGGGATACTGTTCCTAGTCCTTCAGATCAACCAGCTAGAGTTTTGCTGGTATTAGGACAACCACCAGCCGGTCAGCATCTCATTGCGGTTCAGCCACAATATTCTGAAGCAGAGTCCAGGATGGCTCAAGATGTAGAACAACAGGTCCAGCCAGAAACACCAGTTGTACCCACAGTGGCAGTCCCGCCAGTACCCACCAATTCAAAAATTGATACACAGACCCTGATGGGGGTCATCAGGCAATTACTAGCATCTCAAGAGCGATGGGGTGACACTCTCACCCAGTCAGTACATGAGGCCTTAGAGAGAGGCGGACATCGTGCCCCCAACTCAGCAAGCAACTTCAAGCTCCTCCAACCTTCATATTTTTATGGTACCGAAGATGCGATTGCATCAGATGCGTGGCTTCAGGACACTGAAGCTATCATAGAGGAATTTAGAGTGCCTGACAGAGAGCAAGTGTCAGTATTTTGACTGCAGTTGCTAGATTTGGCCCGAGACTGGTGGGCAGCACTGATGATTTCTCTGACAGCACCTGTCCCTTGGGCCGTCTTCAGCAAGAGTTTCCAGACGAGGTACTTTGATGCGGTATCGCGTTATGACCTTCAGCAAAGGTTTAACAACTTGAAGCAGATTGGCAGGACTGTCGACGGTTATGCGATAGAGTTCTGCAGACTAAGTCGGTTTGCTCCCACCTTGGTGGAGATCGATTTGGATAGAGCTAGAAGGTTCCAACAGGACTTCTGTCATGCCCCAGTCCTAATATACGTAGGACTAGGACACGTAAGCATGCCAGCCGCATGGATATGGCAACTCCAATATAAGAAAACTATAACACATGCGTACGCTGTATCATGAACAATAATTCACAAGTGGTATAAACATCTCAAGTCACAGGCATAATCTAGATCTCATCCACAGAAATCATAAATAGATAATCAACCAATGGCTACGTATCTAGATATCAATATAAAGTGTTTAATGATAGTAGTCGGATGGAAACAAATCCACTACCAGACTGGAATATAGAATAGACAAGATGATACAATATAAGAATATCAACTACCAATCACGAGCTCGAAGAGAAGTCCTCATCGCAATATACGTAGCAAGTCCGGATCTGCGCTCCTGCGAATACCCATGAACAATACACCTGGAAAGGGCCAGATCCTCAGAGGGACATAACAAGATACATAAAAGCATGCCATAAAGTAAATACTGTAAAAACTCAAGGGTGACCTAACCATCTAAGTGAAATGCAACTTGAGGACAACTTGAGTGTATAGGAAAGTGTAGGCTAGACATATGCTGACGTAATTTACCAATCGTGACAACTGGCTAGTATATGCCACATATGCCCCCAATACAAGGGTGCACTACAATATAATAACGTCCTACCGCTCCAAAGAACGGGGAATCTGCATAGTATAATGTCTATACCGTTCCGAAGAACGTGGAATCTGAATAATATAACGTCCATACCGCTCCGAAGAACGGGGAATCTGCAAGTATATAACGTCTATACCGTTCCGTCGAACGGGAAATCTGAATAAAGGAAGTGGGTGTCCCATACTCCTACTAGTAGTCCTCCCCGCCCAATGATCTAAGCATGGTGTATCCACAACACGCTTTAGCTACTATGCCGAGGCGTCGTAACTCTGGCTCATAGTCTATCCTTAGAACAATAGCCCAATCCTTACAACCAAACGAGGACAAGGATTGGACCGTCGTACCACGATAGTCTACGCTCCACCTACTAATAACTGCTAAGTCTTCTAACATGCATCCCTATTAGCAGTTATACCCTATCCGTCGCACGCTTACACGTACAGGTGGCCAGCCGCATACGCAAGTCCGTGCCCTACATGAGACTCACAACACGTGTAAGAAATGTGTCAAGGCCTGGGAGTCATACCAATAACTCCACAACTTTAGGTGGGTCTACTAGACACTAGGTCAGACACTATCCTAACGTCAACGCCTCCATTGACTGCACCCGAGTCTCTCTCTGACGCGCACAATCAATAAATAAACAAGCAGCTAATAATACAGAATTTAAACAGTACAACCAAGGCAAGGTATACTTGCCTGGCGAGAAGGCTGCGTAGCACCAATAACTTGCTCCTAAAGTCGTGCAGATAATCCAAAGGTCTTCGGGGTCAGCATGCACAGGTACGAAAATCGGGGGTGACTGCTGCGGGTTGTTTGGCAAGTGTGTCGATCTACGATAAACACGATGATGGGGGTTATGATGATGGTTACGAATGATGAAGATGGTGATGTGGGTAATGGTGATGACGAGGATGCTGGTTAGGGTTTAGGTGTTGCGAATAAAAGATGGTGATGATGGTTCGAAATGATGGTGATGACAATATTAAGGATTATAGGAATGACTGTAATATTGATGATCCTAATGATGGGGATGATGACGATGTTGTTAGTGACGACGCTGACGAGGATGATGATGAGGTAGATGATGAACAAGTTATTAGGGCTGGTGTTAATGATGATGATGATAACGATGAGGACTATGGAGGTGATGATGATGACGAGAGCGAGGTCGATGACGACAGGGATGACAATGTGGATGCTAGCGATTACGAGGACGACGATGTAGGTGATGGTGATGAGGTTTTGGTAGAGTTTCATGGTGAAAATAATGATGTGTATGATGATGAAGACGCTGGTGGTGGCTGCTAAACTCCGGCCAGCGAGGGGGAGGGAGGTCCGGCCAGGGAGAGGTCCGGTTATGGAGGGCTGTGGTCGAGGAGGAGGGGCAGGGACACAGGGAGGAGACACGATGGTTCAGGCGAGGTCGTGTCTCCGGTTCAGCGAGTGCAGGTGGTCCGACAGGGAGAGGCGAGCGGAATGGCCGGGGCTCGGTCGAGAATGTCGGTGGGGATGATGATGCGGGGGTGGAGAAGAGGTGGTGAGGGTGCTGCCGACTCCGGCGGCCTGTGCAGTACCGTCGGGGTACTCGGGAATAATGGTGGTGGCAGTTTTATGGTGTCGACGGGGGTGAGGCCGTTCAGGCGAAGGTTGGGTCGGTCAGGCGGTCGTGGTGGACCGGGAAGAAGGAAAGAAGATCGGGGAGAGGTCGGGGCTGCTCGGCGCTGTGGAGTCGTCGAAGAGGGTGGTGAGGGGAGTGGTGGCTGCAGTCGGGGTCATGCTCCGGCGGGCTTGGGGGGTCGAGGGAGAACGGAGGGAGGAGGTCGACAGGACTAGGTTGAGTCAGTCGTGGTGACGGGGCTGCTCCGGCGTGGGGGGGGGGTTGCTCCGGTGATGGCGCCGGCGGGACTGGACGGGGGAAAGAGGTGATGAACAGTAGCAGGAGGGGGGGGGGTCGGCTAGGTATTGAATAGGTATTTTTGGGTTTTTAGTTTTCCAATAGAAAGAGGGGAAAACTTTGTATATAAATACATGAAAACTAGGGTTTTGTTGACCTAGGAGTGGGCTTGGTCAACGCTCCTTGGGCTTGGGCATTGGGCTCCCATGGAGATGTTGGGAGGACTAGAATTTGTATTAATTAAATGCAAGGGTGGATTTAAAATAACGGGGCGATGTTGCGCGTTTCCACATCCCAAAAATTACGGAAAAATCCACGTGAAGGAAAAATTGGGTTTCTTCACATATTGTCCGATGGTGGGGGCACCTCGATACGTTTTTGCATAAAAGTGCCCAATAATCAAGAAAATTGCACCAAAACAAAAATTAGATTTAATTAATTAAATATACTGTGCACGATGTTCTGGAATTAATTAGGAGTACCTGGGAATAAAATTTGGTCGGACACAAGTGTCTGGGACATAGAAGGTACAGTATAGAAGGTTAATAAAATTCGGGTGGTACAAAACGGTCAAGATTATGTCCCCAATTCCGATTGGAACGCACAACGGTACAGAGTTGGAATTTATTCTAGAATATGGAAATAACGTCCGCGATGTTTATTATGCCATTAAAATGTCGCACCAGGAAGCATGATTAATAATTACACAGAGGTCAGAATAGATGGTGGTCATGTCTAGGATAGGGTTGTGAAGTTTGCAGATAGGCAATGGCTAGTGTGATGCTCCAATTAATGAAGCAACGGTAAGGTGCGCTACGTGATAAAATAATGTACAGTTAAATCAAATACCGTGTTCTAATTTCTAATTGGGTTCAAATTAGACCTAATCTCTCTATCTATGCCAAATAGCCCTAATTTGGGTGAGGGAGTTTACAACCTACCCAACTTAAAATAATTTTGTCCTCGAAATTAAAATAAGGCATAATCTGTTATTCCTTTACCTACATAAGGCAAGTTAATCACAACATCCTTGCAATAACTAAAATTCTAATCAATCCTTTGTAAATACTTCAAAATTAAGATTGTCACGGTTCAAATCAAATTTTTAACCTATCGTACTTCCTCATCAACATCCAAATTTATTTTTAATCCATATAACATCTTTGCATATCACATTTTATATCGCGATCTTCAACTAGCAAAAATCTCTTTTAGAAATGATTCTAATCAACATTTTCCCTCCTATTTTTCAACTTATGAACTTTTGTACTCTTCCAATTTAAATTCAATTTATATCCTCACTAGTTCAAATGAGTAATCCTGCAATCAAAAATTTCTTCTAATTTAATCCTCAAATTCGAAATTTAATCCGTCCATGTCCCTGTTTAGAGTTCTATTTATTTTTCCTCGAGGTTTAAGTCGTTAATTCAACCCTCAATACTAACATTTAAGTCATGTGCTAAAAATTGAAATTCATTGATCCTCATCCTCTTACTTATTCGTCCAAAATTTTAGAATTTAAAATGACTTGAACCTTTCAATCAAATCTTGCTCGATCATAATCTAAGAGATTCCTCTCAAGCTGATAATGCAACTGCTACCCAACTTAGAGTTTACCCATCAATCACATAAGGCTCTTTCATTTATGAAAACTTATTCCTCAATTTTAATTAATCATGTTACTCATTCCTCAAAATTTATTAACACCCAATACATTACATGTGACATGCCCTTGGTTACAAAATAATCATCAATTAATGTATTTGGCCCATAGGGTACATCTAATACTATCTGTGTATCAACTTATGCTAAGCACGAGGTTTCGTCTTTCCGAAATAAGGGAAGGCGAAAAATAATAACAAAGAGTTCAAGGGGAGGTAATAGATTAGGAGTATGGGGATCAAGGCGTTTAAAGAATTCAATGGGAATTGTCAAGGCAGTTGTGGATTGAAATCCTATTTTAGGTAATTCCTATTCACATGCTCGCATCGGTACAGTTATGTAATGGGTACGATATGCTCAGACATGTCAAGTGGGCAAGTACATTCGTCTACTAATCACTATATATCTCAATCCACGTAAAGTAGTTATACGAAAGGCGAACCAAGCGCACTATGGCTGATCAGACCATAGTACACTGATTCTGAAATGTATTAGTGTACACGTCCAATAATACATATGTCGTGAACAAGCTTGATAAAAGGATGAGCTTGCAAAACTAGACCGTAACAGCAGCATAAGTCGAGGTAGTACAAAAATATAAGTACGCTAGATTATGATGAAAAGAGGTACAAAAATAATTTAATTTCACAAAACCAAACAAGATACAAAATTAAGATTCTACCATCTCTACAGTTGTCATACTCACTCCTTATCTAAGTCGCTAGTCGACCAATTAGGGGTATGGACCTTTAATTTCTACAGTATGAATAAACACTATCTTTTTATGCAAGTTCAAAGTTGTGTCATCCTATTATACTTCATCAATGGGTCAATAGGGCTATGTGATACTATGTTGTGAGGCATCCTACCCAACTCAAAATAATAAACTAATACTGTGACAGTCTTAAGGGGATCCTACAAATTAATAAGTTTCTTGTAAATAAAGTACAAATTCTTATTGGGCTATACGAGGAACGGATCTTAGTACTTATTTGGGTCTCCTATGATATCATGTAGGTTACGGTCAGCTTAAATCTTAATCATATAGCTCATAGGATACAGGTGTCAATAGTGAGAATGGAAGCGTTAATGACCTTTAAGAGAAAAAAAGAAATATAACTCGTATCGAGCTACGGATACAAAAAGTGTAATTTCAAACTAGGAATAATCAGATCACAATCTAAAGGAACAATTCAAACTATCAAGCCCTAACTACCAAGCACATAATTCAAAGTTCAAATTACCAACTATAACCCTAGCAAACTATATATCCTAACATAGGATAAGACCACTTGGCCTTCAATCATAAGAGTTATGTGGCACGAGTTAAAAGATGGAGAAAAGAAGAATCATAATTTAATCGTCGCATAATTAGCGAACGTTAAGGTTACAGAGAACAAGATATAAAATCAAAAATAGGAAGACTTTAGGTAAGATCATAGTTTCCTAAGGGGAAGGTGGTTTGCTAAACTCTGTGTTTGAGGAATGATCGAGGAAATGTTATATTTTATTCCTCTTGGCTTCCTAGGGTACGGTCTACAAAATCAGGATAATGCATCTAATGTATAGTTCTATAATACCATCTCACTATAAAGGTTAAGTTTGGTCCCCTATTATTAAACCTTGGATTTATATGGGTTCCTCAATGCTAGGGTCAAACAATATGGTCAGATTTATAGCTAACCCTAGTAGTGCCTATACCACTCTTAAGTCATTCATAATTGCGTCAAGGAATAATGGTAAGCCATTCTTTAAATAAGGATACTAGAGTTCACTTAAATATTCGAAACTTAGTGATGTGTCAGGGTTCTAGTTATTCTTAATAGGAAGGTTACCCTACGTATTATCTAACAACAGGGACTTCTATATTCTAGGAGAAGGCTACACTCAAGGAACTATCAAGGATGCATATGAATCAAGCAGGGTACAATTATTCAATTAGAATGGATTGGAAGGAGGAGTCATAATCAGATATGGATGAGATCCTATACTCTAATCCTATGTGCAGGCTTGCTCGGTACAGTAACGTAACTGAGACAATATGCTCTGACCTACATGGGCCACCACTAAAAATATGTCACACCCCAGTCCCAATATATGTAGGACTAGGACACGTAAGTATGCCAGCCGCATGGATATGGCAACTCCAATATAAGGAAACCATAACAGATGCGTACGCTGTATCATGAACAATAATTTACAAGTAGTATAAACATCTCAAGTCACAGGCATAATCTAGATCCCATCCACAGAAATCATAATAGATAATCAACCAATGTCTACGTATCTAGATATCAATATAAAGTGTCTAATAATGGTAGTCGGATGGAAACAAATCCACTACCGGACTGGAATATAGAATAGACAAGATGATACAATGTAAGAATATCAACTACCAATCACGAGCTCGAAGAGAAGTCTTCATCGCAATATACGTAGCAAGTCCGGATCTGCGCTCCTGCGAATACCCATAAACAATACACCTGGAAAGGGCCAGGTCCTCAGAGGGATATAACAAGATATATAAAAGCATGCCATAAAGTAAATACTGTAAAAACTTAAGGGTGACCTACCCATCTAAGTAAAATGCCACTTGAGGACAACTTGAGTGTATGGGAAAGTGAAGGCTAGACATATGCTGACGTAATTCACCAATCGTGACAACTGGCTAGTATATGCCACATATGCCCCCAATACAAGGGCATACTGCAATATAATAACGTCCTACCGCTCCGAAGAACGGGGAATCTGCATAGTATAACGTCCATACCGTTCCGAAGAACGGGGAATCTGAATAATATAACGTCCATACCGCTCCGATGAACGGGGAATCTGCAAGTATATAACGTCCATACCGTTCCGTCGAACGGGGAATCTGAATAAAGAAAGTGGGTGTCCCATACTTCTACTAGTAGTCCTCCCCGCCCAATGATCTAAGCATGGTGTATCCACAACACGCTTCAGCTACTACGCCGAGGCATCGTAACTCTGGCTCATAGTCTATCCTTAGAACAATAGCCCAATCCTTACAACCAAACAAGGACAAGGATTGGACCGTCGTACCACGATAGTCTATGCTCCACCTACTAATAACTGCTAAGTCTTCTAACATGCATCCCTATTAGCAGTTATACCCTATCCGTCGCACGCTTACACGTACAGGTGGCCAACCGCATACGCAAGTCCATGCCCTACATGAGACTCACAACACGTGTAAGAAATGTGTCAAGGCCTGGGAGTCATACCAATAATTCCACAACTTTAGGTGGGTCTACTAGACACTAGGTCAGACACTATCCTAACGTCAATGCCTCCGTTGACTGCACCCGAGTCTCTCTCGGACGCGCACAATCAATAAATAAACAAGCAGCTAATAATACAGAATTTAAACAGTACAACAAAGGTAAGGTATACTTGCCTGGCGAGAAGGCTGCGTAGCACCAATAACTTGCTCCTGAAGTCGCGCAGATAATCCAACAGGTCTTCGGGGTCAGCATGCACAGGTACGGAAATCGGGGGTGACTACTGCGGGTTGTCTGGCAAGAGTGTCGGTCCACGATAAACACGATAACTGGGGTTATGATGATGGTTTTGAATGACGAAGATGGTGATGTGGGGAATGGTGATGACGAGGATGCTGGTTAGGGTTTAGGTGTTGCGAATAAAAGATGGTGATGATGGTTCAAAATGATGGTGATGACAATGTTGAGGATGATAGGGATGACGGTAATATTGATGATCCTAATGATAGGGATGATGACGATGTTGTTATTGACGACGCTGACGAGGATGATGATGATGTGGATGATGAACAAGTTATTAGGGCTGGTGTTAATGATGATGATGATAACGATGAGGACTATGGATGTGATGATGATGACGAGAGCGAGGTCGATGATGGCAGGGATGACAATGTGGATGCTAGCGATTGTGAGGACGACAATGTAGGTGATGGTGATGAGGTTTTGGTAGAGTTTCATGTTAAAAATAATGATGTGTATAATGATGAAGACGCTGGTGGTGGCTGCTGAACTCCGGCCAGCGAGGGGGAGCGAGGTCCGGCCAGGGAGAGGTCCGGTTATGGAGGGCTGTGGTCGAGGAGGAGGGGCAGGGACACAGGGAGGACACGCGGTGGTTCAGGCGAGGTCGTGTCTCCGGTTCAGCGAGTGCAGGCGGTCCGACAGGGAGAGGCGAGCGAGATGGCCGGGGTTCGGTCGAGAATGTCGGTGGGGATGATGATGCGGGGGTGGAGAAGAGGTGGTGAGGGTGCTGCCGACTCCGGCGGCCTGTGCACTACCGTCGGGGTACTCGAGAATAATGGTGGTGGCAGTTTTATGGTGTCGATGGGGGGGGGGGGGAGGCAGTTCAAGCGAAGGTTGGGTCGGTCAGGCGGTCGTAGTGGACCGGGAAGGAGGGAAGGAGATCGGGGAGAGGTCGGGGCTGCTTGGCGCTGTGGAGTCGTCGAAGAGGGTGGTGAGGGGAGTGGTGGCTGCAGTCGGGGTCATGCTCCGGCGGGCTTGGGGGGTCGGGGGAGAACGGAGGGAGGAGGTCGACAGGACTGGGTTGAGTCAGTCGTGGTGATGGGGCTTCTCCGGCGTGGGGGGGCTGCTCCGGTGATGGCGCCGGCAGGACTGGACGGGGGAAAGAGGTGATGAACAGTAGCAGGAGGGGGGGGGGGTCGGCTAGGTATTGAATAGGTGTTTTTGGGTTTTTGGTTTTCCAATAGAAAGAGGGGAAAACTTTGTATATAAATACATAGAAACTAGGGTTTTGTTGACCTAGGAGTGGGCTTGGTCAACGCTCCTTGGGCTTGGGCATTGGGCTCCCATGGAGATGTTGGGAGGACTAGAATTTGTATTAATTAAATGCAAGGGTGGATTTAAAATAACGGGGCGATGTTGCGCGTTTCCACATCCCAAAAATTACGAAAATATCCACGTAAAGGGAAAATTGGGTTTCTTCACATATTGTCCGATGGTGGGGGCACCTCGATACGTTTTTGCATAAAAGTGCCCATCAATTGAGAAAATTGCACCAAGACAGAAATTAGATTTAATTAATTAAATATACTGTGCACGATGTTCCGGAATTAATTAGGAGTACCTGGGAATAAAATTTGGTCGGACACAAGTGTCTGGGATATAGAAGGTACAGTGTAGAAGGTTAATAAAATTTGGGTGGTACAAAACGGTCAAGATTATGTCCCCAATTCCGATTGAAACGCACAAGGGTACAGAGTTGGAATTTATTCTAGAATATGGAAATAACGTCCGCGACGTTTATTGTGCGATTAAAATGTCGCACCAGGAAGCATGATTAATAATTACACAGAGGTCAGAATAGATGGTGGTCATGTCTAGGGCAGGGTTATGAAGTTTGCAGATAGGCAATGGCTAGTGTGGTGCTCCAATTAATGAAGCAACGGTAAGGTATGCTACGTGATAAAATAATGTACAGTTAAATCAAATATCGTGTTTTAATTTCTAATTGGGTTCAAATTAGACCTAATCTCTCTATCTATGCCAAATAGCCCTAATTTGGGTGAGGGGGTTTACAACTTCACCTGGAGATCATATTGACAGTAGAACATCACGAGTTCCAGACTTTTGATATCGTATTGCGAGCAGCAAGGAGGCATGGGTATACCTCCTAAAGAATCATGGATAGAACTAGAGGAAGGAAGATGACCCACACCTCAGGAGGTTCTTACTTTCAGTCTTCAGCACCAACTCTGACAGTTAGGGCCTTAACCATTGGATCTCCGAGGAGGCCAGCATCAACAGCCTCGGTCCACTAAATGGCACCAACCTGACCCCCGCAGTAGAGGACATCTTCTTCAGTATGGTGTTCTCATTATGGGAAACCTGGGCACGTATTTTTTGAGTGCCGCAGAGCACAAGGATTGTGTTTAGCCCGTGGAGCTCCAGGATACAGAGTGGTATCTTTCTCACACAAAGCCAGTTCATCATCGTCTTCCCCGACAGGACCACAGTATAGGGCTTCAGTACCGGCTCAGCAGAACCAGGGTCAGAGGTATTTGCCGATCCAATCTCAAGTATACCAGAAACAATGGCCACAACAGTATTCGTAAGCCCAAGCTCAAGCACAGGTCAAACAAGGAGGTCTACAACAGAGAGGACCAGCACCGAGAGGACGAGGTCAGGCAATGGCACTCACTGTGGAAGAGCAGTTAGCTTCAGGTGAAGTAGTGGCAGATACCATTCTTTTAAACTCTCATTCAGCTTTAGTATTATTTTATTCTGGTGCATCATATTATTTTATGTCTACACGATTTACGACACGAGTTGGTTTGGAACCCGAATCCTTATCAGTAAGACTCAATATACTTATTGATAATGGTATCATGGCAGTCGATATGGTTCATGCATCGTGTCGAGTCATAGTGTACGGGAAGGATTTCCTGCTAGATTGATAGAATTTCTAATAGGAGATTATGACGTCGTCTTAGGCATGGATTGGTTAAGTGCTCGATATGCGATGATAGATTGCCATGCTGGCAAGGTTATCTTTCGTATTCCCCGAGAAGAAGAATTCTTATTTTCTAGAGGCAAGATAGAGTCTTCACCAGCAACCTTGAGAATGGAAGTAGCGAAAGAAGTACGATTCCCTAGAGTTGTTGATGAATTCCCAGACGTATTTCCAAAAGAACTTCAAGGCATGCCACCAGAAAGAGAGATTGAGTTTACTATCGATCTACTTCCCGGAACAGCCCCAATATTAGAGAGAGTCTACAGGATGGCGCCTTCAGAGTTAGAAGTCTTGTACCGAATGATTGAAGAATTGAGAACCAAGAAATTCATTCGTGCTAGTGGATCGGCTTGGGGAGCTCCGATGCTACTTGTGAAGAAGAAGGATGGCACGTTACGTTACGATTATGTGTTGATTATCTTACCCTCAATGCGATAACCATCAAGAATAAGTATCCATTGCCTTGGATAGATTACTTGTTCGACCAACTTAGTGGAGCAACCATATTTTCGAAGATTGATTTACGGTCTGGATATCATCAGATCAGAGTCAGAAAGCAAGATATACCCAAGACAGCGTTCATGTCAAGATATGGCCATTGAGTGTTTTTAGTGATGCCCTTTGGAGCAACCAATGCGCCAGCAGTATTTATGGATCTTATGAATCGTATTTTTATGTCTTACCTGGACAAGTTCATGATAGTGTTTATCGACGACATCTTGGTGTATAGTCGGAGTGAAGCAGAGCACGAGCAACATCTTCAAGCAGTTCTTTAAATTCTCAGGGAGCATAAGTTATATGCAAAGTTCAGCAAATGCGAGTTCTGGCTTTATCATATTTTCTACTTAGGCCACATCATTGCCAGATGTGGAGTGGGGGTAGATCCCAAAAAGATGGAAGTCGTTGAGACGTGGCCAGTACCCAGAACAGTTGCAGAAGTTTACAGTTTTTTGGGATTAGCAGGATATTATCGACAATTTATGGCAGACTTTGCTAGAATTTTTGCACCCTTGACAAAGCTAACACGTAAGGATGTAGATTTTGATTGGACAGATGTATGTCAGACATCTTTCGAGAATCTTAAGCAGAAATTGATCACATCACCTATTTTGACGCTTTTGGACGGGATATGTGGATTCACGGTTTATTGTAATGCTTCCGGCAATGGACTGGGGTGCATTCTAATGCAGCATGACAAATTTATAGCTTATACATTCCGACAGCTTTGAGATCATGAAAGAAATTATCTGACGCACGACTTAGAGTTAGCGGCAGTTGTTTTCGCACTTAAACTTTGGAGACATTACTTATATGGAGATCAAGTAAAAATTTATACTGATCACAAAATTTTAAAGTATGTCTTTACCCAGAAGGATCTTAACATGAGGTAAAGAAGATGGCTGGAGTTGATGACAAATTATGATCTTGACCTTCAGTATCATCCTGGGAAGGCCAATATGGTAGCGGATGCCTTGAGTCGGAGAGAAGGAGTTTATTTTCTTACAATGCAGCGAGAGATTTTAGAAGATCTTCAAGAGATGGGCATGGAAGTAGTATTGACTGGCGACACCGCATTAATGGCAGGTCTACAAGTTCAGTCCAGTATAGTGGAAAGAATCAAGGTTGCACTGTCAGCAGATGCCAAGCTTCAGCGACTCAGAGTAGAGTGTGAGGCAGGGCGTAGATCCGAATTTAGCATTCCCAGTGACGAACCTCTCTATTTGAGAATCATCTTTGTGTGACTAACGGAGACCTTCGTCGTGTATGTCGGAGGCCTATAGTTCACAATATTCAGTGTATCCCAGAGGAACCAAGAAGTATAGAGACATTAGTCAGCATTTTTGGTGGAATAGAATAAAGCATGAGATAGCGTAGTTTATTTCTCGATGTTTGGTATGCCAAAAGTTAAAGCTGAGCATCAGAGACCAGCATAACTTCTTCAACCTTTACCAATCCCGGAGTAAAAGTGGGAGCGTATTACTATGGATTTCGTGATAGGTCTACCTAGGTCCCCAGTTGGCAGGGATGCTATTTGGGTAATAGTCGACTGACTCACGAAAGTTGTACACTTTTTTCCTTTCAAGGTTAGCCAGTCTACAGAAAAGTTAGCCGAGATGTACATGAGACAGATTGTTAGACTACATAGGGATACCAATTAGCATAGTTTCAGATAGAGATTCCAGATTTACTTCTCACTTTTGGCAGAGTCTTCAAAAGAGCTTAGGCACCCGCCTGAAGTTCAGTACGGCTTATCACCCCCAAATAGATGGTCAGTCGGAGCGAACCATCCAGACTCTAGAAGATATACTTCGTTCATGTATCCTTGACTTTGGTGATTCGTGGGAGGATCACTTACACCTAGTAGAGTTCTCCTATAATAACAGTTTCTAGGCCAGTATTCAGATGGCACCCTTCGAGGCACTGTATGGCAGGAAGTGTATATCCCCTGTAGCTTGGGATGACATTGGCGAAAAGCAATTGCTTGGTCCCGAGAGGATAGCCCAAACAGTTGAAGAAGTCAATCAAGTCCGAAAGCATCTTCAAGTAGCACAAGATCGCCAACGTCATTGGGCCGATTCGTATCTGCGACCTCTTGAGTTTTCTGTCGGCGACCATGTATTCCTTCGGATTTCTCCTGCCCGCATAGTCATCAGATTTGGTGTACGGGAAAAGCTTAGTCCACGGTACGTAGGTTCGTTCGATATTCTTAAGCAAGTATTGCTCTTCCACCGTCGCTTCATGATATATATAATATTTTCCATGTATCCCAGCTATGACGGTATATACCGGATGCAAGCCATGTCCTAGATCATTCAAAATTGGTTGTTGATACCGACCTTTTATATGAGAAGAGGCCTGTATCCATTTTGGACTGGAGAAAGAAGATTCTCAAAAATTGGACCATTCATTTAGTCCGAGTTGCTTGGGGGCATCACTCACCGGACGAGTCAACTTGGGAGCGCGAGGATGATATTTGAGCTCAATACCCATATCTGTTTGACTTATGAGGTATACTTGTTCGTATATCCCATACCCTGATCTTGTCTTGTGCATGCTTGCCTTGTTCTAGATAGCTTATAGCTTGTTATTGACACCCGTACCGTGATGCTTGTTTTATTGTCTGATTCCTGTAGTCTCCTTACTAGATCCTGTGCCTTATTAAAATTTCGAGGATAAAATTTATCTAAGGAGGTGAGAGTTGTGAGACTCGTCTCACTATTGCATATTTTTATGTTTATATTTTGTATATGTGTGTTATTGCTGTATATTGTTTACCGTATATTTTCCTGGTTTTCTCTAGCTGCTCTCATGTAATTTCTAGATTTTTGTATAGTATTAACCACCCTTGATATATAACTCCCCTCTTTCTCTCTCTTCCCCATTCTTTCACTTTCCCCTGTTTTTATTTTTTTCTCCTTTTCTCTCCCCTCCTCCCTAGCCAAGAGCAGCCCTGAATCCCCCCCTTTCCTTGGTAGTAGTGGTAGTAGTTAGTGGTGGTTCTAGGCAAGTACATCTTGCCAATAATGGAGAAGTTGTACTTTTATATTATTGTTGATTTCTTGCATTTTATTAGTCCATATTGTGCCCTTTGAACTCCTATGCATGTTTACTTCTTGGTATTTTCGGTTTTGACAACTTGGTTGGACTAGATCCACATTTTTAGTTTAATGTGTTCTTGACATTTTCATGGTTTTGATCTCTTAAAACTTGTTGTTTTTCCAAACTAGTTGTTCTATGTGAGAGAGCATCTGATTTCAAGTGTTTTAGAGCTTTACTTCTCTGGATTTGAGCTGGAAATGAGAATTTTAGGGAGAATCACATTTTCTGGACTTGGAACTTTTCTATGACTAAAACTTACTGTTTTGGGACGAAGGAGCTCTGTAAAAACCTATCCTAGAAAATCGTATATTCCCTTTTTATTTATTAATTATTAATTTAATTATAGTAATTAGTGGCTAATTAGGAGAAATAGATTTTATTTAAATTTTATTTTAGGTGTTTGTAAATTTAGGGGATTTATGGAGCCACTAGAAATTTTTTCTAATTATTCCATGTAGGAGACCCTGTGGACCGTTGCTAGCTTAATGGTATGTATTAATACAAATTCTAGATTTTTTTTTATGCGTATATATGTATATATATAAATTATATACATATATTTTTTTAAGCAAAAGAAAGAAAAAGAAATGAAAAAGAAAAAGAATAAAAGAAAAGAAAAGAATGGAAAAGAAAAAGAGAAAGAAAAAGAAAAAGGAAAAAAAAAGAAAAGAAAAAAAAGGAGGACTAAAATGAAAACAAACCACCCCCTTTTAGAAATGAAAGCAGCAGACCCTACCCGCGCGGAAGACTTCTTCCCCTCCCGACCTTATATATATATATATATATATATATATATATATATATATATATATATATATATATCCCTTCGCAAACCCTAATCCTATTCATCTCTTCCTCTTCCCATCTAGACTTAAGGAGCACCACCACCGCAGCCAGAGAACCCCGCCAGGCCGTCCAAACCAATCCCGACGACTGCGACCCCGCGCACTGCAGACTCCCACACGAGGTACCTTTGTTCCGGAGTTGCTTTCCGTCAACTCGCTCAACCAAACGCCGTTCCGTCTTCACCGGTATGCTCACCCCTTAACCCTCTTTCATATCTGTATGATAGCAGACCTCGAACAACGTATACCCATAGGCGAAAACAGCGCCCAAGTTGGTACAAGCAGACCGAATTCTGGGATCGCAGAAAACTGCGGTGACCACCCATGTTGCCGAGTTCGTATCTCCCACCACAGAGATCCGAATTTGGTGATTCTTTTTTGTATACGTAGACCACTTGACCTAGTTTATTTTTTGTTAAATAACCCTAGATTATTAACTGTTGTGGACAGAATTAAATTCGTCACAAAACCCCGCGAACCCACTTTTCCAGATTTCCAAAAGTTGTGAAACGGAGCGCGTCCCGCCAAACGGGACCGCCCCATCGTGTACAGAGTGTATCGAATGGTGTACACAGCATAACCGGACACGTAAAAATTTATGAAAACTGATTCGGATGCGTGTGCGCGCCGAAATCAGCCCGTATCCGCGGACACATCCCGTATCGCAGCTTTTTCGGAAGTCGTGCGTATTTTGTGCACGCTTGTCAGATTGTGACGAAACTTACGCCAATGGGCTCATGGTAATGCGCTGGTCCTGTGACCCAATTTTCATGCAATTCTAAGACGGTTGACCAAGTCGCCAATTGGCGGGCCCCACAGTTGACTTTTTAGACAAAATTGTGTTCGGCCCATCGGAATCCACATTTGGACATACCGTTGGGTTCGTATTGACATCTAGAGTTTGTTTGACCTATAATTTGCCCCATTTAGAGACTGTTACCCTTGGCACACTTTTCGGTGCAAAGTAGGCCACAAGTGGACTCCGCTTTGACCCGAAATTACCGTTTTGCCCCTGTATCCAAATTGGACGAAAGGAAAGTACTTTTTAGCTATTTTGCTTATTCTGGAAACGTTGGTGATATTTATTTCAGCATTCGGAGATATTTGTTCTGCGGCCATAGCTTCTGATCCTGTGTGTTGGACTTCGGGACGTTACACTTTACAGCTTTCTTGTCAGGCAAGATACCTTGCCAAATTATTTACAGTATTTTGCATGCTTAGTATATTTTTGTATATTTATTTCAGTTCTATTTATTTATTGCATGTGTAGTTCCTTTCAGTCATTACTATATATTAGATATGTTGACACACACTTGACACTTAGTATCATGAGAGGACAATCATTAGGCGTATGGGCTTTTAACCACTCTGGTAAACCGTAGTATATAGTTCGCACTACGGGCGTGTATCACGCTGGTCGCTACCCCAGAGGTATGTCAATTTCTGTAGAGTCACGCTGGTCGCTACCCCAGAGGTATGTCGATTTCTGATGTCCATTGACGGGTGTGTGAGTTGTGAGGCTTAGATCGAGTAGCCTACCCTTGCCCATACGTCGAAAAGTTATCCTCATTTGCATTCATATAGATTGTCTTGTACAGCATACTTATTTATTTTCAAATATTATGCATGTTTACTGTATTCAAATTGGCTTGCTTCTATGTATCTTGTTACGTCCCTCTGAGGACCTGGTCCCTTTCCAGGTGTATTTGTTCTTGAGTATTTGCAGGAGCATAGAATTGGATGGTTACATATGATTCGAGGGTGTCTTCTCTTCGAGCCGTGATTGATAGCTGGTATTCTCATATTGTGTTTGTGTGTTGTACTTATATTGTATTTACTTTTTCATTCGAGTTGGTAGTGGATTTGTTTCCATCCAACTATCATCCTTAGATACTTATATTGAGATCTAGTTATATAGATGCTGGTTAATCATTTATATTGATTTTGGTGGATGAGATTTAGATTGTACCCTGTGACTTGTGATACATTTTATACCACTTGTGAATTTGATATTCATATTGCAGCGTACGTGTGGATTTGGTTTCCATATATTGGAGTTGCCATATCCATATGGCTGGCATGCTTACGTGTCCTAGTCCTACGTACTTTTGGGACTGGGGCATGACATGTTTTAGTGGTGGCCCATGCAGGTCGAGAGTATATTGTCTCGATTACGTTATTGTACCGAACAAGCCTGCACCTAGGAATAGAGTATAGGATCTCATCCACAATTGACTATGATTCGCTCTCCTTCCAATCTATTCTATCTGAATAATTGCATCCTGCCTGATTCCTGTACTTCCCTAATAGTTCTTTGAGAATAGCCTTCTGCTAGAATATAGGAATCCCTGTTATTAGGATGATAATTATGGTAGCACACCTATTAAGAATACAACGAGAATATAGACACACCACTAAGTTTAGAATATCTAGTGAATCCTAGAATTCCTTATCTATAGATTGGTTTACCATTACCCCTTGATGTATTATGAAGACTTGAGAGTAGTATAGACGCTACTAGAGTAAGTTAGAAGTTTTACCATAATGTTTGACCCTAGTATTGAAGAACCAATAGAAAACCAAAATTAAATATTAGGACTGAATCTAACCTTCATAGTTAGATAGTATTGGAGAACTATAAACTTAGATCATTGTCTTATTATTAGTAGACAGCACCTAGGAGACCAAAGGGAATGAATATAACATTTTTCTTGAACATACCTCAACCACAGAAATTAGCATAGCATCTTCCCTTAGGAAACCATGACATTATCCGGAGCCTTTCCATTTTAGTTTTATGACTTGTTCCCCTGAACCCTTAGCGCTCGCTAATTACGCGACGACTAAATTTTGTTCTTCTACTCTTCATCTTTCAACTCGTGCCATCTGACACTTCTGATTGTAGGCCAGGTGATTTATTCTGTGTTAAAGACATATAGTTGCTGGGATTATAGTTGTAAATGTTAAATTTTGAAATTTTGTGCTTAGTAGTTAGAACTTGATGGTTTAAGCTATTCTTGTAGATTGAGACCTGGTGCTTATCCCTTAGTTTTAAATTGCGTAACATGTAACCCCCGCCTCCATACGAGTTATATTCCTTTTTTCTTAAGGCTAGTAACTGTTCCATTCTTACTAATGACACTTGCACTAAGACTAAGACTTAGGACGACCATGACCTATGTAACGAAAGAGGATACCCTAATAAGTACCAAGACCCCTTTCCGTAGACCTTAACAGGAGTTTCTACGGTATCTTTAAGACAATTACAGTATTAGTTATTGTTATAAGTTGGGTAGTATACCTCACAACCTAGTATCACATAGACTTTTGACCTATTATTGTAGTGTAACTGAATGACATTTAATTGTATGCTAGCGTAAGGCGACAATATTTATTCAGACTATAGGACTTAGAGGCTCATACCCCTACTCTGTCGACTATCGACTTAGACAAGGAATTAGTATGACAACTGTAGAGATTATGGAGTCTTATCTTATGTGAACTTGAATTGTTATGTACCTTCTTTCATCATAATCCAGCGTATTTATGTTTGCTGTACTACCTTGACTTATGCTGCTACTGTAGCCTAGTTTTGTAAGCTTATTCTTTTATCGAGCTTGCTCAGGGCATATGTATTATTGGGTGCACACAATGATACAATTGCCTAATCAGAATCGGTGAATTAAGGTCTAGCTAACCTTAGTGCGCTTGGTTCGCTCTTCGCATGACTACTTTATGTGGATTGAGATATATGGTAGTAGACGGATATACTTGCCCCTAGACATGTCTGACACATCGTATCGGTTACATAACTGTACTGATACGAGCATGTAAATAGAAAATTACCAAAAAAAAAAAGGATTCAATCCACAACTGTCCTGACAACTCTATTTTCAAATTCTTTAATCTCTTTGAACCTCGTACTGGTATTCTATCACCTTCACCTTAAATTCTTTATTATTGCTCTCCGTCTTTCCCTATTTCGGAAAGATGAAATCTCGTGCTAGTATAAGTTGACACACTGATAGTACTAGATAAACCCCATAAGGCTAATCACATGACTTAGTGACACTCTTTTATAATTGATTAAGGGCATATCATAGGTGATATATTTGGTGTTGAATCCTGAGGATTGAATAACATGGTTAAATAATATAAGAAATAGTTTTCCTAGATGTATAGCCTTAGGGGATAGATGAATAAATTTTAAGTCGGTAGATTGTGAACCCCTCTCCCAAAATTTAACCTACTTGGCTGAGATAGTGAGACCAAGGTTAGATCGAGTCCAGTTAGAGATAGAACACGATAATTTTATTTTAAATTTTGCAATAATTATATCACTTAGCGCCCCTTACCGCACTCCGATGATTGGAGCACTACACTAGCCACTGCCTTCCTACAAATTCTACACCCTTATCCTAGACGTGCCCATCATCCAATTCTCATCGTTGTGTAAATTTCCAATTGTTGGGCACTTTTATGCAAAAGAACATTTAGGTGTCCACACCATTGGACATGACACATGAAAAAACCTATTTTTTTCGCTCATGTGGATTTTCTCATGATATTTTTTTGGGATGTGCAACGTGCAACATCGCCTCCTCCTTTTAAACCTAGCCTTGCATTTTAAACAATGCAAATCTTATACCACCCTTGAATTCTACACGGCTTAGTTTTAATTTCGAAGACGAAATTTTTATAAGTTGGGTAGAATGTAAAACCCCTATCCTAGAAAATTGTATATACCCTTTTTATTTATTAATTATTAATTTAATTGTAGTAATTAGTGGCTAATTAGGAGAAATAGATTTTATTTAAATTTTATTTTAGGTGTTTGTGAATTTAGGGGATTTATGGAGCCATTAGGAATTTTTTCTAATTTATTTCATGTAGGAGACCCTGTGGACCGTTGCTAGCTTAATGGTATGTATTAATACAAATTCTAGATTTTTTTTATGCGTATATATGTATATATATAAATATATATACATATATTTTTTTTAAGCAAAAGAAAGAAAAAGAAATGAAAAAGAAAAAGAACAAAAGAAAAGAAAAGAATGGAAAAGAAAAAGAGAAAGAAAAAGAAAAAGGAAAAAAAAAGAAAAAAAAAAAGGAGGACTAAAATGAAAACAACCCACCCCCTTTTAGAAATGAAAGCAGCAGACCCTACCTGCGCGGAAGACTTCTTCCCCTCCCGACCTTATATATATATATATATATATATCCCTTCGCAAATCCTAATCCTATTCATCTCTTCCTCTTCCCATCTAGACTTAAGGAGCACCGCCACCGCAGCCAGAGAACCCCGCCAGGCCGTCCAAACCAATCCCGACGACTGCGACCCCGCGCACTGCAGACTCCCACACGTGGTACCTTTGTTCCGGAGTTGCTTTCCGTCGACTCGCTCAACCAAACACCGTTTCGTCTTCACCGGTATGCTCATCCCTTAACCCTCTTCCATATCTGTATGATAGCAGACCTCGAACAACGTATACCCATAGGCGAAAATAGCGCCCAAGTTGGCACAAGCAGACCGAATTCTGGGATCGCAGAAAACTGCGGTGACCACCCATGTTGCCTAGTTCGTATCTTCCACCACAGAGATCCGAATTCAGTGATTCTTTTTTGTATAGGTAGACCACTTGACCTAGTTTATTTTTTGTTAAATAACCCTAGATTATTAACTGTTGTGGACAGAATTAAATTCGACATAAAACCCTGCGAACCCACTTTTCCAGATTTCCAAAAGTTGTGAAACGGAGCGCGCCTCGCCAAACGGGACCGCCCCGTCGTGTGCCAAGTGTACCGAATGGTGCACGCAGCATAACCGAACACGTAAAAATTAGTGAAAACTGATTTGGACGCGTGTGCGCGCCGAAATCAGCCCGTATCCGCGGACATATCCCGTATCGAAGCTTTTGTGGAAGTCGTGCGTATTTTGTGCACGCATGTCAGATTGCGACGAAACTTGTGCCACTGGACTCGTGGTAACGCGTTGGTCCTGTGACCCAATTTTTATGCAATTCTGAGACGGTTGACCAAGTCGTCAATTGGCGGGCCCCATAGTTGACTTTTTGGACAAAATTGTGTTCGGCCCATCGGAATTCACATTTGGATATACCGTTGGGTTCGTATTAACATCTAGAGTTTGTTTGACCTTTAATTTGCCCCATTTAGAGACTATTACCCTTGGCACGCTTTTCGGTGCAAAGTGGGCCACATGTGGACCCCGCTTTGACCCGAAATTACCGTTTTGCCCCTGTGTCCAAATTGGACGAAAGGAAAGTGCTTTTTAGCTATTTTGCTTATTCTGGAAATGTTGGTGATATTTATTTCAGCATCCGGAGATATTTGTTCTGCGGCCATAGCTTCTGATCCTGTGTGTTGGACTTCGGGGCGTTACAATTTACAGCTTTCTTGCCAGGCAAGATACCTTGCCAAATTGTTTACAGTATTTTGCATGCTTAGTATATTTCTGTATATTTATTTTAGTTCTATTTATTTATTGCATGTGTAGTTCCTTTCAGTCATTACTATATATTAGATATGTTGACACACACTTGACACTTAGTATCATGAGAGGACAATCATTAGGCATATGGGCTTTTAACCACTCTGGTAAACCGTAGTATATAGTTCGCACTACGGGCGTGTGTCGCGCTGGTCGCTACCCCAGAGCTATGTCAATTTCTGTAGAGTCGCGCTGGTCGCTACCCCAGAGGTATGTCGATTTCTGATGTCCATTGACGGGTGTGTGAGTTGTGAGACTTAGATCGAGTAGCCTACCCTTGCCCATACGTCGAAAAGTTGTCCTCATTTGCATTCATATAGATTGTCTTGTACAGCGTACTTATTTATTTTCAAATATTATACCTGTTTACTGTATTCAAATTGGCTTGCTTCTATGTATCTTGTTACGTCCCTCTGAGGACCTGGTCCCTTTCTAGGTGTATTTGTTCTTGAGTATTTGCAGGAGCGCATAATTGGATGGTTACATATGATTCGAGGGTGTCTTCTCTTCGAGCCGTGATTGATAGCTGGTATTCTCATATTGTGTTTGTGTGTTGTACTTATATTGTATTTACTTTTCTATTCGAATTGGTAGTGGATTTGTTTCCATCCAACTATCATCCTTAGATACTTATGTTGAGATCTAGTTATATAGATGCTGGTTAATCATTTATATTAATTTTGGTGGATGAGATTTAGATTGTACCCTATGACTTGTGATACATTTTATACCACTTGTGGATTTGATATTCATATTGCAGCGTACGTGTGAATTTGGTTTCCATATATTGGATTTGCCATATCCATACGGCTGGCATGCTTACGTGTCCTAGTCCTACGTACTTTTGGGACTGGGGCGTGACAAGCTCCATGTGGCCTACTTTGCATGCGGTTCGGACTCTTCGCTCCAAAACTCAGCATACGGCCATCTTGTTGGACGCATGACTGAATCTGCAAATGTGCTCCTTGACCAAATGCATGAAACTTGAACGAATTTTTTCTCTCTATGTTCCTGATTCCATGCGGCCCAGAGGAGCGTGCGGCCAAATTTGTCCACGCGGCCCGAGTTATGTATTCATTTTTTTTAATGCATGACTTAGCACCGCCTTGGCACAATTTCCCATAAATTTTTGTCTTTTTTTCTCTAACACATTTTATTGGCCAATCACATCGGTCACTTCTTTGATACGCTTTATTGGCCAGTCACATCGGCCACTTCTCTGACATGCTTTATTGGCTAGTCACTTCAGTCACTTTCTGACTTTATATTTATTCTCTGTCACTCAACCCTTGTCCCGAGGAGTGGAATTTGCAATGATCCAAGCAGCCAGTTTTGATTCATGCGGCCAGTTTGATCAATGCTGCCAGCTTCTTGCATGTAGACTGTTTCTTGCCTGCGACTGGCTTATCTCCTGCACTTCTAACTCTTATAGTAGCAATATTTTCCTTTGTTATATGTTCTCTTATGGATTACTTACTCTTTATGCTTGGCCCAATTAGTTAAATTCATATAATGCATGCTATTTCTAATTGCTTATAACCTAGATGCTACACTTACCAGAATATGGAATACCTGAAACATGGAATATAATGGCACTGTTAAACTGAGAACTCCCGGAACATTACTTATACTGAATGAACTTGATCCCTGACTCCAGATACCTGACATGTACTGGTAAACCGGATAGTGGCTCGGCGTAGCTCACTCCTGACATGCTAGAATCTTCAAAACTGAAATGCTTGTACTGATAAGATGAATTCCCGTGGTTGACTGCTTGTTCCTGTCCTAATTATACTTGTCAAGCTATTGTCCAATCTTGCATCATATCTAAGAAAGATTCCTGAGCACCACTGCCAAGAATCCTTGATAACTTGCCTAAGTTAATAACTAGAATAATTATCTAGAAGCATCTAGAGAGATTCCTAGCTACATGCAATCCCGGTATCCCAGCGACACCTGATGAATTTGGAGCTCTCCGTCGAGAGGGGCACACTTCCATCACACCGTTGAGTGTTATAATTTACCAGAAAAATACTATATACTTAATTAATCTATGCTATGTACTCTTACGTCTGATAACCCGGATAGTCTGCAGGGCATGTGGCTGTATGGAATCTCAACTGTATTTGGTAGTAACCAGGATTGTGATAACCCTAGTTAGTTAATGGTAGTAAGTCGTAGGTCATGCTTGGTCGTGATTGTATGTTTTCTAGTCTCATCTTGTCCTTGATCATCCAGCTACTAATCCTGAACTATACTCGTTACTGATTCTTGAACTGCTTAACTTCTTATGTACATATTGCTCTTATTTATATTTTCTTATGCTATTGAATGTTTGTATGCTGGTTTTAGTTCTTAAGTTGGCTCCCTTGTGGTACTTTGCTGTTTTGGGGTCTGACCTCACTGGTTTTATATGGCCAAATTTTGGAGCAACATCGCAGGATCTCCAATGCATCCCGCATCCAGATGGTGAATACGAGGAACACCCGAGGACTTGAGTGAGTTTCTTATTCACCACCTACCTGATCTTGTACTTATATTTTTGCGTTTAGCCACCGAACACGTGTTTATCTCGTATTTTGATTCTTGATATTCTATCATGCAGGCCCACATATAAAGCATATTCTAGACTATAGCTAGAGTTGATCATGTAATATTGCACTATGTTAGTTCTTCATTATGGTAACTAGCTTCATGATCATCTATATATGTATAGATTGGGATGCCTTACTATTATATGTTTGGTGATTATACTTTTTGTAACTTGTTACTTGCTTGAGATTTAGACAACTAGCACTCTTGACCCAGGAATGTCCGTTAGATTGTAGAGTAAACCCTTACATGTCTAGACAGCCGTGACCGTATCTCGGAGTATAGAGTACTCTGGTGTACGTAGATGGATTTGTTCGCCCCCGCTCTCCAGTCCTAAATACTATTAGGACTGTTAAAATCTTGATAGTCCTAGTTTTAATTCCCTGTCTTTTATTATATATATATAAAATTTCCAGTAAAAACTAGGAATGTCAAGATTTTGACAGTTCTAAATACTATTAGGACAGTCAAAATTTTGACAGTCCTAGTTTTAATTCCTTGTCCTTCATCATATATATATATATATATATATATATATATATATATATATATATATATATATATATATATATATATATATATATATATATATATAAGTTCCACTAAGAACTTGGACTGTCAAGATTTTGACAGTCCTAAATGCTATTAGGACTATCAAAAAATTTATAGCCTTAGTTTTTATTCCCTGTCCTTCATCCTATATATAAAAGTTCCACTGAGAATTGGGACTGTCAAGATTTTGATAGTCCTAAATGCTATTAGGACTATAAAATAATTGACACTCCTAGTTTTTATTCCCAGTATTAGGTGTCTTTTGAACAAACTATTTTTTTACCAACATAAAAGAACAAATATAAGATGTTCCAAATGTAAGATACTAAAAATGTTAGATTCTCAAAATATAGCAAAATACTTAAAACACAAAGTTATATCCAACTTAAAAGTTTAAAATGTCAAAGTTACAACCAAAATTTTAACCTTGCTAACAAAGTTCGACAACACCCACATGAATTGAAATATGGCCTAAACTTTATGCCGCCTCTTTGTACGATGCTCCCTATTATCCAAGAAAGGAAAAATATCAGTGTTGTCGATGTGCTGTAGCTCCTCATTGATTTTCATATAATTTTTACCCTGGCAACTAATGAGACATCTTCCTAACTTCTTTGCATTCCTAGTCTATTGATGACAATACAAAAAATTTGTTAGATTATAAACATTTACAAATCTTCAAAGTGAATAATTTATCCCTCACCATCTTAACCAATGCAATATACAAGACTGAATTGGCGAAAAGATCTGCTGGTATGTGCACAATATCGCCTTCGCATTTGAACAACATATGTACTCCAACACCAGCGTAGTAGGCGATGTAGTCATCGCTATAGTCCATCATATTAACTGCCGCTTCTCGTTCAGATTTTCTACTAACGTGACATAGTCACTCAGTGAAGAAGTCCGAGATCTAGTTGAGCGCCGTAGGAATATAGTTTTGGTTACTCCCCGTTCCCAAATATACGTATTTGGAGCATATTATGTTCTTGCTTGCATGTTTAGTATATTGCATGAGACTAGACCCATTCTTTGGTTTATCTTGGTTCATGGTTTAATTGTTGGATTGGTTTACTCATGAGTTGAACCTATGGTCTAAACCTCAAACCCTCCATGTATATAAGCCAAACCCCTCATTCTCTCTCTCTTCATTACTTCATTTTCTTTCTCTCTCTTAAATTTTCACCTTCCAAGTCTTAGGCAAGTACATCTTGCATGAGAAATGGAGAAACCCTCTATTTTATTGGTTCATTATGTGTTTCTAAACACTTTTAATACTTGGAGTTTTCAGTTTTAATGGGTGGATTTGAGTAGATCTACATTTAAAGTTTAGAATTTTTATGGGTGTCATATATTTTTTGTGTTTTTGATTTATTAAAATATGGTATCTGTCACAACCCGTACCCAGAATAAGGACACGAGTAGTGAACCACACCTAGCATACGTCGTAATAACGATGTAGAATGCTGTCTAGGTCATCAATACTATCTAAACATCATACACACAATATATTTAAGGTACATATCATGCCATCTCAACTCCAAATGGAGGAACAATATAATGACATAATAATGGTAACAATACTCAATAATAATATCAACTAGAGAAAGAATGACACGATATGTAATAGAAGTAAAAGAAATACAAGAGTCTTAACACTACAAAAATACACTGTTTAGCGACGAAAATATTCGTCGCTAAAATGCAATTTTTCGTTGCTATTTTCAAATAGCGACGGATTAACGACAAAATTCTTCCGTCAGAAATATTAATGTCGCTACGAATTTTTTATCGCTAATCCGTCGCTCAAGCAACGGCTTAGCGACGGAATGTGCGACATAATATCAGCGACGTATTAGTAATATATAAGTTCCGTCGCTAAACTTTCTGACTACTTATCGACATAATAGCGAAGGATTATGCGAGCCCAAAAATTATCAAATTTTCTAGAAGGTTTTGCTCATTCTGGGCTCACATAGT
Source organism: Iris macrosiphon (assembly GCA_036927795.1). Taxonomy (NCBI): domain Eukaryota; kingdom Viridiplantae; phylum Streptophyta; class Magnoliopsida; order Asparagales; family Iridaceae; genus Iris; species Iris macrosiphon. The sequence goes on along the minus strand of JAYESA010000018.1, from coordinate 132,424,334 downwards.
TCGTCACTAATCTGTTGCTAAGTCGTCACTCCCAGTGACAGATTAGCGACGAATTTTAGCGACGGACCCTGATACATGATTGGTACATTTGTGTGTCTCAGACGTTTTAGAGATGAAATTTTTCGTCGTTAGGTAGTCACTGACCTGAGATTGTCCGTCGAAAATCCGTCGCTGAGTTGAGATTTACTAGATTTTTTGTCGCTAGTATGTCGCTACTCCGTCGCTAAAGGTAATATTTTTCCCAGAAATAAATTTCTACTGAGCATATACTTGTTATACATTCACCAATTTTCACACAAATAAATTTCACATAAGTAAATTCCACACAAACTATGAAAACTCACACAAACATGTCTAAATGTTATATATACAATGAACTAATAAAGTAGAGTAATCCAAACATACCACAAACTCAAAAAATACAACGGTGGAGGCAGAGATGGTGTTATACAATTAAACTCCAAAAATACGACGGTGTTATATAATTCCACAAAGTCAAATAAATACAATCAAGTCAAAAAATACAACCAACTCTAAAAAATACCACAAACTCAAAAATCTATCAAGTCAACGTGGAGGCGGCGGCGGCTGTCGGCAAGCCATGTACTGCGCCACAACCATAGCGATGATATTATGTAGATCATCGGGAGCAACGGTAGATGGAGTAGTGGCAGGAGTCGTCAAAGGAGCTAGAGGACCCATCGATGTCGTCGGAGAAGTTGGAGTCGTTGGAGTAGCTGGAGGTATAAATCCTACTTTTTGAATAATCATATATTATATAAATATTTGTGATATTATGTTGTAGTGATATAATATAATATTTTTAAGGTTTTTTGGTATGGTTGAGACCTAGTTGACCCACCTTAAATTTGTTTGCTTGTGTAACCCCTATTTAGAAACCCCCTTTTTTGTTTAGGAGCATTAATTGAATCTTATGGCCACAAGTTTAATTCATTTAATTTTCTTTCTTTCTTGACTTTTGGATCAAAATCCAAAGGCCAAGGGCAACCCCTCTTTTCTTGACCCTTAGATTAAGATCCAAGGGGGCTCATCACCCCTTCTCCTCATCCTTTCCTCTTTAATTCTTAGCCATAGGATCATGAATCCAATGGTCCATAGCAAATCCCTAACTTGTAATTCACCTTTCCTCCCTTTCTTATGTTGTGGGCAGCCACCATTAACATATCCCTAGCCCTAACCCTAAATCCCTTCTTCCATAACTCTTTTCCTCCCTAAGAAAACCCTAACCCTAAAAATTTTGCTTCTTCTTCTTATTCATCTTCTCCTTCTTCCTCCTGAGAGGAGCTCGATCCCGATCTTACCTGCCCGTGGCCTCTACCGCGGCGTACACACGCGCGGGTCTGTGCTCGATCCCCTTCGTGCAGTGACCGAGTCTGCCAATGTAGTGGCCTCCCGCGGTCTGACGCTGATGCGCACCCCGGGGTGACGACCCCCTTGACCGGGCCTCCATCGTGGACTATACTGTGGCCCCTCTGCGCGGGCAGTCAAGATGACCAGTGCGGAAGTCCCCCGCGACAGACGCCGGCATCCGCTGCCCCCCTTGTGGACCATTGCCCCTCAGTCGAACACGACTTCGACCTTGATTTTGTTGAGCCTCTATGCGTATCACGCCATCCTCTTCTTCTACTCCTCTGGTTTGAGCACGAGATGCGTTGCTGACCCCTCGCCTCACACCTTCATCACCGCGACGTAGCCCATCACTGTGTCCTCCTGCTGAAACCTCAATCTAGGCCTTTCCGCCTTGTATAATTCGTGTCGAGACAGTTTTGGGGACGAACCGTGAATCCTTTGCTTTAGGTATGCAGAGCAGGGCCTACCTTTCACTGCATGACTCCCATGTCGTACCAGTTAGCCTCACACTGTCAGGACTTTGTCGAGCCGGTATAATATCTTCCCCTTTTTCTATTTGCCTTGGAAATGTTCGTATCTTAAAATTTTTGCTGATTAGCTTTTGCTTTGAAGGATACTGTTGAAACTTCTGTAGACATGTACGACATAGAGTGGACTTGAGCATTATGATCGCGAGTGGATTCAGTATCATCATCCCAAGACAAGTGGTCACTTGCCTCTCGTAATAGTCCATTAAACTCAAATTTTATGCACTTTATTATTATCATAAATTAAAATTTAGAAGAAATGAATAATTAGGCTAACAAATTAACTAAATTAAATAATCACTATTTAATTGCTTCATTTGAGATAGTGTAAATAATGCTTAGTTTTCCATTGCTATAGTCTAAACACTTTACCTCACATGCTAGTTAGATATCATTCTCCTTCCATCCAGATTGATAGATGTACACCTACCTAGTTTAGTATCATTATTGCTTACCTAGCTAGTTAGCATTAAATGTACCTATGAATTTATGTCATCCGTTTATTTATTAGTTGTTGGAGTTTTGATACAATTACCCTTAACTCTAAATCATGTGTCCATTAGCATACAATACTATATTTACAATTGTGTCGGTCATGGCTAGAATCACATGGATGTGGTTATTCCTCTTGGCGTTAGGCTTTTCTTTTTTTATTGTTAAGGGTATTTTTCTAGATAGTTAGACCTTTATTAAATGCTTACTCATTAGTCCCCTATATATATACGATGGTATTGTTGTTTTTCTTAAACAAGTGAACTCTTTAATACTCACTTCTTTGTGAGTCCGGCAGGTTGCGCCGTGACTGGGATTATTGTGTGGATATGGGTTTGTGAGTCTGGCGGGTTGCGTCGTTGACATAAACTGGGTATGGATGGGTTGTGGCCCTTATTTGTGTGTTTGCAGGTTTGTGAAACCATAGAAAATACAAAGGATACTCTGCTAAATTTTTTAAAAAAATTTAGATTAAATTTGGAATAGCTTGCATAACACTTGATTTGGAACAACTTGTTTGACTTGACTTGGAACAACTTGTTTGACTTGTATTTTGGAACAGCTTGCTTGACTTGCACCTTTAGAACAACTTGATTTTATTATTTTGTGATAACTAGATTACCTTTGATGTTTGCACTTTGGTGTTTCACTGCGATACTTTGATGCTCTTTTATATACCGTCATTATGTGTATATGTATTATTTTTATGTAACTCATATGTAGGCATATCTGCACGCAGGTATGAACCTCCTACCAAATCTCTTAACTCATGTCTTTAGTTACATTGTATTTACATCATGCCCGTACCTTGTTGCAACTTTCTCTTGTTATGATTATATTGATAGGATGGACTTAGTTACATACCTATCTATATATTTGTATTTGATGTACTGTTATGATTGCGACTTCCTTTGGACCTTCACTCTCCCCGGATTGATGGGCTAGATTTGTGTATCCAGGTTTCAGGGAAGTGAGTGACAAAGGATGGATCCAGCTACGACGCCACCGAGGAGTCAGGTTGAGGCGCCAATATCCGAGCACCCATGGGTACCCTCACCTCGTATCATTATCCTTATCTTTCGTATTTTTTTAGTACATGTTCGTGAGGAGCAACTTGTGCTACCCACGCTAATCTACTCATATGAGTTTAGTTTTGTATGTCCATGTTCTTATGTTTCGGACATATTCGAACATAAATGCTATCGGGTGGCCAACTTTAGTATTATATGTTCTGTCTTGTTTTCATTACCCATGTGGATTGAGATACAGTAATAGGCCAAACATAGGTTATGCATGCTAGGATACCCAACTATAGACAGCTTATACGTTTACCGTTGGACAAGAGTCCACGGTAGACATAGCTGGCTATTGCCACGTGGCTCAGTCCCGCATATTTTTGGGACTGAGGCGTGACATAGTTTTTGTGGTAGCCCATGCAGGTTTTGTTTTAAGATTTGTTGGGTGTTAGGATCTCAATCCATAAACTGAATTTGAAAACTTTCCTTGAAATATCTTGTCCGTTCTTGATTTTCACAAATATCTTTCACTTATCGCCTACCATTAGATTCTTATAATTATTTTTGATCATTCTCATCCTTTCTTGATCATAGAGATGGATACTCGTGCCCCAGCAACAGCACACACACAGGCTTAAATGCAGGCAGGATCATCACAAGCACCTACACCATAACAACAAGCCACTGAGGGCTACTTGATGGCTACGATGACGATGATGCAGAGGATAATAGAAATGCAGCAACGTCAGATTGACCTTCTAAAACAAGGAATAGATAATTCTTGGATGACGACGCTAGCAGCGATCAAGAGGATAGCCCAATGCCAATATCCCAATAGTGTGATAACCTTCCAACAACTTAACCCACCTACCTTCGACGGCACAGATGATGCACTTGCGGCAGACCGTTGGCTACAGGATATGGAGATCTTATTAGAGGCAACTCAAATACCTCCAGAGGAACATATTTCAGTAGTTCGCATCTAGCTTAAGGATATAGCATATGATTGGTGGAGTGCAACACAGTAGGGACTCACCTATCACTTGGGATACTTTCATGGAGAAGTTCAAGAGGAAATTATTCTCCTCCACGGCCAGACGTATGCTACGGGAACAATTCACCAACCTAAAGCAAGGCGACCATACTGTGTGAGAGTATTCAACAGAGTTTTGTCGGCTTAGTAAATTTGCACCTTCCGTAGTGCCGATAGAGATAGAACGAGCAGAGAAATTTGAGGAAGGACTCACCTGGAGCTTCGTCCATACATACCATGTTAGAGGATCACTAGTTTTGAGGTCATGTTGGACGCAGCCAAAAACTAGGAGAATATCTTAAGAAAGATAAGGGCCGAACAGGAGCAGGAGCGACTCATCGGAGGATTACCCCTATTGCCGACATCACAGACTGCAATGGTCTCAATACCATGACCGACATGTTATTTTCCTCAGCACCAGCAGATTGCTCCCACCTATTGCATATTCTGCGGTAAGTCAGGGCACATTCAAGAGGAGTGTCGACGGGCCAACAACCAGTGTTTACTTTGTGGAGGTTTAGATCACATTGCAGTACAATACAGATTTAGCAAGCTACCAGTAGTGCCAATACCAACATAATTTTGGGAAGTCCAGTATCATCAAATACAATAATATCAGCACCGAGAGTTTGTACCAGTGGTATGCGAGTACTGCAGGAAGAAAGGACATGATCAAAAGAACTGCTATCGGTTGAACAATCAATGTTTGATCTGTGGTGGAACATGTCATCGAGCAGTAGAGTGTTCACAACACGACATGGCAGTAGTAGCTCCGACAGGAGACTGGATGGATTTATGACCCATGGTTCAGGCTCACCAATTTCAACGAGGTATGCGGTATCAGCCGAATCAGCGCTACCAACAATAGAAGCCGATATTACAGATTTTTGGGAGTACTACAGGTAACCATTGCAATATTCTCCTCTATATTGGTGAATATTTGATTTATTTTTATTTGGTTCTTACTCTTGCATGATTGATATTCATATCGAGCTTTTGGTGCGGCAACACATTTTGTTATTGCTCCTTTTTATGTTCCTTTACCTCTCTATCCTTTACCTTTTATCTTGCCATGCTTTATTGAATTTCTTCTTGTGTGTTGCATACTTCTACCTTTTTAATTTTTTCTTTCTCATTTTTTGGCGCAAGTCTTCTCTTTGGGTTAGAGAATGGTCTTCGTAAGAACGAGTGGCGATATCACAATCGAATATCACAATGGAGTTTTGAGACTTGAACAACTTTTGGAGAGATTGTTTGAGAGTGCAGACTATCATTCAGAGCAGATTAAATTTTTGGGCCGTCGTGAGAATGTGTCGAAAAGTCGGACTATCCGTCTAGTTCGAATCACTTGGAAGCATTATTCTTACGATGAGTCTACCTATGAGACGAGATGGACGATACCCGCCGACGGTATCCTCACGCGCTCAACTCAATTGGCAAATTCCTTTTAATGTATTATCTTTAATGATGGCTTGTCTATTTCTAGATCGTGTCCCCTACCTTTTAGAAATTTCGAGGACAAAATTTTTGTAAGGGGAGATAGATTGTAAACCCAACTTTTTAAATAATCGTATATTATATAAATATTTGTGATATTATGCTGTAGTGATATAACATAATATTTTCTAGGTTTTGTGGTATGGTTGAGACCTAGTTGACCAACCTTAAATTTGTTTGCTTGTGTAACCCCTATTTAGAAACCCCCTTTTTGTTTAGGAGAATTAATTGAATCTTATGGCAACAAGTTTAATTCATTTAATTTTCTTTCTTTCTTGACCCTTGGATCAAAATCCAAAGGCCAAGGGCAACCCCTCTTTTCTTGACCTTAGATTAAAATCCAAGGGGGGCTCATCACCCCTTCTCCTCTTCCTTTCCTCTTTAATTCCTAGCCATTGGATCAAGAATTCAATGGTCCATAGCAAATCCCTAACTTGAATTTCACCTTTCCTTGCTTTCTTATGTTGTGGGCAGCCACCATTAACATGTAGTAAAATAGCCCAGTAAAGAGGAAACAGGACACAAGTTTTGTGGAGGATGAATAGACTTGGTGATCTTTTATTGAATGAAATGGTAGCTATATATAGTTGAACATTTGATGTAAAGAGATAGACTAAATAAAAGATATATCAAAGTTGTTTCAACAAACAAAATAACTTATCAATCTAAACAAACTAACAATCTAAACCAACTAACAATCTAAACCAACTAACAAGATTATCACCAACAATCAATCCCTTAATCTTGTTGCATCAATGATTCACTTTCTGTATGTTTCTCAGGATTATACCGAAATATTTTTCTGATCATTAGGAAAGGATTCTCTTCGTCATCCTCATCAGTTCTCCTTTTCAACGGCTTCTTCTTCAACTGGTTCTCACGGCCATCCCGGACATGGATTTTCTGAGGTTTGGACAAAGGCGGTGGCTGTCTTGGTGCTGGTCTAACTTTATACATCCTTTCACTCGGTCTCCTCTTCTGTTCAGAGTAAGCATTCTTCTGACTCGAAGAATGAGGCACTGCAGATAGAACCTTCTTTTTTAAAGTGGAGTCATTCACGACCTTTGTAGGTCTATTTGCACCTGTAGTAGTACAAGAAACCTTTGAGGGTAAAGGTTTATGCCCTACAGGCCGGCTGGAGCCATTACCACCAACAACTTTTCTATTCTCAGTTGAAACTGGCGTGGATCTGCTCATAACAGCTCCCTTGACTGGGTCCAGTCTAGTCTTTGATTGAAGATTTTTCGCAAAAGAAGTCTTCATCTGGTCGCCATTGGGCACGGGCCTCGCAGGCATATGCTTTCCCATGGGTGGTTTGAGCTTTAATGAATCTTGAGCTGGACGATCATCAAAATTTGGAGCTGGCTTTTGGACTGCAGGCTGCTCCGCACCTAGCATACATAGCCCAACTTCTTCCATCAGTGTTGTGGCATCGTACACCTCTTGGATAGATCGATAGCGTGGTTGACGTGGTTGACCGCCTATCATCGAAGAAGTAGCAGCAGCGGCATCGTCCGCTATACTTGATGCTGTCGAAGAAGAAGTGACAACAACGACTTCATTTGGTCGTTCATAACCCTCTCCTTCCTTGAGGATTTTCTTCAACACCTTCTTATCATCACCAATTTCCGAAACAGTCTTCCATGAAACCAGTTCAAGCTCCACATCAAGGGTTGCATTTGGTGCCACAATGCCACCTTCAGCAGAAGCTGTCCTACCGTTCTCACCAAATGCATATTGGGGTTTCACTATCAGAAGAGCCTTTTCACTCTTCTTCATGGTCTTAACAGCTTTAGCTAGAGCAGGACAGAAGTGCCTATCTTTCACAGTGAATTCAGTTCCCTCAGATTTTGATAGCACAGTCCCATCCTCAAGTCGAACCTCATATTTTACTAAAACTTCATCAAGGTCCTTAGGATTCTCCCACTTCTCTCCTTCCTTGAGGATTTCTTAATGATGCCTCCATCCTTACAAATGTCCTTAACACTAGACTAGGAGAGGAGCTCAACATCAAATTGAAGTGTGGCATTAGGGGGAATTATGGGTGGAGAACCCGATTCACCATATGCCAACTCAGGGGGAATGGTGAAGATTGCATTCTCGCCTTTCTTCATGGTCTTGATACCTTGATCCCATCCCTTTATAACCTGTCCTTGGCCAAGTTTGAACTTGAATGGCTCTGCACGATCATGGCTGGAATCAAACTTCGATCCATCAAGCAAAGTTCCAGTATAGTGCACTTTGACTTCGTCTCCGACTTCTGGAGTCTCCCATCCTTCTCCTTCCTTGACTAGCTTCTTCTTGAGCCCCTGCTTTCCGATCTCCTTCTCCTCGCCGGCCTTCTTAACTTTCTCCCCTTCGTCCTTCGTAATGTCAAGCTCTGTTAGCAGCTTGTTCTTCTCGACGAAAAAACCTTCCAAGTTTGAAGCCAGAGTCTTCTCATTGCTCAGTAGCCGCCTCTTCCCCTCCTCGACTTCTTCTAACCCAGACTTTAGAGCTTCCATTGCTTTGCCCATCTCGAATGCTCCTTCCTTTGCTGTTTCCAGACATTGATTCGATCTCTCGAGCTATTCTTTATGCAAAGCCACCGTGAGCTCCAACCCCTCAATCGTCCTTCTGAGAGAAACGATCTCCGATTCGGCATCGCTCAACGAGGAACGAGTCAGCTCCAGCTCCTTCTTCGTGTTAGCACGAGACTCCTGCATAAGTTTCTCAGACTGGCCGTTCTCCTCCAACCGGGTTTCTAGTGACTCTACCTTCTTCCTAAACTCCTCCACCAGATTGGTCGCATTCGTCTCGGCCTTTTGTGCGTCGCTCCGCTCGTTGACGGTGGTGGCCACGTCCTTCCAATCCCTCCCCCTCAGGTTCCCTCGGTTCAGCTGGACGTACTTGTCCGTGTAGGCGTCGAGGAGGCACCTGATGGCGGAGTCGCTCCACTCCTCCCGGTCCTTGCGGTAGTCTCCTCCCGAAGAGGACGACGGGGCTGCCGCGAGCCTCGGCTTCCTCGTGCCGCTACCACCGCTGTTGTAGCAGTAGGGGGAAGGGGAATCCCCTTCGTCGCTGAGCTCCTTCTGGTCCTTACGCTTCGGATCGGACCTCGAAACAACCTGCTAAAGGTGATGGTATGGGTGTGGTACCGTCACAGCAGTACAAGATTTGCCATTGTTGTCTTCGCCAACGTCATCGTCGTCTTGTTGTTGCTGCTGGTGCTGGTGATGGGTTTCAGAGACGAAGGGGTTGTTGTTGGATTCGGGATCCTCATCGTCGAAGCAATCGGCCTGCACGAAGGCTTTAACGAAACCCTCGTGATCTTCTCCTCTGCCGCTGGCGATCTTCCCGTCGATGGAGTGGTGGGAGAGCACTCCTTCTTTCGCGATGGAGACGTACCGATGGGCCACGGTGGCGGCGGGAAAGAAGGAGACCGCCGCTGCCTGATGATGGTGGTGGTGGTGGGACTGGGCCTCGTCGCCTTTTAATCTTTGTTGCACCTTCTCTTTATGGATCTGCACTTTTTTTTCATGAAGCATGGCCATGAGCAGTATTGGTTCATCGTCTTCTATCTTCTCGGCTAGGTGAGCCCTTTCCTTCTTGTTAGAACGATATTCAGAGGCGAAGTGCCCATAACTTTGACAATTGTAGCACTGTACCTTGGTCTTGTCGAACCTTCTTCTATGGTAATTGAGAGTCGTCCCGTGGTCGCTATTGCTTCGTCCAGCGGTCCCGTGGTCTCCATTGCTTCGTCCATGACTTCGGCCACGCCCGAGACCATGACCACGGCCTCGAGTGCCGTTACCATGTCGCTACTCACTAGCAGATCCTTCGCCTGATGCTTTTGTATCTCGCGCCTCCCACTCGGCTCTAGACAACAGGACTTGCTCCTCACCGTTGTCACCAGTACCGCGCAACCGTTCCTCGTGTGTCTTTAGACGACCGATGAGCTCCTCTACGGTCATCGTTTTGAGGTTACAGAACTGTTCGATCATTGATACGATATGTAGAAACTTCGATGGCACTACCCGAAGAAATTTCTTTACGACATAGGTCTCGTCTACCTTGTCGTCCAATGCACGGATCTTGTTGACCATAGTTGTAACTTCATGGCAAAGTTGTTAATCGTTTCTGCCTCCTTCATGCAGAGAGTCTCAAACTCATTCTTTAGAGTCTGGACCTTTGCCTCTCGGACGCGCTCGGTGCCCATGTGCATTATTTGTAACATTTCCCATGCCTCTTTAGCTGTCTCCTTTTCGGCCAGTAGAAGCAGCATCTCCTCCGGGATCGCTTGATAGATGGCAGAAAGGGCCATCTTATCTTTCCTTGCTTCAACCGTCACCTTATGGTCGATAGGTGCAATGACGTCCCATACTCCTTGGGCTTGCATATACACATTCATCTTGATCGTCCATGCTCCATAGTTGCTCTTCGTGAGCATTGGATATTGGAATATGATCTTCGATGACTCCATAGCTTCTCTGTTCCTCAACCCGAGCTCTGATACCAAATATAGTAAAATAGCCCAGTAAAGAGAAAATATGACACAAGTTTTGTGGAGGATGAATAGACTTGGTGATCTTTTATTGAATGAAATGGTAGCTATATATAGTTGAACATTTGATGTAAAGAGATAGACTAAATAAAAGATATATCAAAGTTGTTTCAACAAACAAAACAACTTATCAATCTAAATAAACTAACAATCTAAACCAACTAACAATCTAAACCAACTAACAAGATTATCACTAACATAACATATCCCAAGCCCTAACCCTAAATCCCTTCTTCCATAACTCTTTCCCTCCCTGAGAAAACCCTAACCCTAACCCTAAAAATTCTGCTTCTTCTTTTAATTCATCTTCTCCTTCTTCCTCCTTACAGGAGCTTGAGCCCGAGCTCACGCACCCGCGACCTCCACTGCGATATGTACCCGCGCAGGTATGTGCTGCGGTCTCCTCCGTGCGACGACCGAGTCGAGGATGCGGCAGCCTCCCTCGGTCTGACGCCGATGCGCACCCCCGGGTGACGACCCCCTCGACCGTGACCTCCATCGTGGACTACACTGCGGCCCCTCCGTACGGACAGTCAAGCTGACCGGTGCGACAGTCACCTGCGACAGATGCTGACGTACGCTGCCTCCCTTGTGGGACACTGCCCCTCGGTCGAACACAACTTCGACCTCGACTTTGTTGAGCCTCCGTGCGTATCTCGCCATCCTCTTCTTCTACTCCTCTGGTTCGAGCACGAGATGTGTTGATGACCCCTCGCCTCGTACCCTCATCGCCGCGACATAGCCCATCACTGTGTCCTCCTGCTGAAACCTCAATCTAGGCCTTTCTGCCTTGTATAATATGTGTTGAGACAATTTTGGGGCCAAACTGGGAATCCTTTTCTTCAGGTATGCAGAGCAGGGCCAACGTTTCACTGCCCGACTCCCTTGTCATACTGGGTAGCCTCACACTATTAGGACTTTATCGAGCCGGTATAATACCTTCCCCTTTTCTATTTGCCTTGGAAATGTTCGTACCTTAAAATATTTGCTGATTAGCTTTTGCTTCGAAGGATACTGTTGAAACTTCTGTGGATGTGTGCGACATAGAATGGACTTTAGCATTATGATTGCGAGTGGATTCGGTATCATCATCCCAAAGCGAGTGGTAAATCGATTCTCGTAATAGTCCATTAAACTCAAATTTTATGCACTTTATTATTAGCATAAATTAAGATTTGGAAGAAATGAATAATTAGGCTAACAAATTAACTAAATTGAATAACCACTATTTAATTGCTTCATTTGAGATAGAGTAAATATTGCTTAGTTGCTCGTTGCTATAGTCTAAACACTTTACCTCACATGCTAGTTAGATATCATTCTCCTTCTATCCAGATTGATAGATATACCCCTACCTAGTTTAGTATCATTATTGCTTACCTAGCTAGTTAGCATTAAATATTACCTATGAATTTACGTCATCCGTTTATTTATTAGTTGTTGGAGTTTTGATAAAATTACCCTTAACTCTAAATCAGGTGGCCACTAGCATACAACACTATATTTACAATTGTGTCGGTCATGGCTAGAATCACATGGATGTGGTTATTCCTCTTGGCGTTAGGCTTTTCTTTTTTTATTGTTAGGGGCATTTTTCTTGATAGTTAGACCTTTATTAAATGCTTACTCATTAGTCTCCTATATATATATGATAGTATTGTTGTTTTTCTTAAACATGTGAACTCTTTAATACTCACTTCTCTGTGTGTCCGACGAGTTACGCCGTGACTGGGATTATTGTGTGGATATGGGTTTGTGAGTCCGGCGGGTTGCGTCGTTGACATAAACTGGGTATGGATGGGTTGTGGCCCTTATTTATGTATTTGTAGGTTTGTGAAGCCATAGAAAATACAAAGGAGACTCTGCCAAAAAATTTAGAAATTTTTAGATTAAATTTGGAACATCTTGCATAACACTTGATTTGGAACAACTTATTTGGCTTGACTTGGAACAGCTTGTTTGACTTGTGTTTTGGAACATCTTGCTTGCCTTGCATCTTTAGAACAGTTTGATTTCATTATTTTGTGATAACTAGATTACCTTTGAAGTTTGCACTTTGGTGATTCACTGCGATAGTTGGATGCTCTCTTATCTACCGTCATTATGTGTATATGTATTATTTTTGTGTAACTCATATACATGCATATCCGCACGCAGGTATGAACCTCCTACCAAATCTCTTAACTTATGTCTTTAGTTATATTGTATTTACTTCATGCGCGTACCTTGTTGTAGCTTTCTCTTGTTATGATTATATTGATAGAATGGACTTAGTTACATACCTATGTATATATTTGTATTTGATGTACTGTTATGATTGTGGCTTCCTTTGGACCCTCGCTCTCCCCGAATTGACGGTCTGGATTTGTATATCCAGGTTTCAGGGAAGTGAGTGATAGAGGATGGATCCAGCTATGACGCCACCGAGGAGTCAGGTTGAGGCGCCAGTATCCGAGCAGCCGTGGGTACCCTCATATCGTATCACTATCTTTATCTTTCGTATCTCTTTAGTACATGTTCGTGAGGAGCAACTTGTGCTACCCACGCTAAATACTCATATGAGTTTAGTTTTGTATGTCCATGTTCTTATGTTTCAGACATATTCGAACAAAAATGCTATAAGGTGGCCAACTTCTGTCTTGCTTTCATTACCCATGTGGATTGAGATATAGTAATAGGCCAACCATAGGTTATGCATGCTAGGATACCCAACTATAGACAGCTTATACGTTTATCGTTGGACAAGAGTCCACGGTAGACGTAGCTGGCCATTTCCACGTGCCTCAGTCCCGCATAATTTTGGGACTGGGGCATGACATAGTTTTTGTGGTGGTCCATGTAGGTCTCGTTTTGAGATTTATTGGGTGTTAGGATCTCAATCCATAAACAGAATTTGGAAACCTTCCTTGAAATATCTTGTTCGTTCTTGATTTTTCCAAATATCTTTTACTTATCGCCTACCAATGGATTCTTATAATTATTTTTGATCATTCTCATCCCTTTCTTGATCAGAGAGACGGATACTCATGCCCCAGCAATAGCACACACGCAGGCTCAGAGATAGTCAGTATCATCATAGGCACCTGCACCACAACAAGAAGCCACTAAGGGCTACTTGATGGCTACGATGACGATGTTGCAGAGGATGATGGAAATGAAGCAATATCAGATTCACCTTCTACAACAAGGAATAGAAAATTCTTAGATGACGACACTAGCAGCGATCTAGAGGATAGCCCAATGCCAACGTCCCAATAGTGTGATAACCTTCCAACAACTTAACCCATCTACCTTCGACGTTACAGAGGATGCACTTGCGGCAGACCGTTGGCTACAGGATATGGAGATCCTATTAGAGGCAACTCAAATACCTCCAGAGGAACGTGTTTCAGTGGTTCGCATCCAGCTTAAGGATATAGCATATGATTGGTGGAGTACAACACATCAGGGACTCACCTCACCTATCACTTGGGATAATTTTATAGAGAAGTTCAAGAGGAAATTCTTATCCTCCACGGCCAGACGTATGCTACGAGAACAATTTACTAACCTAAAGTAAGGCAACCATACTGTGGGAGAGTATTCAACAGAGTTTTGTCGGCTTAATAAATTTATAATTTATCTATCTCTTTCCAAACTTTGTCTCATGTCAGTCTCAATGGGGGAGGAGATAGTTCATGTTTACCAGCTCTAAAGGCATCTTTGTTCCTTCTCCACGGATGCGACGCAGGAAGGAACTAACGATGATAATAAAAAAATACTTTTCCACCGTTCTGGAGATGGAATGCCTTACTATTTTCCATACATATCGGACAAGACAAAGTACCATGAGTACTCCATCCCGATAATATCCCATATGCTGGAAAATTATTGATGGTCCACATGAGAGACGCTCTCATCTGAAAGTTCTGCTCCTTCGATATATCATATGTCCGAACATCAAAATACCATAATTGTTTCAACTCATCCACCAATAGCTGCAAGTAGATATCAATGTTCTTCTTTAGATTTTTTGGACCGGATATGTTAAGTGTCAAGAACATGTAAGGAGTCTTCTTGCACATCTACAGTGGTAGATTGTAAGGAGTCAAATCATCGGCCAATAAGAGTACTGAGATCTCGACTATCCGAAAGGAGTAAATCCATTATAACATAAACCCAACCGGATATTCTTGGACTTCGCAGCAAATTAAGGATGACACAAATCAAAATGCTTCCATGCCTCTCCATCAGAAGAATGAGATAATTTGCCTTCATTCATCTTTTATTCCTTGCTATGCACTGTCATGTGTTGTACTATATTTGCGGACATATACATCCTCTACAGCCTCTTTGTGATCGACAAAAACTGCATGTACTTGTAGGAACGCAACCTTACTCGGATAGTTGACTTTTCTTTGCCCTGAATTGGCTTGTACCTGTCCGCATGACAGAAAATACATTTATCTTTATCATTGTTATCCTTATAGTATAACATGCAACCATTTCAATAATAATCTATCTTTTCGTAGCCTAATCTGAGAAGTTATCAGGCAACTCCTTCGATCCTTTTGGCAACAACTCTCTAACAAACTGAATTATTCGGTAATAGCATTCCTGCGGCAAGTTAAAATCAGAATTTAGGTTCAACAGCCGCATCACCACCGATAGGACAAAATGAGAATCACAACCCGGGTATAACGGAGTATCGACAT
This sequence comes from Iris macrosiphon, assembly GCA_036927795.1. Lineage (NCBI taxonomy): Eukaryota > Viridiplantae > Streptophyta > Magnoliopsida > Asparagales > Iridaceae > Iris > Iris macrosiphon. The sequence continues at coordinate 132,409,161 of JAYESA010000018.1, read as the reverse complement.
TCTTGAACATATCATAGAATTCTTTCGCATCAGGATTAGGATCCTCCGGATCAAAACTTGGACCTGCCGCATCGAATACCAACTAACATGCCAGGTTTCGCGGCCGATATTCAAAGTTATCTCCGAGAGTGGATTCTTTTACCTTCGTATTGAAGGATGAATGATGATATTATGAAAAAAAGGTTCTTCTTGAGCCATCCACTCCTTGTAGTTCGGTACGAAACCCTTCTTATAGAGATGCTCCCTCACGAGATTTACCTCTTTGAATGGTATATTATGACATTTGACACAAGGACACTTAATAAGCCTCCCATCTATGAAATAAGGTTGACTACTGATGTATTTGAGAAATTTTTTAACTCCCGCCATGAAATCATCTGTCAAACCAATCATACTCTCATGTCGCCGATTGTACATCCACTATCGGTCAACTAAGTATCGACTCATTGATTCTGCATGTACCATATATTCAAATAATATGGATTAGATACAAGATGAGTTAGAATATTTGCTAAATGTTAGTTAGTTAGGATACTTGATGAAGAAGTCTCACAAATAACTAAATGAGCTATTGGAAAGACCATATTTGAGAATTTCTTCGTATTTTACAAGTATCAAAAACCATAATTCCTCAACACTCATCCGAATATGGACGATACATGCCATAGCATAGTAAGGTTGGAAATACTAATTACTATTCATATTAGTACCCTGAAGTGATAATCGATACTCATAGTAATGGTTCGATACTGATTCTGATACAAAGACCAATACTCTAAAATGTTAATAATTTATTATAGGTTAACTTAGTGATAACTATATCGATTTTACGGCCGATGAATAAATCGAAACCGATACAGATTTTTGAACGTCACATATTCTATTTCGGATATTATAGGATATGCTCAAGCCTATGTATTAAGAATTACGTACATCTAAGGATACACATATAAATCAAAATAATTATATATGTAATATTCAATTCGTCAATCCTCTTCTAAGTTAATTATAGACACATACAATACATATTACCATTTTTGTGTCCTAATACTCATGTCAATTTGTCTATATTTTTTTGATACGTGTGTCCATGCTATAAATCGGTACGAAACCCTTCTTCTAAGTTAACAGTATTTTTGTAATGATAGTTAGATTTTTATTGGAATTATTTTCCACAATCCAAGCGAGGTTATTCTTTCAGTATGCACACCCATTATAAACTCCGCCATGGTGCTAAATTTCTGATCTCATCCAATAATATTTTATTATTTCTTCATAGTCTAGTGCCCACTGAAGTTGTGTGGGTTAAGGTCCTTGTACCCCTTGAGGTTGGGGCACATATTGAGGCCCTTGTATCCCTCTGAGGTTGTGGTGCGACTTGTGGTTGCTGACATTGTGATTGCTATGGTGGTTGTTCATTTTTGATGGCATCAAAAATGTGTCTTCTTTATCGAATATCACTAGATTTTTTGTAAGTTTCAAAATTGTATAGCTTTGAGTAGTTGTAGATCAAAAATGACTAAAGAACAAGTTTTAGTAAGATACCATGTCTTAGTAGGCATCTCATTATAGCTTTGAATACTTTTTTACGCTAATAGGAACCCGAACAAGTATGGGAGTCATGAGAAAGATTATGTACGAGAAGGCTTGCTTCAGCACTCCTTCGCTTTCTTCTCTTCCCAATTCTGTTAAATAGCTTATATAAGATTTCAAACTTCTTTTTATATTTAACCATACTTCTCTTCCCAATTCCTATTTCACTCTAAGATTAAGGTATCTATACATATATAGTACAAGCCACAATTTGATAGTATATCTATATAGAATAGTGTCATCGTATTTCTATCATTGAGATCTTTTAGGTCTGAATTAGCATTATTGTTTGTAAGAAGGGGGTGAAAGGTCATTCATTGGGGGAGAGGTGTGACCGGAGGTGGCCCACATTGTAAAAGCATAAAAAATACTCTGGGGAATTATACGCATAAAATCCCCAACGTGCATGAAGCCCGCGTAAAATAGAGCTCCAGCACTGTGTGGCATAAAAACATGACTTCAGAGCCATTGGCGTAGAACAGAGCTTCAACGCTATTCAGCGTAAAACAGAGCTCCAGAATAACCCGCGTAAAGTAGTACTTCCAGACTGCTCTGGCGTAAAAGGGTTGCTATATCGCCACTCCGGCGTAAAACCTGTCTGTTTTTAATGCAGCAGAAAATTGTACGAGGAACTCTTCATATTCCTCGAATGAACCTGTCAGACGAAACAGTGAACCTAACTTCTGACAAAGAGTATTGCACGACGATCAAGAGGACGGTTGTAATGATGATTCTGCACAGAGCCCCAGATTGTCGTTTAGTGACATAATCCTTGATATAAGTCATTTTTACGCATTCAAGGAATACGCTGCCTATTCTACACAGGCTGAGATAAGATTTTACGCTCAAGATAAGACAAAATTAGATGCCACGTCAAAAGATGTTCTTCGTACAGAACTTGAGGCACGTCTCTGCAGTTAATGCGCGAGATGGGGGTAGATCTCTGTATTTAATGCACAAGATTTGGTTCTACTTTTAATGACTGAGAGAGCTAAAATTAGGGCTAATATGCTCACGTCACCATCCTGGCATTTTACGCCAACCAGGCTATTTTCAGCTATAGGAGTACGCCGTATGCTATCTCCTCGGAATAAGTCGACCTGGCTATTTTCAACTATAGGAGTACGCCGTATGCTATCTCCTCGAAATACGCCAACTCAGGCTATATTTGCGAAGGTACGTGATAAAGCTATTTGGCCCCGAATACGCTCAAGACCTCAGTCAAGAAAGGTTAATTGGCTATCTTTTCGCTGGTTACCTATCTATACAGCATCAAGCTTTACGCAGAACTTGGCTTTTATGCCATCAAGACAGCTACTTGGCTTTTACACCAATAATATAGCTACTTGGCTTTTACGCCATCAGAACAGCTACTTGGCTTTTACGCCAACAAGATGACTATTTGGCTTTTACGCCAACGAGACAGTTATTTGGCTTTTATGCCAACCATCTCTACGCGAGGGGCAGTTATCTATGTGGCTTACATGCCGTGATCTTCGATGAGCGATTATATGCGTTACCTCATAATGGGACACGTGTCCCACGCAGATTCAGGAGATCATTCATACGTGGGTAGCAGTTATTATAACCGTCGCGTAAAAGGTGCAGCTCTCTCCGCTGTTCGGTTTCTACGCCGACTGGTCAGTTACTGTGACCGAACTCTATAAATAGAGATTTCTGGCCACAGAGGTAAAGGTCGGGGGGGGGGGGTCAAATTCAGAGGTCAGAAAGAGGTCAAGGTCAAGACCAGAGAGAGAGAGCACATCCAGAGAGTGTTGGTTGACAACTTTGACAACGAGAGTTCAATCCCTCCTGCAGTCTTTGAAGCTTCTTCTCCTTCTTCTACCGTACTTCTTCGTCATCGTGTGGTCCAAGGGACAAAGTGATCGACCGCAGATCAGACTCCTATAGCAATATTTTCCCAGAATCAAATTTTTGTACTTAACATCCTCGTATAGGATTAAATGTACTTCTTTTTCTTGTTTTTAAACAAAGAAAGGGTTTTGTATAAACCTAGTTTCAATTTCTTTCATTTATCATCAAACACAAGATAGCGACTCTGCTGGGGACTACTTTCTCATCTGACGAGAAAGCCATTGCTCAACACGATGCTGTATCCGTCGGATCAACGAAGAAGACTCTGGTCGTCCAGTTCGACCAATCTGATTATGAAGACATACTTCGCGCAGGGGGTGGCTCTCATTCCCTCTCTGTCCAAGACAACAGGAAGCTGCATAAAGTATGGATGCCCCGGACATCCTCTACCCTTCCTGCAGGCTCTTTCTCTCCGACCAACAAGGTTGTGACAACGCAACCTATGCGCCCTGCGCATAAAATTTTGTCTCCCATCTGTGACGTGGCAGACAAAGCTTCTGGCAATGCCTTAGCGCCAATCCAGAAGTCTAAACCGCGCCCTGCGCATAAAACTTTGTCTCCCGTCTGTGACGTGGCAGACAAAGCTTCTGGCAATGCCTTAGCGCTAATCCAGAAGTCTAAACTGTGCCCTGTGCGTAAAACTTTGTCTCCCGTCGGTAACGTGGCAGGCAAAGCTTCTGGCAATGTCTCAACGCTAATCTAGAAGTATAGACCGCGCCCTACGCGTAAAACTTTGTCTCCTGTCTGTGACGTGGCAGACAAAATTTCTGACAAGGCCCCAGCGCCAGTTCAGAAATCTCAAACGCGCCCCGCGCGTAAAAATACATCTCCCATCTACGATAAGGCAGATGGTCCCTTCGATCACCGCAAGGGAAAACAAGGGGCAAATCTCCCAACCTCTAGTCTTTTATGCCATCAAGAGAAAAATTTGCCCGTTCTTCAGAATATGCGTGACGCTAGAGGCCGTTTGAGGACTTCCTCAGTTTTACGCCAACCCGTGCAAAGCTCCAGATTATGCCAGGACAAGCCCCTCAGCGTAAAGAAGACCCGGTTCACGGGAACATACGCTCCTCAGATGGATGACGGATCGTATGCTACTCACATGGCTGAACTGCTGTATTCTTATGGTAGGGAGAGAGTTATGGTTCCCAATCTCCGTACCCCAACTGATGTAAAAAGGCAAAATAAGCCTTCTTCTTCTTCTGCTTCTCCTGTTAAAACCCCTAATTTACGTGATTTCTTGATCCAGAAGCGCAAGGACAGGGGAACTTCTAATATGTCTATTACATCCCCTAGGGAGCACTGTTGTAATAGTCATAAAGTTGTAGTTAACTACAGCTGCTCTAAGGCAAAACGGTCAGTTTTTGACCGGTTGAACTACTCTTTGCCTCTATAGAAAGAAGATCTGACATTCGCATCAGTAAACATGGCTTCACACATTCCTAGAGGAAGGTCAAGTTCAAGATGTCACCCCTCTAGAACTCCAAGCCAAAGGAGATTTGACAGGCTCCTTGAGAATATTGAAGCAGGTGTCTTTCGAAATTCTGTTTATCGGCTTCATATTCTTCTGATTCTGACACTGGGGGTCGCTAGTTTCCTGGAAGTGATGATGAAAGTATAGACTCGATCTCTACAGAGATCTATACCAATCCCTCGATGGCATCCAGAGAAATGGGAGTTTATGCCATTGGAGATGAACATGAAGAGGCTTCCCCATCAGGAAGTACGGAGCAACGTATTGCTGTATTGGAAACATCACTTAAAGAGATGCATTCCATGATGGAGAGTATACGCCAGATGATGGTGACTCAACATGCAGCTGTAATAGCTCAAGCTCCAGTTCCTCCGACTCAACTACGTGTGGGAGTGGACATGCCACCATCCAACACAAGCCAGGAGCCTGCTCCAAATCAAGAGTCAACGGCTCCTCAACCTCTCAACCCGGAGAATGTATTACCTCTTGTTGGAGTTACAATACAACCGACCTCTCATCTCTCTGCGGTCCCTTTCCCAGCTGAAGATCCGATGCAGGCAGTTCGGGAATTGAAAGCCCAATTTAATACCTTGAAGCATAGGGATCAGCTCAAGAAATTGGGAATCAACCAGCCATACCCAGCTATCTGGGACGAGATCCCTTTTCCACCAAAATACAAACCACAGGCTATAGTTTTGTTTGAGGGAAAGACGTCACCAAGCCAGTACATAAACTACTTCAGCATGATGATGGTATTGCTGCAAGGGAATGACGCCCTTCTTACTCGAGTATTTAAGGGCTGTCTGTCTGGAGTGGCCTACCAATGGTACCGTAGTCTTGCGGACAACTGTATTACTTCTTTTGAAGACCTCAAGACTCTATTCTTTGCTCGATTCTATGAAGGAGGGATGGACATGTCTATGTCCTTGCTCATCGAAGTGAAGTAGAAGGAGAAAGAGAACGTTCGTACTTTCATTGAACGTTTTCGTCAGGACACTTTGCAGATGCCTCCCGGAGTTCTAGATTCAGCCTTGGTGGACATTTGCAGGAAGAACCTGCTCCCACTGATCTCAGTGTTCACAGGACCATATCAGTTCCATGATTAGCCCTCGTTTATCATCTCAACGGTAGCCGCTGAAGATAACAGTCGGAAGGCGCGTGACAATAGAATCATGATCTCTACCTCCGAAAGAGGGAAGCGGTCATCCTCTAATAGCGACCATCCTCGTGGTTCCAAAGGAAAAGAAGCTCTGGCGATCAACACGTCCAGGCAACATACTCCAGGGACTACGCAGATGAATCTTGGGACTTCCAGGCCTAAAGAAGAATATTCTTTCGACGACGATGACATTCCGAGCATATTCGATTGTCTAGTCAAAAGTGGCAAGCTCACCCTCCCCGAGGTAAAGCGGCCCAATAAAGTCGGCAGTACCAATAACCCTAAGTACTGCATTTTCCACAAGTACATACATCATCCCACGAAGGCATGTTATGTACTAAAAAGGAAAATCCAAGAGTTGATCGACGCCAAGTCCATCACTCTGCGTAATAGCGAGAAGACGGTCACCGCCAACATGATCTCTCTCCAATTTGGCAACCTGCCCCCTCTAGAAGTCACGGATGTTGTAGTACATATTCCTCGGACGATGATGAATATTGTTAATCTCCCTCCGTCCAGGGGTCAAAATCATGACCTAGTACCCCTAACTACCCAGCGTGGTAAGATTATGTGGGTTCATTCTGATCTGGTGTCAAAGATTGAGGAAGAGACTCAAGCTGCTAAGGCTAAGTCTAAAAAGAACTCAAGGTGTAAACCATGTCATAAGGTTGCAATATCCCCGATATCAGAAGAAGAGGCTTTGGCTACTGGAACCCGTTCAGGGAAAGCCTACCTCAAGGACTACGGAGAAAATCAGGAAGAAGCGACGGTAGATACTTCAGCTGCCAAACTTCCAGAGCATGAACCTGTCATACCAGAGGCAGGTCCTTCTAGACCGACTTCGGCAGACAAGGGCAAGCAAAAAAAAGTTCGTTTTGATAAACCTTTGAAGAATATTCAAAATAAAGGTTTAGAGAAACCATATAACTTTGACATCCTGGCCCAATTGGCTAATACTCCAGCAAGATTGTCCATTTTCGAGCTACTCAGGCTATCCAAAGACACTCGTCATGCCTTGAGTGAAGCTTTAATATAGGCGAATGTATGCTTGACTTAGCTTAAGTCCCCCGACAAAGAGCCTGTGGCATGTCCTCAATGCCATAGTGTGATGGAAGTGGTCCCTAATATCACTTTCACTCAAGAGGACATTCTGTTGAAACATAACAAGCATGACATGCCTCTTTACTACACCGGATATGTCGGCTCCATGGAGGTAGACCGGATTCACATAGATCCGGGATCGTCGATCAGCATTATCCCTCATAGTCTGCTCAGACCATTGAGAATTCCTACAAGCGAACTGGCTTACACTACCACCACAATCGTAGGCTTCAATGCTAGGAAAAGTAAGCCGTTTGGGAAGATTCGTCTGAGGATACAGATTGGTGACCTTAGATCAGTGGCTATATGCTACGTCATTGATTCGGAGGTATCCTCCAATATTCTGTTGGGCAGACCATGGATCCACGATCACAATATTGTTCCTTCAACTCTACATCAATGCTTCAAATATGTAGACCCTCAAGGGACAGTAAGGACGAAGTTTGCTAATCTCAACCCTTTCAAAGGAGTTGAGTCCTACTATTCCGATGCCATGTTGTACACCCAAGACTACATGAAAGAGGTGTCAGACAGGACGGAGGAGGAATCCCACCGGGAGCCAGGAGAACCCTCTGTTCATCAATCTCTGTCAATCCAGGTAAAAGGGCGGACTACCCGTCCGAAAGTCATGGAACCCATGACTATCCACTTGGGCAAAACCAAGTCAGGAGGAGGAAGTGATCCCCTAGTGATCACTCTGAACCAGAAGCCTCCACCTTTGGTCATCAACCTTAGGCGCAACACGCAGACGACTGATGTTAATACAACCGGGAACGTGGTTTCTGACTATAATAAAGATTCTCTTTTCCAGTATATTGACGCTCAATTTTTAAATCAGGAATCCTTCCCCCATAACGATATAGAGCCTATAGCACAAAAAATCTTGGAAGCTATAGACTCCTATCATCCGTATGTGTGGAAAGTAGCATCAATATCTAATGTCATCACGACATACGGGCTACATGAAGATTCTATCTTTATTATCCCGCCTACTCGCAACAATCAGCATCCAATAGTCTTCGATCGCATACGGAACAGACCGATTATATAAGAAGATTCTCACGAGTCCGATGCTGGAAAAATACAGGTTCATAGATATAGCCCACATGCTTTGAAGATTATGCAAAGCATGGGTTATGACCTGAAGTCAGAGCCAGGCCTCAACTATGGGAAAGGCAGGCGAATGCCGTTGCATGGTGATCCCTACTGTCAACGAACTCACTTCGGGTTAGGATATACCACGTCTCTTACAACTTCTGAGTCAAGTGAGGATACCATTTCCTCTTCTCAGGATGGTTCGTCGTCCTCCGGCTCATATGCTGATCTCGAACGAGTATTGTCAGCAAATACGGTATTAACAGATTCTCTCAAAGCAGAAGAATAAGAATCTGAACAGTTTGAAAATGACTCCTGGGCACAGCAAATGGATACACATTGGGAACTTCGGTTCGAGCAGAGAGAACCGCCCACTGAAGATAAAGTTGTCCAAGTCGATGTTGGGGATAAATTTTCACCAAAGCCGATATTTATCAGTAACAATCTTTCCGAAGAAGAAAATGAAGAGATAATCCAACTGATAAAAGAGTATATCGACGTCTTTGCATGGAATTATGAGGATATGCCAGGTCTTGATCCAAAAGTGGCTACCCATAAACTCAATATACTGCCCAATTCGAAGCCTGTGAAGCAACACCAATGCCGGTTCCGCCCGGATATGATGGATGCCATTAAAGCTGAAATCAAGAAGTTGGTAGCTTGCGGGAACAACATCCTGATTGGGTCGCCAATGTTGTCCTGGTCATGAAAAAAAGCAGAAAAGTTCGCATTTGCATCGACTTCCGAGATCTCAATGTGGCTTGCCCCAAGGATGAGTTCCCTCTTCCCATTACTGACGTCATGATCGACAATACCTGTGGTTTTGAGTACATATCTTTCATGGACGAATTTTCAGGATACAATCAGATTAAGATGGATCCTGAAGACGAGAAGCATACTGCCTTCCGTACACTACTGGGGATATATTGCTACACAGTCATGCCTTTTGGATTGAAGAATGTAGGGGCTGCATATCAGCGAGATATGAGTAACATATTCCATGAGCATCTACGCAAGACAGTAGAATGTTACGTAGATGATATTGCTGTCAAAAGCTGCCTCAGGGATAATCACATCCAAGACTTGAAGACAGTGTTCGAGTTGATGCGCTAACATCAGCTCAAAATGAACCCTACAAAGTCCTTTCTTGGCGTATCCAGTGGCAAATTTCTGAGATTTGTCATCACTGTTAAAGGCATTCAAGTTGACCCTGATAAAGTAAAGGCTATCCTAGAAATGCGACCGCCCCGTAATCTGAGAGAACTCAGGGGATTTCAAGGTCGCCTAGCTTATATCAGAAGATTTATTTCCAACCTTTCTGGGAGATGTCAACCATTTTCCTGCCTGATGAAGAAAGGTGTATCCTTCGTATGGGACGAAGCCTGTCAGCAAGCGTTCATTAACATCAAACTCTACCTCACTAATCCTCCAGTTCTGGTGCCCCCCGTCATAGGAAGACCATTTTTACTGTATGTTCGAGAAATGGATCATTCTTTAGGGGCTCTCCTCGCATAGAAGAACAATGAGGGTCATGAACAGGCTATCTACTACCTAAGCAGGATGATGGTCGGATCTGAACATCGGTACAATCCAGTAGAAAAAGAATGCTTGGCCTTAATGTTTGCCATTCAGAAAATGCAATATTACGTCACGGGCCAAACTATTCATATCATCTCCAGAATTAATCCTCTTCGGGTATTGATGAATAAGCCGAGCGTCCTTAATTCCCGACTCGCGACTTGGGCGATGTTATTAACACCATATAATATGGTGTACGTCCCTCAGAAGTCCATAAAGGGTCAGGCCTTGGCTGATTTCTTAGCTGCTCATCTAATTTTGAAAACCTCCAAACTATACGAGGACATCCCCGACGAAGCTGCAGAATGTAATTCTGCAATGGAAGGTGATACATGGCAGCTATTCTTCGATGGCACCTCCAGGACTGGTCCCAAGGGAAACATAGTTTCAGGAGTAGGAATTGTTCTGGTAACTCCTGATAAACTCGTCATCTATCGAGCATATTCTCTTAGCGAACCCTGCTCTAACAATGTGGCAGAGTATAATGCTCTACTAATCGGGCTTCAAGTTGCTAAAGAATTGGAGGTCGAATACCTGGAAGCTTTTGGTGATTCTCAGATGATCGTCAATCAGGTCAGGGGAGTATATGAAATCCGTAATCCAGACCTCATTCCTTATCACCAAGCAACGATCGAGATAGCCATGTCTTTTAAAGGATTCTTCCTAGAGCATGTGCCTCGATCTCAAAATTTGGAAGCTGATGCTCTGGCCAGTCTAGCTTTAGATCTGGTTATTCCTATAAGAAGGCAGAACTCGGTGATCCTTCTTAACAGAGATTTGTTCTGTGTGAAAAATAACTTTTACATAGAACGTAGCTACGCCGTAAACACGGTTCCTCCTAAGAGAGACTGGAGAAGTCCCTTTATAGACTTCGTGTCATACAAAATCTTACCAGAGGATCCTAAAGAAGCAGTATCTATCAAAAGACGATAACTATATTTCTATTTTGATGCTTCTTCACAAAGTCTATATCGCCGAATATACGATGGACTACTGCTTCGATGTCTCTTCGATGATGATGCAAAGCGGGTTATCCTTGAAGCTCATGACGGTGTATGTGGAGCACATCAACTTGGTCCTAAGTTACAGGATCGTATCAGGAGGATGGGCTACTACTGGCCTACTATGATTGGAGATGCCGTGAAGTATGCAAGACAGTGCAAAGCCTGTCAGGTTCATGCGGATTTCATACATCAGCTGTTTATGGTAATAAACGAAAGAAAATATATATAAGACGAGGTTTATATGAAACCCGTTCTTTGGTTTACAAACAAGCATGTACAATTAATCCTATACGAGGATGTCGAGTATAATTTTTTAATCTGGGTAAAATATTGCTATAGGAGTCTGATCTGCAGTCGATCACTTTGTCCCTTGGACCACACGATGATGAAGAAGTGCCGTAGAAGACGGAGAGCAGCTTCGAAGGTTGCGAAAGAGGATGGATGCACGATGCCAAAGTCGTCGATCACTACTCTTTGCCTGAGCTCTGGATTCTTCTCCCTCAAAGACTCTTTGACTCTTGGTTCCTTGACCTTCTTTCTTGATCTTGGAATCTTTGATCGATCTTTTCTGAAGTTCGACCTCTTGATCTTTTGACCAATTTTTTGACCTTGGACCTCTGTTGACAGAGGTCTCTATTTATAGAGTTTTAGGGACAGTGACCACCCAGCCGGCTTAGAAGTCGAGCCGTGGGAAGTATGGCACCTCTTTACGCGATGGTTATAATAACTGTTGCTTGCGTATAAATGATCTCCTGAATGAGCGTGTGACGCGTGTCCAATTAAGAGACGATGCGTATAACTGCTACGAAGATCACGGCATAGAAGCCACGTAGGTAGGTATCCCTTGCGTAGAGAAGGTTGGCGTAGAAGCCAAAATCCTGTCACTATGGCGTAGAAGCCAAAGTGTTATCAAACCGACATAGAAGCCAAATAGGTGTAGAAGCTAAGCAGGCATGGAAGCCGAGTGGGCGTAGAAGCCGAGCAGGCACAGAAGCCGAGCAGGCACAGAAGCCGAGGGGGCGTAGAAGCCTGAGGGCGTAGCATGCCAAAGTGATCCTTAGCCGGAATTAAGGCTCTTGGAGATATGATCAAATCTCTTGCATTAAATGCAGAGATCCGCCATCATCCTGCACATTAATTGTAGAGGCGTGTATTGAAGGTCTGCCATCACTCTGCCCTATTAAAATGCAGAGACGTGCCTCGAGCCCTGCGCGAAGAGCAACTTTTGACATGGCAGTCTGTTTGTCTTCCGTGGAGCGTAAACAGTTCACCTCTGCCTGTGTAAAACAAGGCAGCGTATCCCCTTGTATGCGTAAAAGCAGTTTACGCCGAGAAGATGTCAGTAAACGACGATTCGGTGATATTAATCAAATCCCTTGCATTAAATGCAGAGATCCGCCATCATCATGTGCATTAAATGCAGAGACGTGTCTTGAAGGCCTGCCACCGTTCTGAGCATTAGGTGTAGAGACATGCCTCGATCCCTGTACGAAGAGCAGCTTTTGATGTGGCAGTCTGTTTGTCTTCCGCGGAGCGTAAACAGTTCAGGTCTGCCTGTGTAAAATAAGGCAGCGTATCCCCTTGCATGCGTAAAAGCAGTTTACGCCGAGAAGATGTTAGTAAACGACGGTTCCGTGATATTAATCAAATCCCTTGCATTAAATGCAGAGATTCGCCATCATCCTGTGCATTAAATGCAGAGGCATGTCCCGAGGGTCTGCCATTATTCCAGCCGTCGTCTGGGTAGCCGTGCAGTACTATTTGTCAGGAGTCAGACGTCAGGTTCACTGCGTGATTTAACAGGTTCATTTTAGGGAATACGAAGCATTCCTCGTACGCTTAAATGCTGCATTGAAAGCGGATGAGTTTTACGCCATAGAGGCGATATAGCACCCTCTCTACGCTGAAGCAGCCTGGACGTACTGCACTTATACGGATAGTCCTTTGTGCATATTTTTTTACTCTGTGCATAGTGGAAAAGCTCTGTTTGTACGTCAATGGCTCTGAGGTCATCTTTTTATGCTGCCCCGCATTAATATGCTGCGTATAGCTATCCAGCATATTTTTTATGCTTCTACATGACCCCCTTCAAAGCTTTCAAATTCCTCGTAATTTGAAACGCTTTGAATGAAGCATGAAACGTTCCTCGTAATTCGAAACGCTCTGGATGGAGCCTAAAATGGTCAAGTTTGATACATTTTTTCGAGGCTGACTTTATGGCGGAGTTATTGGGGATCGGTGTGATCTCTTTCGCCTATAAAAAGGCTGAGGAGTTAACCTGTTCTTTCCATATTTCCTTCACTACACAGAGATGATCGCCGGAGTTCGTCGGGTCGACCTGAGGAAGAAGAAGACCATGTTCTTCTAGCATATAAGGGGCCAAAAAAGATGGCGTCTTCGAGCAAATGTCCTCTGCAACGATGGATCATGGAAGGATATCATAGCCTCCTTTGCTCGGGATAATCAGCAACTTTGTATGGCGGTTCTTCCGGAGAGAGGAAGGGTCGTAGTTGACCACACAGCTTGCAAGCTGTATCTTCTCCTGATACCTTCGTGGACGAGAGCCGACAGACTGTAACTGTCGTCCAGGGGGATCGAGTTGGGTTTAATACCTCAACTGGATCTGTCATGGCGCAGGACACAGGAAAGCAGATTTATCCTGCGTTCATGTACTAGAGGATGGGTCTAGGCCCAGTTCTGTTTCCTTCCGCCATTGATCATTTCATGTCAGTCAGTTTACGGGAACTGACTGACTGCTGGAGAAGATGGAAGAATTCCGCCCATGCGAGAACCTGGCAGAACAGATTCCGGGCGCGATCTTCAGACGATGATGAGAAAATCCTTTATAAATGGGATTTCTCTCATATGTAATCATGAAAATAAAGAAAAAATCCCTTGTAGACAGGATTTCCCTTATATGTAATCATGATTTTAATCTTAATAAAATCGTCTTCTTCTGTGCATATGATTGTCTTACCATATACGTTGCTGTGAAGTCTGAATATGTGTAGCTTCGACACGTCTGGTAACTTTATGCCGACTCTGATAGAAAGAGTGCTAGGTCCCGTCCTGTCTTTTACGCATAACTAGCGATGCACAGAAAGCCGTTTAGCATTCGAGTATTTGAACTGTCCTGCTGTTAGGAATGGGGAGCTGCGTAGAATTTTGAACCGTCACTTCTAATGAGAAGAATTTTTGTTTAGACCATCATCTTCAAGAATAATTTCCCGAAAGTCCCTTGATATAGGGCGAGAAACGGCTGTCGAACTGATTCGCCATCTTGAACTGTAGATGAAATATTCAGACTGGATCCTGGATGAACTTCCAATCGACCCAAGAAGGAGAGTTATTTTCAATGTTGAACTCTATATGCCTTGAGTACTTGGGATATTTTGGGGCCAAGAAAGAGTATCTTCTGTGTGAACCCTTACAATTGACCGCCTTGTGATTTGTTCAAATATGTATGCATACTCTGACCTGCTTATTTCTTAGATATGCGGAGAGTCATAGATCTGTGAATGGCGATGAGCGTAGAATCATAAGTTCGTAGCCTCTGAGCGTGAAAGCCACCGAACGGGAAATCATAGATTTGTCGTTCCTGAGCGTGAAGTCGTAGGTTTGTAGCCTCTCGAGCGTAAAAGCTACCGAGCATGAGAGCATCCGGGCATAAAACCATAGACTTATAGCCTTCGAACGTAAAATCGTAGATTTGTAGCTGTCGAGCGTAGAAAGCTCCTTGGCGTGGAAACTGTAGATTTGTAGCCATCTGAAAAGAAAATCTTTCGAGCGTGAAGTTGTGGATCTGTTGCCTCTGAGCGTAAAAGCCACCGAGCGTGAGATCATAGATTTGTAGCTTCTAAGCGTGAAGTCGTAGGTTTGAGCCTCTCGAGCGTAAAAGCTACCGAGCACAAAGACATCCGGGCATAAAACCATAGACTTATAGTCTCTCAGCGTAAAACCGTAGATCTGTAGCTGTCGATCATAGAAAGCTCCTTGGCGTAGAACCACGAATCTGCTTTGCATGAAAACTTTTTGAATTTGCTGACTGTCCGCCTTTCCTGAGAAATAGGCTGACGTAGTACCCAATTATAACCAAATATTAATTGTCGGGTTTGGTTCGGGATCCGAGGAGTCCATCCGAACTCTATATATACCCCAAGGCTCGCAGAAAAAAAACTTTTCATCTGTCTTTTGCAAATAAAAGCCTTCGTCTCTTCGAGTTCTCTCCTTCGTTTCTTCTCCGAGCATTCAGAGTTTTTAGAAATGGCGCCGAAACAACCCTCTAAGGGAAAGAAGGTCGACTCTTCTTCTCGTTCTTCTGGCCAAGCAAGAGCGAGTTCTGTCGGGCAAGGCGATGTTCATTCTGAACGAAGTGTCCCGCCGACGAGCAGCGCACCCGGAGTTAGAGGTAAAGCCTTTGGGATGAAAAGAATGATGAAAAATCCTTCGCACACGTTGTACGTGACCGCGCTAGGTCATTTCCTGTGCTGATAGCCTCTTTGAGGAAGATGATGCACGGAGATGTTTAATCTTTTACGCCCACATTTCTAATGTGTCAGCGTAAAAACTCCATTTTTTCGCAGTTTGAGCGTAAAAGCTTTGACTGTCGAAAACTTGGCGTATACTACAAAATTTAAGTTTTACGCTTCTGGATGAAAATTTCGGCGTAAACTCGAATTTTGGCAGTCTGGCATAAAATACAGACTGTATACTGCCAACCTTGAATTTTACGCTTTAGGAAATGGATTCCAGCATAATTGATCAAGTTTTTTCAGTCTTGGCGTAAAGCACAGACTGTTGCCTCTTGGTAGCTGCAAGATGGTAATGTCTAGTATAGAAACTGACGTATTTTTCTTGCATTTTGTAGTTAACCTGCATATATCTCCACTGGCCGAGGTGATGGGTTCTGCCGTCGGGATGCTGCATTCTAACTACCTGGAGGATTCGTTGCACGTGACATTTCCTATCTCCGGACCCCAGTATCCTGAAGGAAGAGGATTCCTGATATCGGCTCAAAGTGAGCTAATGTTGTTGAGCATGATCAATGGAGAGCCTCTGGCGACCGTAGACGGGGAACAGTATATAAAGCCGGCTTTTCTCTTCGGGGACATGATTGACAAGCAGTCCCAGACGAAGCCCAAGAAAGAACTCTGGGTTTTCCCTGTCGGGGGCTTGGTCATGTACCTGTCCAAGATGCTGAGAGACTACCCCATCTCGGCATTCTTCCACGCTACACACCCTAGGAGGATGTCGTGGGTGTTGACTCCCAATCTCCACGGCCATCCGGGGATGATATATTACCAGAAAGGATCTGGTCAGGGGTCGTTTGTCAGCCGTCCTTCCGGCTCTGTGGTGCCGTTCAGGGGACTGTATCCGGGTAGTGTCCCGAGTGAAGACAATTCAGTGCTCCAGCCGGTGCAATTACCGACTTTCTACAATGACTTCATGAGTCATGGAGGAGTGTACCCCAAGGGCAATCCTCGGTGTAGTGGGTGGATGACCCCAACAAATCTTCGATGGGCTCGCTTAGTCGACTGGGCCCTGAAGCATTTTCAGGCCAAGCTGGAGAGCATTGGTCTGTATGCGGCCGTGAATGCTATCAGCGTTGGGTTGCCTCCCAACCCCAACCTGTTCCTGGCTTTGATGGAGCGATATATCTCGCTTACCGGGACTTTCGCCACTTCACTGGGGGAGTTAGGGTTAGCCCTCCATGAGATGGCAGAGATCTTGCGACTGCCGATGGGGGATACTCCTTACGAAGAGTATGTTCCGACCAACCGGGAGCTGGGGGATTCAGACCCTCAGGCAGTGGCAGTATATCAGGAGCTGATGTGCCACTTCCTTGCTTGTACCGCTTTTTATGGGGAGCCTTCAAATTTGGCTCACACCAATAAATGGACGTCCTACCTCTTTTTTCACCGGACCAGGACTGCTCAGCCGGAGAAGGTCTTGGAAGGCAAGGATCAGCCTTTGAACTGTCTGAGAGTGGTCAGTGCTCAGGTCCTCGACGAAGGGATAGGAAAATATCCTGCAGGCACTAAGGCCTACAGCTATTTGAGGCATTGCCGCAGGCCTCTGTCCAAGGAAGCTCAACTGGCTGGCTTCCTCTCCATATGGCTACGCCGACTGGTAGTGCCCGACATTGCATCTGCGGACCATATTCACCGCAACACCTTGTGGCCTGTAGTGCGTCTGGTGTTTGGGGCGAGGCTGGGCTTGCTCCCTGCCATGGTGTGACGCATACAAGCTGGCCTGAGGGCCATGACTGAGGGGCTGCTTGCCGATGAAACTCGGCGTGAAAGCTTTCCCCGGGTAGAATTACCATACCTGTATTTGATGGGATGGTTAATTCTCCATATCCCCAGGGTGATGTCTCCCAGATCTGGGAGTAGTTCGGGGGGTAGTTTCTTGCTGAATTACAAAAAATCCTCCTGGAACGTGCTCACAGTTTTAGACTGTCAGCGGGCGCTGAATTTCGGCCACAGCTGGAAGGTCTTCTGCACTGTCCCCTCTGTACATCGTAATCAATCGGGGATTAGGCTTGAGGATTCAGGTAGAGAGAAGATCGATCTTTCTCCTGAAGCTTTCAACTGGTTGGTCTGCATTAGACCTTCCCATTTGCTGTACAGAAGCGAAGACCAATGCTTCTTTGAACCCTACTTGCCTAGTCGGTTTGCCAGGTAGTTTGGGTATGATCAGCTGCACGTGGGCAACGCCGTCACCAGCTTCAGGTCCAGGGGTGGACTCATTGATGGAGCGAGAGGATGGCAATATTTTATCATGGGCTGCACTAGGGCAATTTTACTGTGCCCGTCATCACACTCTCTACGGAACTGCGCATACTCCACACGTATGCCCAGTTTTATGTGGCTACCAACACCTTCCATCGTAATTTTGATATGGGTGAAAGTTTTAGGGTGCCTTCCTCCAATTCCGCGGGAAGAGGTGACGTCCCATCAGTCTCCTCTGATGAGGGTGACGATTCCGCCAATCCGGACGAGCCTCTGTTGGCAGTACCGAGGGGTGACATACCTCCGCCTGCAGGGGCTTTGGTCATCTCTGGTAAGCGAAGGGCTCCTGTTCCGAAGCAGACTCCCCCTCGCAAGAAGAAAAAGTTGGCTAGTCGTCCTCTCAGGATTCCTGGCCGTGAGGTTCCTAGAAATGAACCTGCTGTCTCCCCTGTTGGGGATAATTTTTTGATTGGAGGTTCCTCGCCTTTTAGAGAGGGACCTTCCATTGTTCTGGTTGGCGGTGCCGAAGAACTCCTGCTTGAGGCTGCTGTCGCTGCTACTGCTTCAGGTAGCGGTGCGAGATCGCCTACGTGGCCGAGTCAGATGAGGATACCTTTATCCAGACCAGAAATGGGAGAAACCCTCGCCGTATCTGTGAACATACCCAGTGAGATTCCAGCTGACGAACCTCAATTGAGTCTGGGTGAAGGCTCGGAAGAGCACCTGTCGATGTCAGTTAGCACACCCCCTTCTCCAAGTATGATAGCTTGCTTAGCATCATTAAGACATGATTTAGCTGTACTGGCTGCAGACGCAACATATACACCATCGGCCATGGGTAAATATCGTCTTTACGCCCTTCTTTTTAGAGAAATTAACATCGTGTCGATATTAACTTTCTTATCTTTTTTTCAGGGGAAGACATCTTCGGGGAGAGCAGCGTTGATGCGCTTTATGGCTCTGTTTCAGCGCCTGGCGATGACATGGAGGCGCTCGACTTTGAAGAGAAAATATCTTCGGGTGTCGGCTCGCCCAGAGTGGTCTGAAGAAGTTCTCTCAATTTTCGATAGAGGCGGTCAGGGAATTCGGTGACACTGGGGTAGCTGACACCCTGGAGGCGATGGTTAATGGTTTGGAGCAACCCATTAACGAATATCTGCGGCTATCTCGAGACAGCATTGAAGCTCTGGTCCAGGATAGATACGACTCCTTGACTACGCATCTTGTTGAGAAGATGGAAGGCCTAAATAAATTCATCCAGACAAATCAGCAGGAGATGGATGAAGGAAAAGTCGTCTTGGAGGAGACCATTGCTCTTCAAATGAAGTGCCAAGCCGAGCATGACAGGAATGCAGCGAGGGTCCGCAAACTGTAGACAAAGCTTGCTCAGGCAAAGGAGTGGGCTTCTCAGTCGTCGGAAGGTCTACATGTGGTGAATGGCCGACTGGTCATAGCACAACAGAACTTGGCGAGTGCAGGAGTCGCTCGTGCTGGTTTTCTTCGGGCTAGAGCTGAACTGTCCCTCTTGATAAACGACGAGGCACGGCTGGAGCGGGCCCGCGCTGATATCTTGGATTCCAGGAATGAGAAGATGGCCGCACTGGCGCAGCAGATTCGCGACCTTACCGCTCCCCCCAAATGATGTACTTTTTTGCTTTGCAAATATAATTTTGCTATTTTTTGGGAATAATAAAGAGGCTTTTTTTTGACTTTGTGGACCCATCATTTTGGAATATAAATGACAGGTTTGGGTGAAAGTGATATCAGAGGTAATATGGACGTGATATACTCTTGGTAAGCTTTAGTATGACATATCTATTCAGAGGTTATATGGACATGATAGAATATGCTTTAGCAGGACATATCTATTCAGAGGTTATATGGACATGATAGAATATGCTTTGACTAAAGTTTTTATATAAAATACTATCAGAGGTAATATGGACGTGATAGGTCTTGAAGTTCCAAATTAGTCGAACATATCTATTCAGAGGTTATATGGACGTGATAGAATATGCTTCAACCAGTTTCGTTTTGGAAGTAGTATTATCAGAATAAGATCTTCACCATACTCCATTTGAGCAAAGGAGGTTAAGCGTAGTACCTTTTCAGGAATTTGCCATTGATAGGAGCCATCAATAAGTCTCCGTTAGGCTGGGCTAACCTGTAACCGCCGTTTGAGAACGTTGTCTCGATCACGTAAGGGCCTTCCCATTTGGGCTAGAATTTACCCTTACTTCTGTGAGTAAGAATCATCGGCCTTCTCACAGCTAAGACTAGCTCGCCAACTTTGAACACTCTTTCCTTTACTCTTTGATTAAAAGCTCTGGAAATGCGTGCCTGGTAGAACGCGATGCTCTGTTGCGCCTAAGGTTAATGACCAAGGGTGGAGGCTTCTGGTTCAAAGTGATTACTAGAGGATTCCCCCCTCTTCCCGACCTGGTTTTGTTCAGGTGGATAGCCATAGGCTCCATGGCTTTTGGACGAGTAGTTCGCCCTTTCACTTTGATTGGCAGCGGTTGTTCGGCAGAGGGTTCTTCTGGCTCCCGGTGGGATTCCTTCTCTGCTTCGCCTGCCACCTCTTCTATGTAGTCTTGAGAGTACAACACGGCATCGGAGTAGTAGGATTCTACTCCTTTAAACGGGTTCAGGTCAGCAACCTCCGTTTGTACTATTCCTTGAGTATCTACATATTTGAAGCATTGATGTAGAGTCGAAGGAACGATGTTGTGGTCGTGGATCCATGGTCTACCCAGCAGAATATTGTAGGACACCTCTGAGTCGATGACATAGCATGTAGCCACCGATCTGAGGTTACCGATCTGGATCCTCAGACGAATTTTCCCCAACGGCTTGCTTCTCCTAGCGTTGAAACCCACGATTGTAGTGGTGGTGTAAGCCAATTCGCTGGTAGGGATCCTCAGTGGTCTGAGCAGACTATGAGGAATGATGCTGATTGATGATCCTGGATCTATGTGAATCTGGTCGACTTCTATGGAACCGACGTATCCGGTGTAATAGAGGGGTCTGTTATGCCTGTTGTGTTTTAACAGCATGTCATCTTGAGTAAAAGTGATATTCGGGACCACCTCCATCACACTGTGGCATTAAGGACATGCCACGGGTTCTTCGTCAGGGGACTTGAGCTGGGTCAAGTATGCATCCGTCTGCATTAATGCTTCACTCAGGGCTTGACGAGTGTCCTGAGAGAGCCTGAGTAGCTCGAAGATGGACAACCTGGCTGGTGTATTGGCCAATTGGGCCAGGATTTTGAAGTTGTATGGCTTCTCTAAACCTTTATTTTGAATGTTTTTCAAAGTTTTATCGAAGCGCACTTCTTTTTGCTTCCCCTTGTCCGCCAAAGTTGGTCTCGAAGGACCGGCCTCTGGTATGGCTGGCTCTGGTTCTGAAGGCTTGGCAGCTGAAGCGTCTGCCGGTGTACCATCCTGACTTGCTCCATAGTCCTTGAGGTAAGCTTTCCCTGAACGGGTTACAGCTAAAACCTCGTCTTCGTCTGATGTCGAAGAAGTCGCAACCATATGGCATAGTTTGCATTTGGAGCTCTTTCTAGACTTAGCCTCAGTAGCTTTAGTCTCTTTCTCGAGCTCTGACACCAAATCTGGATGAACCCACATAATCTTGCCCCGCCGGGTGGTTAGGGGTACCAGGTTATGATTTTGACCCCTAGCTGGAGGGAGATTAACGATGTTCATCGTTGTCCGAGAAATAGGTGTAACACCGTCCGGGACCTCTCGGGGAGGCAGATGGCCAAACTGCAGAGAGATCATGTTGGCCGTGACCATCTTCTCGCTGTTGCGCAGAGTGATGGCCTTAGCATCGATCAGCTCCTGGATCTTCCTCTTCAGTACATAACACGCTTTCGTAGGGTGGTGTATGTATCTGTAGAAGATGCAGTACTTAGGGTTGTTAGTACTGCCGACTTCATTGGGCCGCTTCTCCTCAGGAAGAGTAATCTTACCGCTCTTGACGAGATACTTGAATATGCTCGGGATATCGTCGTCGTCGAAAGAGTATACTTTGATGGGCCTGGAAGTCCCAGGTCTCGTCTGTGTGGTAGCCGCAGTCTTTTGCCTGGACGTGTTGATCGCCAGAGCTTCTTTCCCTTTGGAACCACGAGGATGGTCGTTGTTGGGAGATGACCTCTTGCCTCTGTCGGAGGCAGAGATCATGATGCCATTGTCACGCGCCTTCCGACTGTTATCTTCGGCGGCTACCGCTGAGATGATGAACGAGGGCCAATCATGGAACTGATATGGTCCTGTGAACACCGAGATTACGGGAAGAAGGTTCTTCCTGCAAATGTCCACCAATGCCGAGTCTGGAACTCCGGGAGGCATTTGCAAAGTGGCTTGACGGAAATGTTCGATGAAGGTGCGAACGTCCTCTTTTTCCTTCTGCTTTACTTCGATAAGAGAGGACATAGACATGTCCATCCCTCCCTCGTAGAATTGTGTGAAGAATAAAGCCTTGAAGTCTTCGAAGGACGAAATGCAGTTGTCCGCCAGGCTACGGTACCATGAAATGCAGTTGTCCGCCAGGCTACGGTACCACTGATAAGCCACTCCTGAGGAGGGCGTCGTTCCCTTGTAATAACACCGTCATCATACTGAAGTAGTTCATGTACTGACTTGGTGACATTTTTCTCTCGAACAAAGCCATAGTCTGTGGTTTGTATCTCGGAGGGAAGGGGACCTCTTCCCAGATAGCCGGGTAAGGCTGGTTGATTCCCAATTTCTTGAGCTGATCTTTGTGCTTCGAGGCATCAAATTGGGCTTTCAACTCCCGTACTGCTAGCATCGGATTTTTAGCCGGTAGCGAGACCACGGAGTGGTACGGAATCGGTTGTATCGCGACTCTGACAAGAGGTAATACATTCTCTGAGTGAGGAAGTGGAGGAACTGCTGACTCCTGGTCTAGAGAAGGCTCTTAGATTGCGTCGGATGGTGGTAAGTCCACCCCCACACGTATCTGAGTTGGAGGGACCGATGTTTGAGCCATAGCAGCTGCGTGTTGGGTTAGCATCATCTGGTGCATGTTCTCCATCATGGATTACATTTGTTTCAGAGATGTCTTCAGTATAGTGATGCGTTGTTCCACGCTCCCTGACGACGAAGCTTCCTCGCGTTCATCTCCAATGGCATAAACTCCCATCTCCCTGGGTGTCATTGAAGGATTAGTATAGGTCACTGTAGAAGTTGACTCTATACTTTCAGCATCTGATTCGGGAGACTGGCGACCTCCAGCATCGAAATCAGAAGAGTACGAAGCCGGTTGTCGTGACTTTGAACGGGTATTTTGGAACACCCCAGCTTCAGTATTTCTAAGGAGCTGGTTGAATCTCCTTTGGCTTGGAGTTCTAGAGGAATGCCGTCTTGAGCTCGACCGTCCTCTAGGTATGTGTGAAGCCATGTTCACTGATGCATGTGTGGGCTCTTCTTCTTGGAAAAACGGAGAGTAGCTTAACCGGTCGAAAATCGACCGTGTTACTTCAGAACAGCAACAATTAACTACAATCCTATGACTATTACAATAGTGCTCGTTAGGAGGCATAATAGACATGCTGGAAGATCCCCTATCCTTGCGTTTCTGGATCAGATATGTACGCAGGTCAGGGGGATTTATAGAAGAAAAAGAAGGAGAAGGAGATGGCTTGTTCCTTCTGTTCATCTCGGTGGGCATGCAAATGTTTGGAACCCCAGTTTTCCCTGTGCCACCCTTATGCAACAGGTTGGCCATCTGGTCAGCGGACAATCCTCGAGGAGTGTGTCCTTCCGCAAATTGAGTCTTCTTTACGCCGAGGGAGTCCACCTGGCATAATTTATAGCACTGCTCGGACTGGCGTAAAGCTGAGAAGGTCCTCAGTCGACCATCAGCTCCTCGCATAATCCGGAGGGCGGGCAGATTCTTCCCTTGCTGGCGTAAAGCTGAGAGGTTGAGTAGTCTACTACCTGCTTTCCCTTGTGTAGATTACAGGGATCATCTGTTTCTCCGCGGAGGGCAGATGTTGTCTTACGCGCAGAGCGCGAAGTAGACTTCTGGGCTAGTACTGAGGCATTGCCAGAAGTTTTGTCTATACCGTCAGTGACGGGAGACTGAATTTCACGCGCAGGGCGCGGGTTATACTTCTGGGTTGGCACTAAGGTATTGCCAGAAGTTTTGTCTATACCGCCAGAGATGGGAGACTGAATTTTACGCGCAGGGCGCGGGTTATACTTCTGGGTTGGCACTAAGGCATTGCCAGAAGTTTTGTCTATACCGCCAGTGACGGGAGACTGAATTTTACGCGCAGGGCGCATAGGGAGCGATGCTACAACCTCGTTGGTCGGAGAGGTCAGAGAGTCGACAGGAATGGTAGTGGATGTCTTGGGCATCCAGACCTTGCGCAGCTTCCTGTTGTCTTATACAGAGAGAGAGTGAGAGCTACCCCCTGTCCGAAGCATATCTTTCGTAGGCAGACTGGTTGAACTGGATGACCAGGGTCTTCTTGACGGATCCCACGGATAACGCATCGTGTTGAGCAATTGCCTTCTCGTCAGAGGAGAAGGAGTTTCCCAGCAGAGTCGCCATCTTGTTTATGGTAATAAATAAAATTAAATGTATATAAGACGAGGTTTATACGAAACTCGTTCTTTGGTTTAGAAACAAGCTTGTACAATTAATCCTATACGAGGATGTCGAGTACAATTTTTTAATCTGGGTAAAATATTGCTATAGGAGTCTGATCTGCAGTCGATCACTTTGTCCCTTGGACCACACGATGATGAAGAAGTGCCGTAGAAGACGGAGAGCAGCTTCGAAGGTTGCGAAAGAGGATGGATGCACGATGCCGAAGTCGTCGATCACTACTCTTTGCCTGAGCTCTGGATTCTTCTCCCTCAAAGACTCTTTGACTCTTGGTTCCTTGAACCTTCTCCCTTGATCCTGGAATCTTTGATCGATCTTTTTTGAAGTTCGACCTCTTGATCTTTTGACCAATTTTTTGACCTCAGACCTCTGTTGACAGAGGTCTCTATTTACAGAGTTTTAGTGACAGTGACCACCCAGCCGGCTTAGAAGCCGAGCCGTGGGAAGTATGGCACCTCTTTATGCGATGGTTATAATAACCGTTGCCTGCGTATAAATGATCTCCTGAATGAGCATGTGACGCGTGTCCAATTAAGAGACGATGCGTATAACTGCTACGAAGATCACGGCATAGAAGCCACGTAGGTAGGTATCCCTTGCGTAGAGAAGGTTGGCGTAGAAGCTAAAATCCTGTCACTATGGCGTAGAAGCCAAAGTGTTATCAAACCGGCATAGAAGCCGAATAGGCATAGAAGACGAGCAGGCATGGAAGCCGAGTGGGCCTAGAAGCCGAGTAGGCACAGAAGCCGAGGGGGCGTAGAAGCCGAGCAGGCACAGAAGTCGAGGGGGCGTAGAAGCCTGAGGGCGTAGCATGCCAAAGTAATCCTTAGTCGGAATTACGGCTCTTGGAGATATGATCAAATCTCTTGCATTAAATGCAGAGATCCGCCATCATCCTGCGCATTAATTGTAGAGGCGTGGTTTGAAGGTATGCCATCACTCTGCCCTATTAAAATATAGAGACGTGCCTCGAGCCCTGCACGAAGAGCAGCTTTTGATGTGGCAGTTTGTTTGTCTTCCGCGGAGCGTAAATAGTTCACCTCTGCCTGTGTAAAACAAGGCAGCGTATCCCCTTGCATGCATAAAAGTAGTTTATGCCGAGGAGATGTCAGTAAATGACGGTTCGGTAATATTAATCAAATCCCTTGCATTAAATGCAGAGATCCGCCATCATCATGTGCATTAAATGCAGAGGCGTGTCTTGAAGGCCTGCCACCATTCTGAGCATTAGGTGCAGAGATGTGCCTCGAGCCCTGTACGAAGAGCAGCTTTTGACGTGGCAGTCTGTTTTTCTTCCGCGGAGCGTAAACAGTTCACGTCTGCCTGTGTAAAACAAGGCAGCATATCCCCTTGCATGCGTAAAAGCAGTTTACGCCGAGGAGATGTCAGTAAATGAAGGTTCGGTGATATTAATCAAATCCCTTGCATTAAATGCAGAGATCCGCCATCATCCTGTGCATTAAATGCAGAGGCGTGTCCCGAGGGTCTGCCATTATTCCAGCCGTCGTCTGGGTAGCCGTGCAGTACTCTTTGTCAGGAGTCAGACGTCAGGTTCACTGCGTGATTTGACAGGTTCATTTCGGGGAATACGAAGCGTTCCTCGTACGCTTAAATGCTGCATTAAAAGCGGATGAGTTTTACGCTATAGAGGCGATATAGCACCCTCTCTACGCTGAAGCAGGCTGGACGTACTGCACTTACGCGGATAGTCCTTTGTGCTTATTTTTTTACTCTGTGCACAACGAAAAAGCTCTGTTTGTACGCCGATGGCTCTGAGGTCATATTTTAACGCTGCCCCGCATCAATATGCTGCATATAGCTATCCAGCGTATTTTTTATGCTTCTACATCAGCCTTCTGAGTATTTATATCCTACTATTGCATCATGGCCCTTCGAAGCATGGGGTATGGATATTATTGGTCCTATTCACCCGTCGTCTTCTAGAGAACATCGGTTCATATTGGCCATCACCGACTATTTCTCTAAATGCGGAGGCGATCCCCCTTGCTGAGGTAAAGATATCTAACGTGATCAGCTTTATCAAGCACCATGTTATTTATCGCTTTGGAATACCCCGAACGATAATTCATGACAACGGGCCTCAATTCTTCAGCCAAGCATTTCACCGATTTTGCGATAAAAATCGGATACAAAATATGGCCTCTACGGCATATAATTCGACTGCTAATGGTTTGGCGGAAGTCTTCAACAAAACCATCATCAAACTCATGAAGAAGTTTGTCTCTTCGAACAAAAGAGATTGGAATGAGAAGCTGGAAGAATGCCTCTGGGCATACCACACAACGGTACGAACACCGACGGGTTATACCCCATTCTCATTAGTCTACGGGTGTGAAGCAGTTCTCCCTATTGAAATCCAAATTTCGTCACTCAGAATAGCAGTGGCTAATGAGTTGACTCAGAAAAATAATGATCGACTACAGCTTCAAGAGCTTGAAGGATTAGACGAAAAATGCCTTCAAGCCCAACAGAGTATTGCGTTCTACCAGGCACGCATTTCCATAGCTTTTAATCAAAAAGTGAAGGAAAGAGTGTTCAAAGTTGGTGAGCTAGTTTTAGCTGTGAAGAGGCCAATGATCATCACGCACAAAAGTAAGGATAAATTCCAGCCCAAATGGGAGGGCCCTTATGTGATTGAAACAACGTTTTCAAACGACGCTTACAGATTAGCCAAGCCTAATGGAGATCTGATAATGGCTCCTATCAACGGCAAATTCCTGAAGAAGTACTATGCTTAATCTCTCTTGCTTAAACGGAGTATGGTAAAGATCTCATTCTGACGATACTACGTACAAAGATTGGTTGGATCATATTCTATCGTGTTCTTATGACCTCTTAATAGATATGTTTAACTAATTTGGAACTTCAAAGTCTATCACGTCCATATTACCTCTGATAGTGTTTTGTACACAAATTTAGTTGGATTATATTCTATCATGCCCATATAACCTCTGAATAGATATATCCAGCTGAAACTTACCGAAAGTATATCACGTCCATATTACCTCTGATATCAATTTTGTCCTAGCCTATCATTTATATCCCAAAAAATGATGGGTCCATAAAGTCAGATAAAGCATCTTTATTATCTCCGGGAAAGCAAATTACAAAAGAAGCAAAAAGGTGCATAATTGGGGAGGAGCACTTAAGTCGCGAATCTGTTGTGCCAAAGCAGCCATCCTCTCATTCCTGGAATTCAAGATGTTAGCGTGAGCCCTTTCCAGCCTTGCCTCGTCATCGCTCAAGAGGGATAGTTCAGACCGAGCATCAACAAAATCGGCGCGGAAGGCACTCGCCCGTGCCAAGTTCTGCTGAGCTGTCTCCATTTGGCCCTTTAACAGACCATTAACTATTTGCTCCAGCGCATCAGCTCTTCCAGCGTCGTTGA
Source organism: Iris macrosiphon (assembly GCA_036927795.1). Lineage (NCBI taxonomy): Eukaryota > Viridiplantae > Streptophyta > Magnoliopsida > Asparagales > Iridaceae > Iris > Iris macrosiphon. The sequence goes on along the minus strand of JAYESA010000018.1, from coordinate 132,381,497 downwards.
AATTTCTAATCGGCACTATCGCAAGTTGGGAGGATGTCAGCAGAGTATCAAAGCCCAGGTTCTTTTCCAGCACCATGGAAATTAACTCCTTCAAACTGCGGTAGAATAGGCTGGTATATTGATCAAACAGCATATCGAAGATCGGATGCACACTGGGAGTGGCTGCGATACCGAGAAATCTCCTTTCAGGGATGACTACAGAGGATGTTGCCACGACCGTTGCCTCTACAGATGGCGCGACAAAAGAGATAACACCAGCAACGGTTGAAGTTGGTGGCATAATCAACAAAGGAGGCACAGTCGTGATGATGGGCTCATCCTCCTCCGATGTAATTTGAACTACTGTTGGCGAGACGATACCCAAAAATGTTACGGATGAAGGAGCGGCAGTTCGAAGTAGGCTTCTTCGACCTCGAACGCCACCATTTCATCAGCCGGATCCGCAACAAAGTCAAAGGTTGTGTCGACTCCGCCCTCCCCAGAGATGTCTTCACCTGAAAAGGAGACAAGAGAAAATTAATATCAATTTGATGTTAATTTTCCTAACAGAAGCGTAAAGACAACATTTACCTATGGCCGATGGTATGTATGTTGCGTCCGCAGCCTGTACAGCTAAATCATTTCTTAATGATGCTAAGCAAGCTGTCATACCTGGAGAAGAGGGTGCACCAACTGACGTTGGAGGATAGTCATCCCAGTCGTCACCAAGATCCACTCGAGGTTCATCGGGTGGAATCTCGCTGGAAATACTTACAGACGAAGGAGGGGTTATTCCTATTATTTGTCTGGATAAAGGTACTCTTAATATGCTCGGCCTCAAAGGCGACCTCGAAGCACTACCAGTAGCGGTAGTAGCGGCAGCAACCGCGAGCAAAGAATCTCCAGCACTATCAGCCGGAATTATGGAGGTTTCCTCTCTAAAAGGCGAAGGACCTCTGATCAAAGAATCATCCCCAACAGGGGATACGACAGGCTCACTCCTAGAAGCCCCCCTGGTGGAAGCCCTTTTCGGACCTCTGGCAGTCTTCTTCTTGCGGGGGGAAGGCTCTTTCAGAGCGGAAGCCTTCCGCTTATTGGGGATAACGAGAGGCTCTGCTGGCGGAGCTATTACGCCTCTCGGTATTATCAACAAGTACTCGTCTGCCCCGGTGGTGTCTTCATCTTCATCCGAGGAAACAGACGGAATCCCTCCCTCGTAGTGGACCTATGGGAGGGCATCCTAAAACTTCCATGCACATCAAAATCTCGATGGAAGGTATTGATGGACGTATAAAACTGCGCGTACGAGTGAAGGATGCGCAACTCCATGGAGAGAGAAGTCACGGGCACAACAAAAGTTGTACCGGTACAGCTCGTGATGAAGTACCGCCATCCTCTGGCTCCATCAATAAGTCCACCTTTGGACTTGAAGCTGGTGATGGGATTCCCCACATGCAACTAGTCGTACCCAAACTGCCTAGCGAACCGACTGGGCAAATAAGGCTCCAAGTAGCAGTGGTCTTCACTTCTGTACAGTAAATGAGAAGGTCTAATACAGACCAACCAGTAGAAGACTTCAGGAGAAAGAATGGTCTTCCTTTGGCCTGTATCCTTAAGTTTCGTTCCCTGTTGATTGATATGTACGGGAAGGATGGTACAGAAGAGCTTCCAGCCGTGGGCAAAATTTAATGCTCGCCGGCAATCTATGACGGTCGTCACGTTCCAAAGGGAATTCTTGTAGTTCAACAAGAAGTTATTTCCCGAACTGCTGGCAGAGCCAGGAGACATCACCCTGGTGTTGTGAAGGATTAACCATCCCATCAGGTATAGGAATGGTAATTCCACTCTTGAAAATCCTTTACGCTGCGTGTCATCAGCTAGCATCCCATCAGTAAGGGCCCTCAGGCCAGCTTGTATTCTACATACCATGGCAGGAAGCAGGCCCAGTCTTGCTCCGAACACCAAAAGCACTGCAGGCCATAAGGTATTATGATGGATGCGATCCGCAAACGCGATGCCAGGCACTACCCATCGGCGTAGCCAGACAGAGAGGAAGTGTAAGCCCCCTGATTTTCAGTAATTATTAATTTAGATTTTCGAGAATTTTCTGGGATTTTCTGTAATTAAAACCTAGGCCTTTGACAATTTAATAATTTTTAATTACGATTAATTAATATTAAAATATTATGGAAATAATATTTTATGGTGTAAAACGGAAAATCGGACATAGGGTAATTTTCTGTGAATTTATTGGACCCCGGATGGATTTTTAAAGCCTTAAAAATTATTAGATATTTAAACCAACCTGATTAAACCAAACCGAACCGCCAACTGAACCGAACCCGGTCAACCCTGCTTAGCGGGTCGGGTCGGGTCGGGTCGGATCCGAGTCAACCCGACCCAGACCCGACCACCCAAACCAAACCCTAATCTGAATACTGTTCCGACCCCCGCGGCGGCTACCCTATTTAACCCCTAGGCTCACCGGAACCCTAGCCCGCTCCGCCTCGATCACCCGCAACTCCTCCGTAGCCGCACACCCTCTCCCTCTTATCTCTCTGACGATGGAACCCTCGCCTGAACCCTAACACCCTGTTCCCTCCTCCACGGCGAGCGCCGTCTCCTCCGCCAGGATACCCCCGTAGCTCCGACTCCTCCCTCCTCAGCCCGCACGACCACCTGCCATCCTCGTTGCCTCCTCCTTCCTCCGCCATCCTCACCAACTCCACGATCGCCGAGACCAGCATCCGATCCTGACCTCTTCCTCGAACCCCTCCAGCCCTGCAGCGCCGATGCCGCCCGACTCCAGCCACTCCGGTCAGAGCCGCCCCGGCCAGCAGTGCCTCGAGCCTCACCGAGCAGCCTCCACCGTATCCGCCGACCTCAGCCAGCTCCGACGTCGACCCCTGACCCGGACACAGTAAAGCCCTAACTCGGATACGACAACAATAGCCGGACACAAGATACAGCGTCTCGTGTCGACACACGAGGACACGAGAAACCTAGTTTACGGAGCCCTGTTCAGGTATTCTTTTCTCTCTCCTCGTAGCTCTGTTTCTCGTTTCGTCAGTTGTGACGCATAGGCCGAGTGACCCTCTCGGTGCCCGTACAACTCGCTCGGTGCATCGCGCCCTGTGGTGATCGCAAACCGCAATCCAAAAACAGGAAAAATAACGCCCTGTTCTACCCCGGAACTGAGTGCGCCCCGCCAAACGGGACGACTTGGTCGCACGCGGTCTTTACCGAAACGTGCGCGACGTTGATACGGACGTGTGGGATTTCGCAAAAGTCGATTCGGATGTGCGTGCACACCGAAATCAACGCGTATCCGCCGACACCGCCCCGTATCCATTAATTCTGGAACACGCTGTAACTTTGTGTACACACGTCGGATCAAGACGAAACTTGTACCATCGGACTCGTAGCAATACGTTGGTCCTGTGACCCAAGTTTGGTTCAATTCTGAGAACGTTGACAAAATCGCGTATCGTGGGCCCCACAAGCTCTACTTGACGGGCAATTTTGTGATCGGCTCATCGGAATCCAATTCTGGAAGTTTCGTTGGGTTCGTATCATCGTTCCTGACCTGTTGACACTAAGTTTGACAGATTTGGAGACCTTTGACCCTGACACGCTTTTCGGTGCAAAGTGGCCCACATGTGGACTCCATTTTGACCGAAAATGTCGTTTTTGCCCTTGTGCCCAAATTGGACTCAAGGACAGGCGTTTCTAGCTATTTGATATTTTTTGAATCTAAAGGTGATGTTTATTTCAGCAATCGGAGTAGTACCTGCAGATCGCATTGAGACCAGAGCTACAGTTGGAGCCAGGACCCCAGGCAAGTGTACCTTGCCAAAACCCTGCAGCTTTGCTACTTATTTTTTTGACTTAGTTATACATCAGTGGACAAGTATACCTTGCCAACTTTACATTTCTTGTTGCATTTTCCTTGATTCATTATATTGCGGTGCATGCTTGACCTAGGACCGGGTGACGTACTTAGCGTCCGATTATTAGTCGGGTGCCAACACCGTACACGGTGTTGTGTATTGTCATCTAGAGATGGACATTCGTGACCCCTTTACATTCTCGTACTTGTCTTATCAAGTATACTATAACCCAGGATACTTGACACTATTCATGAGACAGGATCTTCCTGAGATATTCATGGTGATTCTGTATAGGATACAGGACTTGACATTGATATTATATTCCTAGACATTATATGACTTGTGCATTAGATACGATCGTGTGTGACATGGACATAAGGCATCATGGACATGAGACGTATGGTTACATTGGGTGGGGAGAGACACACAGGCTACAGGCTGACCATATATATACACCCCTATTATTGTGAGGCACAAGACTCTGAAGCCCGAGCTTGGCCCATTACTCATTATTACTGCTGCTACCGGCTCCCCGACACAGAGCTTGTAGCGGCGTCAGCCTGAGTTCTAGTGCTGCTCTCAGCTTGCATATCACTTAGCTGGTTATTTAGTATTCTTTTATTGTTCCATCTATTGCTGGAGAGACCCACAGACTACAGGTTGATTATGTTATGCCGGCTACTCAGTCTCCCGCTGAGCTAGACCACCTCATGATATCACTGCTACCGGCTCCCCTACACAGAGCTTATAGTTGTTTCAACCTGAGTACTATTGATGTTCTCTCTTGCATTTCACACAGATGATTACATACTTACCCTATTTATTTCATTATTTGCTGTACTGCATTTATTTTGGCATGAGCTTTCTTGTACCTTGCTATGTCCCCTGAGGACCTGGATCCGGATTATGTCCCCAGGATTTACAGACGAGATCTATCCCGAGGTATACGGGACCGCAGCAGGAGCAGATACAGGAGCTGATACAGGAGCTGTACCGACACCCGAGGACGAGATCGTACTAGAGGACTTCTCCTGGGTATTGCCTTGAGATACTCATTTATTTCTATTTCCAGTTCCTTTATTTTCCAGTCTATTGCATTGATGTATCAGACTTGTTCTCGGATTATTCTCTGAGACACTTTTATTGAGATTTGTTAGTTATTCCTATTTGCATTATTCTGGCATTTGATCTGTGATTATCTGTTGTGGATGAGATTAGCTTAGACTGTGACTTGTATCATTGAACCTACTTATTCTTATATTACAGCTTAAGCATGCCCCGATGGATCTATTAAATTGGGTTTGTCCATCGGTGTGTGCTGCTGGCCATTATCACGCGTCTGGTCCCTCGGTATTTTGGGACTGGGGCGTGACATGGTTTTTGTGGTGGCCCATGCAGGTCAACGACTAAATTATTCGGTTTCAACTTAGGGACCGAGCAAGCCTGCAATAAGAATAGGATAAGTTTCTAGGATCTCATCCACTTGCTTGAAACGTCCTTGATATCTATATCGGATTCAAATTAATCTCTTGACTCGTATCCTGCCTTGATTCCTGAGCGCCCTTATAGTTTATTTTGGTTGCAGAGAAATGAATCCCCAAGTCGGCAAAGAGACTCATCCAGGAACACCACAAGGTATTGTGGTTACCCACGAAGATGAAGTGACACCAATTAGTGAAGGACCATCATCACAGCAAGCAAGTCAGCATGCCTCGAGAATCCAGGAAGATGACGTTCCACCATCGACGCAGTTGGCTCCACCGACGCCTACCGTTCCACAAGGGCAGTCTATGGACGAACAACGAATGTTTCGAATGTTCTACGCGATGATGCAAGCCCATAAGAAGGTTCAGGAAGAAGCTTAGCAGATCCAAGCGGAGAAGTTCATCGATAGATTCAGCTCAGAGTTACGGAAGTTAATCAGCCCTGCTGCAACTACCTTAGACGGGGATGTTTTACTACAGCAAGACCCATGGTGTGCGACACAAGGATAGGGTCCAGCCAGAAGCGGCCGTATGCATCAGCACCAGACCAAGCACAACAGGAAAGAGTTATAAAGCGACCACAGATTAATCCACCACCAAGAGCAGCACCCAGAGCCTCATTCCTTCCTACTTGTTACTATTCTGGCAAGATAGGCCATATTAAAAAAGAATACAGACGCAAGTTAGGATTATGCTTGATTTACGGAACCAGTCAACACTTCGCTAGGGACTGTTCTCAGCATCGAGAGAAAGCAGTGATGATTCATCAACCAGCCACATCAGCACCAGCCGGAGCACCCCAGGAAGAAATTGGAAAGAGTTCTCACATGCACTAGCCACTAGAAGCATCTCCGCAAGTACTACCTGTCTGTCCGTATTGTCGCAGGCGAGGCCATATAGAGAACGAGTGTAGACGTAAAAGGAAATTATGCTTAGCTTGCGGATCCAGTCAGCATTTAAAGAAGGAATGCCCCGAACGTCGAGACAGAGCACCAATGAATAACCAACAAGCGTTACCAGCACCAAGGCCAGCCTCTCCAGCGTTGGAAGCACCGCAAACGAGAGTTCAAGGAGTCAGACCACCAGCCCCAGGAGGGAATCAGCTGAGGCCACCCTTGGCACCACAAACCACACTCTTCCAGCAGGCTCAGCAGCAGCAGAGGAATCAACTGCAAGAACTTGAACAAGCTCCAGCGATGATTTTGGAAGACGCACAGACCCATGGAGTAGCTAATGCGCGTAATTTCTCGTAGTTACCTGTTTATAGATTTGTTTTATCTCGTGCCTATTGGTTCGTGACCTCAGCCTTAACCTATGTAATTTTGAACTTGCTTATAATTGATAACTGGAGAGATTTTAGAGTCTTTTGTTATTGTGCTTATTTTGGGTTATTTTGAGAACTTGAATTAAGTTGTACCTCCTTTCATCATCATCTAGCGTACTTATAATTGTTGTACTATCTTGACTTATGCCGCTAATATAGCCTAGTTTTGCAAGCTTATTCTTTCATCAAGCTTGTTCATGACATATGTATTAGTGGACGCGTACACTAATACAATTGTCTATTCAGAATCAGTGTATTACGGTCTGATCAACCTTAGTGCATTTTGGTTCGCTCTTCGTACGACTACTTCACGTGGATTGAGATATATAGTTGACTAGTATACTTGCCCTGGACATGTCTGACATATCGTATCAGTTACATAACTGTACTAATGCGAGCATGCGAGCAAAGGATTACCAGAATAGGATTTCAATCCACAATTGTCTTGACAAATCCTATTTGTATTCGTTAAACACCTTGATCCTGATACTTCTATTCTATTACCTCACCCTTGAACTCTTTATTATTAATCTTTGTCTTCCCTTATTTCGTAAAGACGAAACCTCGTGCTTGGTATAAGTTTGATATATAGACAGTACTAGATAAACCCCAGGCCGGTCGCATTGTTGATGACCCTTTCATATATGATTAAGGGAATATCATAGGTGATATGTTTGGTATTAAAGACTTAAGGATTCAATAACATGATTAATAAGTTGGGGCATAGCTTTATTAGATGTATAGCCTTAGATGATAGATGGGTAAATTCTAAGTTGGGTAGAGACCGCAATGATCACTTGAGAGGAATCCCTTAGACTGTAATCAAGCGAGAATTGATAGAGAGACCCAACCCAAATTTTAATTTCGAGGACAAAATTTTTATAAGTTGGGTAGATTGTAAGCCCCCTGATTTTCAGTAATTATTAATTTGGATTTTCGGGAATTTTTCGGGATTTTCTGTAATTAAAACCTAGGCCTTTGGCAATTTAATGATTTTTAATTGCGGTTAATTAATATTAAAATATTATGGAAATAATATTTTATGGTGTAAAACGGAAAACTGGATATAGGGTAATTTTCTGTGAATTTATTGGACCCCGGATGGATTTTTAAAGCCTTAAAAACTATTAGATATTTAAACCAACCTGATTAAACCAACCTGATTAAACCAAACCGAGCCGCCAACTGAACCGAACCCGGTCAACCTGCTTAGCGGGTCGGGTCGGGTCGGGTCGGGTCGGGTCGGATCCGAGTCAACCCAACCCGGACCCGACAACCCAAACCAAACCCTAATCTGAATACTGTTCCGACCCCCGCGGCGGCTACCCTATTTAACCCCTAGGCTCGTCGGAACCCTAGCCCGCTCCGCCTCGATCACCCGCAACTCCTCCACCGCTGCACACCCTCTCCCTCTCATCTCTCCGTCGATGGAACCCTCGCCTGAACCCTAACACCCTGTTCCCTCCTCCACGGTGAGCGCCGTCTCCTCCGCCAGGACACCCCCGTAGCTCCGCCTTCTCCCTCCTCAGCCCGCACGACCACCTGCCATCCTCGTCGCCTCCTCCTTCCTCCGCCATCCTCACCAACTCCACGACCGCCGAGACCAGCACCCGACCCCGACCTCTTCCTCGAACCCCTCCAGCCCTCCAGCGCCGACGCCGCCCGACTCCAACCACTCCGGTCAGAGCCGCCCCGGCCAACAGTGCCTCGAGCCTCACCGAGCAGCCTCCGCCGTATCCGCCGACCTCAGCCAGCTTCGACGTCGACCCCTGACCCGGACACAGTAAAGCCCTAACTCGAACACGGCAACAGTAGCCGGACACAGGATACAGCGTCTCGTGTCGACACGCGAGGATACGAGAAACCTAGTTTACGGAGCCCTGTTCAGGTATTCTTTTCTCTCTCCTCGTAGCTCTGTTTCTCGTTCCGTCAGTTGTGACGCATAGGCTGAGTGACCCTCTCGGTGCCCGTGCAACTCGCTCGGTGCATCGCGCCCTGTGGTGATCGCAAACCGCGATCCAAAAACAGGAAAAACAACGCCCTGTTCTACCCCGGAACTGAGTGCGCCCCGCCAAACGGGACGACTTGGTCGCACGCGGTCTTTACCAAAATGTGCGCGATATTGATACGGACGTATGGGATTTCGCAGAAGTCAATTTGGATGTGCGTGCACACCGGAATCAACGCGTATCCGCCGACACCGCCCCGTATCCGTCGATTTTGGAACACGCTGTAACTTTGTGTACACACGTCGGATCGAGACGAAACTTATGCCATCGGACTCGTAGCAATACGCTGGTCCTGTGACCCAAGTTTGGTTCGATTCTGAGAACGTTGACAAAATCGCGTATCGTGGACCCTACAGGCTCCACTTGACGGGCGATTTTGTGATCGGCTCATCGGAATCCAATTCTGGAAGTTCCGTTGGGTTCGTATCATCGTTCCTGACCTGTTGACACTAAGTTTGACAGATTTGGAGACCTTTGACCCTGACACGCTTTTCGGTGCAAAGTGGCCCACATGTGGACCCCACTTTGACCGGAAATGTCATTTTTGCCCTTGTGCCCAAATTGGACTCAAGGACAGGCGTTTCTAGCTATTTAATATTTTCTGAATCTAACGGTGATATTTATTTCAGCAATCGGAGTAGTACCTGCAGATCGCATTGAGACCAGAGCTACAGTTGGAGCCAGGACCCCAGGCAAGTGTACCTTGCCAAAATCTTGCAGCTTTGCTACTTATTTCCTTGACTTAGTTATACAACAGTGGACAAGTATACCTTGCCAACTTTACATTTCTTGTTGCATTTTCCTTTATTCATTATATTGCGGTGCATGCTTGACCTAGGACCGGGTGACGTACTTAGCGTCCGATTATTAGTCGGGTGCCAACACCGTACGCGGTGTTGTGTATTGTCATCTAGAGATGGACATTCGTGATCCCTTTACATTCTCGTACTTGTCTTATCAAGTACACTATAACCCAGGACACTTGACACTATTCATGAGACAGGATCTTCCTGAGATATTCATGGTGATTCTGTATAGGATACAGGACTTGACATTAATATTATATTCCTAAACATTATATGACTTGTGCATTAGATACGATCGTGCGTGACATGGACATGAGACATCATGAAGGCTTTAGTGCTTACAGGGTAACCCCCTATCTCCTCATCGAGAATATAATCTGAAGCCCTTGCGTCTTCAATAAGGTCATCGACCGTGTTAGCACTAAGCATGCTCAGGAGGTTCAAGGGCTTATCTCGGCTATCTACCACCTTGTTCGACTTAGCATTTCTAGCATGATGGAAGAAGAGGTAGGCTGCCCACTTGTTGATATGAGCCAAATCAGAAGGCTCTTTATAGAAAGTGGTGCAGGCAAGATAGTGGCACATCAGCTCCTGGTTCACTGTCACTGCCTGAGGGTTTGTATCTCTCAGCTCCCTATTTGTGGGAACATACTCTTCATAAGGAGTGTCCTCCATTGGCAGCTTCAAAATCTCTGTCATCTCATGTAGGGCCAAGCCCAACTCACCTAGCGGAGTGGCAAAATTCCCAGTGAGCGAGTTGTATCGCTCCATCAAGGCTAAGAACAAGTTGGGGTTGACAGGCAGCCCAACACTTGTGGCACTCACGGCCGCGAACAAACCAATACTTTCCAGCTCCACCTGGAAGTGCTTCAGGGCCCAGGCAGTTAAATTGGCCCATCGAAGATTCCCCGGGCTAAGCCATCCACTGGTCCGAGGGTTGACCTTGGGGTATATTCCTTCCTGCCCCATGAAGTCGTTACAGAAGTTCGATATCTGAACCGGCTGGATCAGCAAAGTTTCCTCACTCAGGACACTAACCGGCAGTAATCACCTAAAGGGCATAACAGGGCCTGAAGGACGGCTCATATAGGCCCCTCGGTTCAATCCCTTGTTATATAAGATCTTCCCCGGTCGGCCGTGAAGATCTAGAGTCAGAGTCCACATCATCTTCCTACGATGTGTGGCATGGAAGAAGGCCGAGATAGGGTAATCTCTGGGCATCCTGGGCAGATACATGACCGTGCCCTCAGTAGTAAACACCCAATCCTCCTTCTTGGGCTTGGTCTAGGATTGTTTGTCGATAACATCCCCGAATAAGAAACCCGGTTTCTTATACTCCATCCCATCTATATATGTCAGGGGCTCCCCACTGATCATACTCAGCAGCATTTGTTCTCCCTGGGACAAGATCAGAGTTCCCCTTTCTTCAGGATAATTGGCTCCAGAGATGGGGAATATCATATGGGACAAGTCCTCCAGATAGTTTAAGTTCAGCATTCCGGTAGCAGAGCCCATCACCTCAGCCAAAGGAGGGATCTGCAAGTCCACTGCAAAATGCAAGAAAATAAGTCAGTTTTTACACTAGACGTTACACTCTTGCAGTTTATGCCAAAGATTAACAGTCTGGGCTTTTACGCCAAGACTGCAAAAACTTGAGCTTTTTACGCTGGAACCTATTTCCGGTGCATAAAACTCAAGGTTGGCAATATACGCCAAAAAATCTAACAGTCTGAGTTTTTACGCCAGGCTGCCAAAATTTGAGTTTTTACGCCAGAATTTATATCCAACGCGTAAAACTCAAAGTTTGTAGTATACGCCAAATTTTGACGGTCTGAGTTTTTACGCCAGACTGCAAAAAGATGAAGTTTTTTTTTACGCTGACACATTAGAAATGTGGGCGTATTGGCTCGCATACACGTACAACGTATGCGGAAGGTCCTCTATTTCCCTCAAAGTCTTTTACCTGTGATGTCCGGAGCACAGCTCGACGGCGGAGCGTTTCGTTCAAATCGGGGCTCGCTCAGCCTAATGGGAGTTGCTCGTGCTTGAGCAGAGGAGCAAGAAAAAGAAGAGACCTTCTTTCCCTTAGTAGTAGAAGCCTGTTTAGGTGCCATGGCGAATATGAGTTCTTAGGAAAGAGAAGAAGAAGAAGAAGGGTTTTTGAAAAGCAAAGATTTATCGAAGACAGATAAAGAGTTTCTCTCTCAAGACCTTGGGCTATTTATAGAGTTCGGATAACTCTTCGAATCCCTAACCAAATCCGATATTTAATATTCGGTTATGATTTGGGACCACGTCAGCCTATCATTTGAAAAAAGAAGACGGACAGTCAAGTGGATCCAGATTTTACGCACAGAGCAGTTCTATGATTTTACGCTCAGAAGCTTTTTACGCTCAGAGGCTACAAACCTACGATTTTACGCTCAGTGGCTACAAATCTACGATTTTATGCTCAGAAGCTTTTTTATGCTCAGAGGCTACAAATCTACGATTCTACGCTCAAAAGTTACAGATGGACAATTACAAGGGTTTACGCAGAAAATGCTATTTTTATGGCTACAAAACATTCCAAGTGCCTGAAACACACAGAGTTCAGCATTGAAGATGACTCTTCTTCTTGGGCCATTGGAAGTTCATCCAAAGTCCAGTCAGAATCTTTTACAAAAGTTCAAGTATGGTCTGTTCGATAGACATTTCTCGCCCTATTTCAAGGGATTTTTGGGAAACCATTCTTGAAGATGATGGTCTGAACAGAAATTCTTCGTATTATAGAAGTGACAGTTCAGAAATTCTATGCGACTCCTCGTCCAAAATAGCATGACAGTTTGGATCTTCAAGACAACTTAATGCTAAGGAGCTTTCTACGCATCTTCCATTACGCGTAAAAGACGGGACGTGATCAGATACTCTTTTATCAGAGTTGGCATAAAATTATTCAGATGTGCCGAAGCTGCACACTATCAGACTTTCTCACAGCAAATATGGAAAATCATCAGATGCGTAAAAGAAGACAAGTCTATTAATCATGATTACATATGATGGAAATCCAGTTTACAAAGGGTTTTTCATCTTCATGATTACATATGATGGAAATCCTTTTTCTACAAAGGGTTTCTCATTTTCATTTAAGATCACACCAAGAATCTGTTGTGCCAGGTTCTTATATTGGTGTAGATCTTTTTTGTCTTCTACAGCACTTCATCGGCTTCTGCGGCCAATGAACAAAAAAAATGATTAATGGCGGGAGGATACAGAATTGGGCATTTATCAATTACTCAAGCCCACCCTCCATACGCCATCGAAGGCATGCCCTAGATTTGTGTTGGGGATTCAGACCCAACACAATACTCGAAGACAGGGCCAAACTGCCTACCTTCGTCCAGCGCCATAATGGGAGAGAATACAGCTTGCAAGCTGTGTGGCCAAATGAGACCCTTCCTCTCTCCTGGACGAATCGCCATATAAAATTGCTGATCATCCCGAGCAAAGGAAGCTATGATATCCTTCCATGATCCATCGTTGTAGAGGATATTTGCTCGAAGATGCCTCTTTTTACGGCTCCTTACATGCTAGAAGAACATGATCTTCTTCTTTCTCATGTCAGCCTGACATATCTCGGCAACCATCTCTTTTTGGTGAAGGAAGTATGGGAAAAACAGGTTCACTCACTTGCTTTTATATAGGTAGAAGAGAACATACCAAATCTAAACCAATTCCTAAAAATTTGCCGAGAAATCAGCCTCGCAGAACGAGTCAAATTTAACTGTTTCATGCTTCATTCAAAGTATTTCAAATTACGAGAAATTTGAAAACTTTGAAGGGGGTCTTGTAGAAGCATAAAAAATACGCTGGGGAATTATACGCATAAAACCCCCAACGTGCATGAAGCCCGCATAAAACAGAGCTCCAGCACTGTGTGGCATAAAAATATGACTTCAGAGCCATTGGCGTACAACAGAGCTTCAACGCTATTCAGCGTAAACAGAGCTCCAGAATAACCCGCGTAAAGTTGTACTTCCAGACTGCTCTGGCGTAAAAGGGTTGCTACATCGCCACTCCGGCGTAAAACCTATATGTTTTTAATGCAGCAGGAAATTCTACGAGGAACTCTTCGTATTCTTCGAATGAACCTGTCAGACGAAACAGTGAACCTGACTCCTGACAAAGAGTACTGCACGACGATCAAGAGGACGGCTGTAATGATGATTTTGCACAGAGCCCCAGATTGTCGTTTAGTGACATAATCCTTGATATAAGTCATTTTTACCCATTCAAGGAATACGCTGCCTATTCTACACAGGCAGAGATGAGCTTTTACGCTCAAGATGAGACGAAATCAGATGCCACGTCAAAAGCTATTCTTCGTACAGAACTCGAGGCACGTCTTTACAGTTAATGCGCGAGATAGGGGCAGATCTCTACATTTAATGCACGAGATTTGGTTCTACTTTAATGACTGGGAGAGCGAAAATTAGGGCTAATACGCTCACATCACCATCCTGACATTTTACGCCAACTAGGCTATTTTTAGCTATAGGAGTACGCCGTATGCTATCTCCTCGAAATACGCCGACCTGGCTATTTTCAAATATAGGAGTACGCCGTATGCTATCTCCTCAAAATACGCCAACTCAGGCTATATTTGCGAAGGTACGTGATAAAACTATTTGGCCCCGAATACGCTCAAGACCTCAGTCAAGGAAGGTTAATTGGCTATCTTTTTGCTGGTTACCTATCTATGCAGCATCAAGCTTTACGCAGAACTTGGCTTTTACGCCATCAAGACAGCTACTTGGCTCTTATGCCAATAATACAGCTACTTGGCTTTTACGCCATCAGAACAGCTACTTGGCTTTTACGCCAACAAGATGACTATTTGGCTTTCACGCTAATGAGACAGTTATTTGGCTTTTATGCCAACCATCTCTACGCGAGGGGCAGTTATCTACATGGCTTGCATGCCATAATCTTCGATGAGCGATTATACGCGTTACCTTATAATAGGACACGCGTCACACGCAGATTCAGGAGATCATTCATACGTGGGTAGCAGTTATTATAACCGTCGCGTAAAAGGTGCAGCTCTCTCCGGTGTTCGGTTTCTACGCCGACTGGTCAGTTACTGTGATCGAACTATATAAATAGAGATTTTCGGCCATAGAGGTAAAGGTCGGGGGGGTCGAATTCAGAGGTCAGAAAGAGGTCAAGGTCAAGATCAGAGAGAGAGAGCACATCCAGAGAGTGTTGGTTGATAACTTTGGCAACGAGAGTTCAATCCCTCATGCAGTCTTTGAAGCTTCTTCTCCTTCTTCTACAGCACTTCTTCATCATCGTGTGGTCCAAGGAACAAAGTGATCGACCGCAGATCAGACTCCTATAGCAATATTTCCCCAGAATCAAATTTTTGTACTTAACATCCTCGTATAGGATTAATTGTACTTATTTTTCTTGTTTGTAAACAAAGAAAATATTTCGTATAAACCTAGTTTCAATTTCTTTCGTTTATCATCAAACACACATAACAAGGGGGTGAGAGGGTTGTAAGAAGGTTGTAAGCATTTGGTAGTAAACTTAGCATTATTGTTTTTGAAATGCATAAGCCCTAGTTCAAAGAAATTCTCTTATATTAACAACAAAAAATAACAGTTACTTTGAAAACTTTAGTCATTTGAATGAGACTGAAGTTTTTCATTCATGGATTGCGCTACTTTTGACAGGTCAATAAATAAATATATTTTAGAATTTAAAAATGTCAGAACACAATAATGCTTGAATTCATCCTCCTATTCCCTCATAAATTTTATGAAGATTTATTTTTCCAACATAATGATAGATAACCTAAAAATCAAATAGTCACTTCAAAATATTCACAAGTAAGAAAATATGTATGTTCATTTTAAATCATGTAAAATATATGGAATCCATGTAGATAAATATCAACATGATGGTAAAATCATGTGTCCATGTTTATGCTATATATGTCTATATAGTATACCATATTTTCAGTGTATCTGTGTCCATGTCTATGTTCTCGTGTCCGTGTCCAGTATCTCTAAATCATGTATGCTAACTAATAATTAACCAAAATACGAATGAGGGTTAGGTTAGAGCTTACCTTTGACGGAGGAGGAGGGGATCTGACAGAGCGTGGGTCGGAGAGGGGGGTCGAGGAGGGGGCAGAGAGGGAGGTCGAGGAGAGGGGGGCAAAAAGGGGGGTTCGAGGAGGCGGACGAAGGAGGAAGATGAGGGGGGTCGAGGAGGGGGTCGATGAGAGAGGGGGTTCGAGGAGGGGGCGGAGGCGGACGAAGGTGGTCGAGGAGAGGGGGGGTTTGAGGAAGGGGTCGAGGAGCCAGAGGGGGGGTCACCGGAGAGTGGGGGGTTCGAGGAGGGGGTCGTCGGAGCGGGGGGGGGAGGGGTATCGAGAGAGAGAGAGAGAGAGAGAGGGAGAGAGAGAGATTGAGAATGGGGGGAAATAAAATGCGCTCTGAAATTTTATGTTTTCGTAGCGATGGATATTTCTGTCGCTATTCTGTCGCTAACGTAACAGCGACGGATTAGCGGTAGCTTACTGACAAAAAATAATATAATTTGTTTACATAATTAAATTAGTCATAATTTTGTCGAAAGTTCATCGTTGTCACGACATGCACCCGGATATTCGGGCACGAGTACGTGGGTACGTCCAGTCTACGTCGCAACATCGACGGTAGAACGTTGTCTGGGTCAACTCTACTATCTAAACATCTCAAACAATATATATAGATGGTACCTGTCAATCATCTCAACTCCAAATGGAGGAACAATATGGTATCTAATAAATATAAACTATACTCAATCACAATGCAAACTAAGAAAGATAAAGCATGAGATAGAATAATGAAGGAAAGAGTCACAATACATCCACAAGACTGAAATAATATATATATATATGCCAATAACCTCAATAAAAGTCTAATATAAGTCTAGTCATAATCTAAACCTCCTCAGGCTCTGGTACTAAGTCCTCCTGCTCTAAATGAGTATCCTCTAATGGAACACCGTCATGTGATTCGTAGTATGTGGGACACTAGTCTATGAGCCAATCATCTAAAAAAAAATATCCAGTCAGGATTGGAGCGAAGTACATACCTCTGAAAGCTGTTTCAAATACATAATCGAGCATATATAACAGATAATAGAAAAGAATACAAGATAATTAAATAACAAAAAGAATGTACTAGAGTGAACAGGTAATGTACTAGAATGAAAAACATACAACGGAATAAGTGTAATATAATAGAAATAAATAAAATCTAGCTAATGTGCCATGGGAATACAAGTTCATTATGTGATCAGTTTGGGTTAAAAATGAATACAATATGGTAACTCAATTAAACGTGTGATATGTAATCGACATGTACACGAATACACTGGGTTTGATCACATAACCAACTCCTATTCCCCCATCCCTAACTAATACCAATGGATTCAATCACGACACGTTACGAACAGGAATATGGGCACACTGAACACGAGAAGTGTATGAACACGAAAATGTACTGAAGGAGTACCCGCTGAACACGGTAAGGGATAACATCTCCTGACAGGATTCATGTAGTACCAGTCCATGAAACCACTGTGTCGGAATCAAGTATACAGTTCTTGAACATGTGATATATACACTATCATGAAATAAAAACTAACAGAGAAATGTACTCGCCTCTGGTCCTGAGCAAAGGGTGTCTCTCGATGCTCAAGATGGTGTCACAATCACCTAAATAGGAATGTCATATCAAAATAGGTGTAGTAAAATGATAATCATGCTAAATGAGTCAAAGTATGCTTTCTAGGCCATTTCCAGGTCATACACCAATTTCTAAGTCCAAACTACGGTTATAAGTCTATATTGGTCACTAACTAGTCAATACTGGCTCAATCCTAAATAATATGGTCATTACCCATATATAAATATACTCTAACTAGTATATAATTACCTAGCTAATTTAGGATTGATACTAATATAGCACTAACTTATAACCAATAACTGATACTAACTGCTATATAATTACTAACTGGGATAACTAACTGGGATACTTAACTGATACATCAAACACTAACCTAACTTACACTATAAATCGACCACCACTGATAACATATACTAAACCTCTTGCTAACTGATATTAACTAATAACAAAATCTTACCAATACTCACTTACTCCTTCCCCATTACTAGTCAATACTCACAAGCTAGCATACCCTGATACTCACATTAGGACTTTGGTATTCACTACCAGATAATAATATATTTGAAATCATAAAAGCTAATAGTGTTATATACTAATACTTAACATTTAGCTAACACCACCTCCTAACTCTATTAGATGCACATCACCATACCCTCACTACTCGAGTATAACCTCCCTTTGGATCCTAACTGGCACAACACCCTTGACCCGAGCCTCAACTGTTACCTACACACACAGGTAAAGCTAATTCAATTTCATATCCTCCTTCACTCCTCAACATCTGATACAATACTTGGACACAAATACAGGTGACTATATCCCATGTAATACTGTAGTCTAGCATACTGCTCGAACCACATATAAAAGCCTCACTTTGCAGTTGACTGCAATTGTGCAGTCCAACTGCAAGTCGATATGTTGCACGAAAAACCTTGTTGTCACTTATTCAAACCCAACTTATATGTTGTTGTGGTGTTGCTCTGCTATAACTCGAGCACTTCCCCTTATCAATTTACTGATATTGATCCATTGTTGAGCTCGATTTCCCTTCACTTCACAGTGCACAATTGATTGTCCAACTGGTTTCCTCATGAACCCCAAGTCAGGATACGCCCCTAGCTGCCAATATTCTCCCCATTCCTCACACATATCTTGTTCAAACACATAAACATCATCAAGTTTCCCCCACCTATCACTGATACTCACCTTGCTCATGACACTGATACACCCTACTTGCTGTCACTGCTCTAACTACTAATGCATACTGTTAATGTTGCTCTGCATATTGTTATTTGTAGCTATAGCTGCTGCACTGCTATGTATTTGCTGCTCTTGCTGTGTGCAGCTATTGATACTTCTTGCTGCTGCACTGCTATGTAGTTGTTGCTCTTGATGTGTGCAGCTATTGATACTGCTTGCTGCAGCACTGTTCGAGCATGCTGCTGTTGCACTGCTCGAGCATGCTGCTGCTACTGATACTGCTATAAAGTTGCTGCTCTTGCTGCTGCTGCACATTGCTATGAAGTTGCTACTCTCGCTGCTGCTGCACAATTCTATGAAGTTGCTGCTATCATGGTTTCAGCAACCCCAACCTGTGTGCAGCAGTGCACATCAGTGCACTGCCTGCATACACTCTAAGTCCCCAACTGCTCAGTTCAGTGATCAACACCCACTCACCCAACTCATCACTGGACACTCACACAGTGAACACTAATAAACACACACACACACACACACACACACACACACACACACACACACACACACACACACACACACATATATATATATATATATATATATATATATATAGAGAGAGAGAGAGAGAGAGAGACATTTAAACAAATACCTATAGTGCACCAAATAGAATTTCTATGATACTCAATCTATTGAGGTGCCAAACTCTTCATTCTCCATAATTGATCATTTCCACAAGTCATATATATATAATTATAAGTATTAGAAGTTATTACAACATGTAATGAAGAGAATTCATGTAAATCACCCAAAATTGGCCCTGTATCGCACCGTATCACAAAATACCATGATACGGCCTACACGTATCAAATTATGGACACGTACCTAGTCTCATAACCCCGATCTAAGTCTAATTAGATCTAATTGGTCTCATGACACACAATTGATGTATCAAATTTATAATTCTCCCAACATACCTATAAATTACCTCATAGAACTCACAATACAAAGCTAAATAGCCTAGAACTTGTTCCTATAGGTAGTCCTATGCCATGTGGTCATTCATCATGGTCAAATACATGATTAAGAAGCTATAATGAGAGGAAAAATCATAAATTATCAATCTGAAGATGGATTCCCAATAAAAATATAATTGGACACGATCCGGACACGATCCGGACACGATCTCTAGCTCCAAGGTTCCTCCTCCTTGTGCTTCTTGCTTCCCCAAGCTCCTAGAGTGATGAATTTGAGAGGAAATTAGTGGTGAATTGTGTAGAAAATCAATGGAGGGAAAATAGAAAAGTGGGGATCTAGAATTTGGATCAAAATGAAATACAAATGAGAAGGAGAGAGAAGAAGAGTGGCCTATATATGGTCGACCCCAAGTTCCTCCCTTTCCAAGCAATATACAATGACCAAGTTGCCCCTACATGTTACATTATGAGGAATAATTAAGGATGGATATATTTGAAAGTCTTCAACCAATTGTAATTACTCTAATTCTCCTTAATTTAATTAGTGGAATGACTAATGGGCTTGGGTCCAAGTTGGACTCATTAATTGTCATGACAAATCTAAATAGGTCCATATGTGACAATTCTAAATATTGTCTAGTTTTTCTAACTAGCTAATTAACACAAGTCTCTAATGACTAAATAATACTAATACATAATTATAGCTTAACATAAATTAATAAATAATACAATCATCACAATAATATTAAATATTAAATCCTAAAATTAAATACCCATGCCAAATTACCAAAGTACCCCTAGTTGGAAAAGTGAGGTGACAATCCTACCCACCTTAGAAAAATTTTATCCTCGAAATTAAGGAAGAAGCTAATTACCAAAAACAATCAATATAATCAATAAAGAATTATACCTCACATCTCAAACAAATAAGGATATCGCTCGCGCATCTCGGCCTATCGCTCCCAGGTACTCTCTCCTGGCGAGTGATTCCTCCATCCGACGTGCACTAGAGGAATCATCTGGTTCTGCAGCACCTTCTCCATGCGGTCCAAAATCTCTACGGGCTGCTCTGGGTAGCTGAGAATCGGACTAACCTCGATCTCTGAGTGATCTAGTACATGGATAGGATTTGCCATGTACCGTCTCAGTTGCAACACGTGGAACATATTATGTACTCCCTCTAATACAAGCGGTAAGTCTAGTCTATAGGCCACTGCTCCGACACTCTCAAGAACACCGAAGGGCCCGATGTACCTTGGACTAAGTTTCCCGCCTCCACCAAAGCGAATCGTATTCCGTGTCAGAGAAATCCTCAAGAACACCAGATCGCCAACCTAGCATGAAACATAGCCTTAACACTCTAACTAAAATAAGCAATCACAAGCAATACAAAACAAAATCTATACCTCAAAATCTAAAGGTCTGTAATGGCTATCGGCCCAATGCCGCTGTCTGTCATACACCACCCAAAGCCTATCCCTGATAAGCTTTACCTTCTCAGCTACATCCATGACCATCTCTGGTCCCAATAAGGCTCTCTCACCAATATCATCCCATGATAACGGAGTATGGCATCTTTGTCTATACAATGCCTCAAATAGTGACATCTCGATACTGGCTTGGTAGTTGTTATTGTAAGAAACTCTACCAAGTGAAGATAATCCTTCCAAGAGCCTCCAAAATCTAAAATATAGGTGCGTAGCATATCCTCGAGAGTCTGGATAGTCCTTTCCGACTGTCTGTCTGTCTGAGGGTGATATGCGGTACTAAACTTGAGCTGGGTGTCCAAGCTAGCCTATAAACTCCTCCAGAAGTGGAATATAAAGCGACTATCCTGATCCGAGTCTATGCTCATAAGAACTCCATGCAATCTGACTATCTGACGTACATACATCTTCGCGAGCTTCTCTGTAGACGTACCCACTTTGAATGGCAGAAAGTGAGATAATTTGGTCAACCTGTCTACGATGACCCAAATCGCATCTTTACCTCCTAGAGAATGCGAAAGCCCTGAAACAAAGTCCATTGTCACATGCTCTCTCTTCCACTCTAGAATGGGTAAAGGCTGAAGCAATCCACCTGGCCTCTGTCTCTCTGCCTTTACCTGTTGGTATACCAAGCATCTGGATATGAAGCTAGCCACCTCCCACTTAATACCATACCACCAAATATGCTCTATTATGTCCCTATACATCTTGTTGGCACCTAGATGCATAGAGTACTGAGATCGATGTGTCTCCTAAAAAATCTCCTCGCACAACGCTCCACTCGGTACACACAATCTAGTACCATGTCGCAATGATCCATCATCTGCAATACTGAAATCCTCTGCCAATCCTATCCGGACCTGTGCTCTAATGCTCCTCAGAGACTCATCTTCAAAGTATGTGGCTTTGATCTGGTCCATCAACTCTGACTGTACCTAAAGTCCCTATATCTGTGCTACAACTCCAAGAACCAATACCTCAATGCCCAAGCTATCAAGATCGGCCAATAAATGTCTGTCCCTCGTCAAATACATAGCCACTGGATACCTGCTCAAGGCATCCACGACTACGTTGGCCTTCCCTGGATTGTACTGTAAAGCAATATCGAAGTCCTTCATCAACTTCAACCACCGTCGCTGCCTCATGTTGATCTCTTTTTGTATAAACACATACTTTAAGCTTTTTTGATATGTAAAGATCTCTACTCGCTCTCCATACAAGTAGTGCTTCCACAGTTTAAGAGCAAAAATAACTGCTTCCAACTCAAAGTCATGGGTAGGGTAATTCTTCTTATGCAGGCGTAATTGCCTGGAAGCATAGGCGATCACCTTCCCGTTCTTCTGCAACACACAATCCAAACCCTTACCCGATGCATCACTACATATAGAAAATCCACATGTACCTGATGGCAATGTCAATATGGGAGCTGTAGTCAACCTCTTCTTTATCTCCTCAAAAGCAAACTGATAATACTCAAACCAGACGAACTCCATATCCTTCCTGATTAGTCTAGTCATCATCTCCACAATCCTGGAAAAATCTTGAATAAATCTCTGATAATAGCCTGCTAATCCAAGAAAACTCCTGATCCCCGCTACTGAACTCGGGGTAGACCATGACTCAACTGCTAAAATCTTCTTCGGGTCTACTGAGATCACGTCTCATATAATCACATGCCCGAGGAATTCAACCTTATCAAGGAAGAACTCACACTTCGAAAGCTTGCCATATAGCTTCTCCTTCCGGAGGATTTCCAGAACTATCCTCAGATTTTTTTCAGGCTTCTCCGGGGTCTTCGAATAAATCAATATATCATCAATGAATACTACACAAACTGATCCAAGTACTAATGAAATACCTTATTCATCAGGTTCATGAATACCGCCGGGGCATTGGTTAACCCAAACGGCATCACCAAGAACTCAAACTGCCCATACCAAGTCCTAAAAGCTATCTTCGGAATGTCTTCCTTCTTTACTTTCACCTGATGGTACCCCAACCTCAAGTATATCTTTGAGAATACCTTCTCTCCGCTCAACTAATCAAATAAATCTTCAATCCATGGCAACGGATATTTATTCTTGATAGTGAGATTGTTGAGTGCCCTGTAGTCGATATACATGCATACCGACCCATCCTTCTTCGGTATAAATAATATCGGCGCACCCCATGGTGATGAACTGGAGCGGATGAAGCCCTTGTCCTGCAACCCATCCACCTGCTTCTTCAACTCTGCCAGTTCGCTGTTGTTCACCCTATAGATGTGCTATGATATTTGCTCCGTGCCTGGAACCAAGTCTATAGAGAAGTCCACATCTCTGTCGGGTGACAACCCCGACAACTCCTCTGGAAAGACATCTATATACTCTACAATAAGTGGATGTGGCGACCTCTGCTCTTCTACCAAAGCTCTACAGAAATCTCCTTCGCTCTGCTTTACTGCTCCTCGGACGAACTCAAATTCTGGCTCTCCTGGCGCCTGAAATAATACTCTACATGTCATCCTCTACTAGCTGTATGCATCTCATCTATGTCCCTGCTTTTTACAGAATTGACAAGGAATAGTTGGCCTCTGGATCTGGTGTATCTGTTGTACCAACACTCTAGCTGGTCCATAATACTGCTGCCTCGGCTGCTGGAAATGCCTATGGTGCTGCTGCTAAAAATGCGGCCACTTTATTGGACCCGTGTTAGTACTAGATCCTCCTATGTACCTCGGCCTCTTAGAGCCAAGCTCTAGATCATCCTCTGCCAGCTATGCCTGCCTCAAAATCTTCTCAAAAGTAGCGATGGGAACTCCATTTGTATGTGATTTGATCTCCCTGTTCAGGCCCTTTCTGAACTTCCTAGCTCTTCCTCTGGGGTTTTTTCCCTCCACAAAGCAGCCTAATCTGTAATACTCTACCGCATACTCATCAACCGTCATACCTCCCTGAATGAGGTACTAAAACTGGCTCTCTAGAGATGTCAGAGCCATATCTGGAAAAAACTTTTCCTTGAAGAGCTCTTTGAAAGCTTCCCAAGTAAGTCCTGGTGCTGAGATCATGGGGTCCGTCCTGAACCAAGTCAACGCGATGTCGAACATTATGCTCCCTGCGGCCTCTATCTGTAACCTCTCTAGAATCTGCGTCAATCGCAAGTTCTGTTCAATGTCTTCTATCCAATCATCAGCATATATAATCCCTTCAGTGCCTTTAAAGTTCTTCGGCCCCATCCTCTTGAAACCTATGATAGTCCCCGGCCTAGGCTGCTGCGGGATAAACATAAGTGGTGTCGTATGTAGCTGGACTAAGGCGACTCTCTCAATTGCTGTGAGCATAATCTGGTGAGCATTCTCAATGTCCTATCTCATAACCTCTGATTGGCGTTGTTGCGCCTCCATCATCTGCTGAAAGAGCCAAACATCTGTGTCTGATTGAATACGGATGGTGGGGGTAGAAGATCCCCTGAAACTATCAGCGCTGCCCCCTGTACCGGGGGTGAAGCACCTCCGAAAGCTGCTGCAAAAATGCCCACTTGGATTTGTGAAGCGGACCTTTGGAATATAGCTTCTGGAACAGCATCTACTGGTGCTGCCCTCAGAGGCGACAAAGTGACCGACCTCGCTGATATTGCGCTTGAGCGCTGGGAATGCGTCTTCGGCGACACCCTGAAGATAGATTTGAACAAAGGAATCATTATTGAGTAAGATACGATATCATCAATGAAGGACATATTTTATTGAAAGTAAAGAAAATATTCTAATAGATAAGGATAGCAAAACTGATATTTGGAAGTGTTTCCTAGTTGTGATTGAGTATACTCTCAGCCTAAATCTTATTTCTTAAAGCAGGTTCATAGAAGTACTCTAGGTGAGCACTACTACGATATTGCTCTAATTGCAACTCTCGACCTGCATGGGCCACCACTAAAAATGTGTCACGACCCACACCCGAATATTTGGGCACGAGTATGTGGGTACATCCAACCTACGCCGCAACATCGGCAGTAGAATACTGTCTGGGTCAACTCTACTATCTAAATATCTCAAACAATATATATACATGG
Source organism: Iris macrosiphon (assembly GCA_036927795.1). Taxonomy (NCBI): domain Eukaryota; kingdom Viridiplantae; phylum Streptophyta; class Magnoliopsida; order Asparagales; family Iridaceae; genus Iris; species Iris macrosiphon. Next base: position 132,356,573 of record JAYESA010000018.1, on the reverse strand, counting down.
TACCTATCAATCATCTCAACTCCAAACGGAGGAACGATATGGTATCTGATAAATGTAAACTATACTCAATCATAATGCAAACTAATAATGATAAAGCACGAGATGGAATAACGAAGGAAAGAGTCACAGTACATCCATAAGACTGAAATAATATATACATGCCAATAACCTCAATAAAAGTCTAATACAAGTCTAGCAATAATCTAAAGCTCCTTAGGCTCTGGTACTAAGTCCGCCTGCTCTAAATGAGTATCCTTTAATAGAACATCGTCCTGCGATCCGTAGCATGTGGGACACTGGTCTACGAGCCAATCATCTAAAAAAATATCCAATCAGGATTGGAGCAAAGTACATACCTCTGAAAGTCGTTTCAAATACATAATCGAGCATATATAACAGATAATAGAAAATAATATAAGATAATTAAATAACAGAAAGAATGTACTAGAGTGAACAAGTAATGTACTGGAATGAAGAACATACAATAGAATAACTGCAATATAACAAAAATAAATAAAATCTAGCTAATGTGCCATGGAATATAAGTTTATTATGTGATCAATTTGGGTTGAACACGAATACAATATGGTAACTCGATTACACGTGTGATATATAATCGACATGTACATGAATACACCGGGGTTTGATCACATAACCAACTCCTATTCCCCCATCCCCAACTAAAACCAATAGATCCAATCACGACACGTTGCGAACACGAATATGGACATACTAAACACGAGCAGTGTGTGAACATGAAGTACACTAAAATTAGTACCCGATATACACGATAAAATATATGTGAAGGAGTACCCGCTGAACACGGTAAGGGATAACATCTCCTGACAGGATCCATGTAGAACCAGTCCATGAAACCACTGTGTCAAAATCAAGTATACAGTTCTAGAACATGTGATATATACTCTATCATAAAATAAAAACTAACAGAAAAATGTACTCGCCTCTGGTCCTGAGCAAAGGGTGTCTCTCGATGCTCCAGCTGCTGTCACAATCACCTAAATAGGAATGTCATGTCAAAATAGGTGTAATAAAATGATAATCATGCTAAATAAGTCAAAGTATGCTTTCTAGGCCATTTTTAGGTCATACACCAATTTCTATGTCCAAACTACGGTTATAAGTCTATATTGGTCACTAACTAGTCAATACTGGCTCAATCCTAAATAATATGGTCATTACCCATATATAAATATACTCTAACTAGTATATAGTTACCTAGCTAATTTAGGATTGATACTAATATAGCACTAACTTATAACCAATAACTGATACTAACTGCTACATAATTACTAACTGGGATAACTAACTGGGATACTTAACTGATACATCAAATACTAACCTAACTTATACTATAAACATACCACCACTGATAACATATACCGAACCTCTTGCTAACTGATATTAACTAATAACAAAATCTTACCAATACTCACTTGCTCCTTCCCCATTACTAGTCAATACTCACAAGCTAGCATACCCTGATACTCACATTAGGACTTTGGTATTCACTTATACCAGATAATAAGATATTTGAAATCATAAAAGCTAACAGTGTTATATACTAACACTTAATATTTAGCTAACACCACCTCCTAATTTTATTACCTGCACATCACCATGCCCTCACTACTCGAGTATAACCTCCCTCTGGATCCTAACTGGCACAACACCCTTGACCCGAGCCTCAACTGTTACCTACACACACAGGTAAAGCTAAGTCAATTTCACATCCTCCTTCACTCCTCAACATCTGATACAACACCTGGACACAAATACAGGTGATTGTATCCCAGGTAATACTGTAGTCAAACATACTGCTCGAACCACATATGAAAATCTCACTTGCAGTTGACTGCAACTGTGCAGTCCAACTGCAAGTAGATATGTTGTATGGACAACCTTGCTGTCACTTATTCAAACCCAACTCATATGTTGTTGTGGTATTGCTCTGCTATAACCCGAGCACTTCCCTTTGTCAATTTACTGATATTGCTCCATTATTGAGCTCAATTTTTCTTCACTTCATAGTGCATAATTGATTGTCCCATTTGTTTTCTCATGAACCCCAAGTCAGGATACACCCCTAGCTGCCAATATTCTCCCTATTCCTCACACATGTCTTGATTAAACACACAAACATCACTCAAGTTTCCCCCACCTATTATTGATACTCAACTTGCTTATGATACTGATAAACCCTACTTGTTGTCACTGCTCTAGCCACGAATGCATACTGCTAATGCTGCTGCTGTATATTGCTATTTGTAGCTATTGCTGTTGCTGCACTGCTATGTAGTTGCTGCTCTTGCTGTGTGCAGCTATTGATACTGTTTGCTACTGTACTGCTATGCTGCTGCTACTGATACTGCTATGAAGTTGCTGCTCTTGCTACTCTTGCTGCTGCTGCACACTGCAATGAAGTTGCTGCTCTCGCTGCTGCTGCATACTGCTATGAAGTTGCTGCTATCATGGTTTCAGTAACCCCAACCTGTGTGCAGCAGTGCACATCAGTGTACTGTCTGCATACACTCTAAGCCCCCAACTGCTCAGTTCAGTAATCAACACCCACTCACCCAACTCATCACTGGACACTAACACAGTGAACACACACACACACACACACACACACACACACACACATATATATATATATATATATATATATATATATATAGAGAGAGAGAGAGAGAGAGAGAGAGAGAGAGATTCTATGATACTCAACCCATTGAGGTGCCAAACTCTTCATTCTCCATAATTGATCATTCCCATAAGTCATATATATATAATTATAAGTATTAGAAGTTATTACAACATATAATAAAGAGAATTCATGTAAATCACCAAAAAATGGTCCCATATCGCACCGTATCATAAAATACCATGATACGACCTACACGTATCAAATTATGGACACATATCTAGTCCCATAACCCTGATCTAAGTCTAATTAGATCTAATTGGTCTCATGAAACATAATTGATGTGTCAAATTCATAATTCTCCCAACATACCCATAAATTACCTCATAGAACTCACAATACAAAGCCAAATAGCCTAGAACTTGTTCCTATAGGTAGTCCTATGCCATGGGGTCATTCCTAATGGTCAAATGCATGATTAAGAATCTATAATGAGAGAAAAATTCAAAAATTACCAATTAGGAGATGGATTCCTAATAAAAATATAATTGGACACGATCCGGACACGATCTCTAGCTCCAAGGTTCCTCCTCCTTATGATCCTTGCTTCCCCAAGCTCCAAGGCTCCAAGGCTCCAAGAGTGATAAATTTGAGAGGGGAGTGGTGGTGAATTGTATAGAAAATCAATGAAGGAAAAATAGGAAATTGGGGATCTAGAATTTGGATCAAAATAAAATACAAATAAGAAGGAGAGAGAAGAAGAGCGGCCTATATATGGCCGGCCCCAAGTTCCTCCCTCTCCAAGAAATGTATAATGACCAAGTTGCCCCTACATGTTACATTATAAAAAATAATTAAGGATGGATATATTTGAAAGTCGCCAACTAATTGTAATTACTCTAATTCTCCTTAATTTAATTAGTGGAATGACTAATGGGTTTGGGTCCAAGTTGGGCTCACTAATTGTCATGATAAATCTAAATAGGCCCATATGTGACAATTCTAAATATTGTCTAGTCTTTCTAACTAGCTAATTAACACAAGCCTCTAATGACTAAATAATACTAGTCATAAATAATTATAGCTCAACATAAATTAATAAATAATACAATCATCACAATAATATTAAATATTAAATTCTAAAATTAAATACACATGCAAACTTACCAAACTACCCCTAACTGGAAAAGTGAGGGTGACATTCGCTGACTCAGCGACGAATTATTTTACGTCGCTGAGATCCGTCGTTATTTAACGGTATTTTTCTAGTGTAATACAAGTCCAATCTACTAGTACAATCTCAACATAAGTCTCAAACTAATAATATATGCCATGAAAGTCTAATAATCAAATACAACTCATAAGAAAGTCTAAGCATCTACCACTGGTAGTACTACAACAAGTGGCTCTACGAACATAGGCTCAACTGGCTCACCCTCCTGTGGTCCGTAGTTCATGGTACACCAATCCTCTAATGAATCATCTGAAAAATATATCCAACCAGGATGGAGCAAAGTAAAACCCAATAGCAGTTCCAATAATTGACAAAAACTATATAACAACAATAGTAATGAAAATAAATGATGAAAAGTGACTGGAATAGTAAACATCACGAAAGGAAATATCACGACAAAAAATAAAAATAACTGAGAACAATATGGTAAGGAACATCACTATAATAAACTTGAAATAAAAGAAATGAAATAATAAATAAGTGCCTTGAAATATTAGTGAGACATGTGATCGACTTGGGCCTAACACGGGCTATATATAAAAAGGAAGCTAGCGTGACCACACGTGAGTTGCATGATCTGCTAGCTATCACGGGCTACACTAAATCATGGACTATAAGGTATGATCACATCTCCACTAATACTTTCCAATCCTCCGACTAGTATACGGATCCAAATCATGACACGTTATACACGTATATCATAATGCACGGTCTATCATCTTATGCACTGTGATCATGGTCTATATAATCACGGAGATATCACGCAACCACTAAGTAATCACGAAGCACGACACGGTGATCACTGAGTTATCACGACAATAATATCTCATGACAAGGATTCACGTATACCAATCCGTGTAACCATCGTGTCAAAAATTAAATATCTCAATACTAAATACATGTAACATAAAGACTATCAAATAATAAAACTATCAGAGAATGTACTCGCCTCTGGTCCAGAGCAAATGATGTCACTCGATGTTCGAGCTGGTGTCACACACCTAAATATGAATGGCATATCAATTTGGGTGTAATAAAGTGATAATGAATTAAAATGCATTATGGTATGATTTCTAGGCCAATTCTAAGTCACACTAGTCCTACTCGGTCAGTCTAGGTTGATGACTAAGTTTCTAGTCCATTGGTCACTAACTAGTTGACATTAGCTTATACTAGCTATACTAGGTATTAACACTGAGTATACTAACTAACCTACTTACTAACTTATTTTAACTGTTAACAATATCAAAACTTCTACTTAACATAATACTAACTAGTACCTACTCTATTACACTACTATACTCATCAACTAAAACCTTATCATAGCTCATTGCTCACATTTGATGCACTTGGTAACTTAACATACCCTACTTCATCTCAACACTTACCTCTGACTACTGCAGTTGTTGCTCCTACTTAGCTCGACCCACATCAATCCTACCTCCAGTCCTTCCCTTCTCTTCATTGATCAATACTTCCCCTTATATTTGGCACACTCAATTACTATCACTGATACCTTACTAAACTTGAAATGGAATTGTTCAATGATACCTTCCCTATTACCTGTTACTTTCAGTATCAGATAGGACTCTAACCTGGGCACACTCCATCATGCATACTCACCTAAACATATACCCTTCCCTCATATAGCAATTACCTTGCATTAACCCATTTGTTATAACTACACACACTGGTAGGCCCTAAATATATATATATGCATATAGATATACACAACCATACATAGTGCATCTATATACTTTACCTTACATCCAGGTATGAAACAAACCCTACCCAAATCGAGCTCACTAACACAGGAACTTCTCCCTCTCCACTTAGACTCAGTTGACATTTGAGCACCCTGAGTTCAGGCCCTAGTCTAGACTTTAAGCTCCCTTCATACTCATTTTGTTGTTGCTATTACTGACCTGCTCAAGTGAATTTGCTGCTGTTATAATTTACTGATACTTCAAAGTATCAGTCCACTCCAGGTATAATGAGCTCCCTCCTTAAGCATCTCAAGACCCAAATCCGTAGTGCTCAGTTTGAGCCTTCTTATATTGTATATACCACACTCAATTACTTGTACCCCAACAACTCAGCACCAAGGTTCCCCAAGACACAGTCACTGATTAATCACATACTCACTCGAGTAACACACACACACACACACACACACACACACACACACACAACATATTGAATATACACAGCACTTCACATTCTTGTATTACAGTGAGTATACAGTACATATACTTTCTTTCACAGTCACTAACCACATTGCATAGCACACATTGCACACTTGCACTCCTATATCTAACACCACTCACACACATAAACTTAATTATAAAGAAATATATGTACTAATATATATTTATTCCTGTAAAATCTGAATGTAATGCTAAAATAATTAACTAAGCATTTAACCAACCATTTGGCATGCATAATATAGGATACTCATGATACTCACCTACAGAAGCATCAAAACCCCCAAATTCTCCACAAATATTATTCCCACATGACAGTTACACATAATAACATATATTATAATTAATTACAATGGAATTTAAGGAGAATTGCACAAAAATAACCAAATTGAGCCCCGTATCGTACCGTATCGCGATACGGCCTACTCGTGTCCAATTGTAGACATGTAGCTAGTATTCCAATCCCGATCTAAGTCCAAATTGCCTAAATTAGTCTCATAATACATACTTGATGTGTCAATCTTGTAATTCTCCTAAAATGGACACAAATTACCAAGTAGAAATCATAATACACAATAATTTAGCCTAAAACTTCTTCTTATATGTAGCCCTATGCCATTGGGGTGTTCCTAAGAGTCAAATGTATGATTTAGAACCTATAGTGAAGAGGAGTTCAGATCTATACTTATTGGGAGATGGATTCACAATAAAATGCTTAATTGGACATGATCCGACACGATCTCCTCACCAATGCTCCTTCTCCAAGTGCTCCTTGCATATCTAAGATCTAATACTCCTTTCTTGGTAAAAATAAGAGGGAAATATGAATGAATTGAGAGAAGTTGATGGAGGGGTGAAGGGAATTGGGGATCTATATATGGCCGACCCCTTACTTCCCCCTTCTCCAAGCAATGATCAATGTTTAATATGCCCCTACTTGTTAGTTATGGAGAGGATTAGGGAATGGCTAAATTGGAAAGCTTCTAATCTAATATAAATTAGTCTAATCCTCCTAATTAATTAATAAAAATGGGTCTATTAGGCCTAGTCCATGTTGGGCTCAATTATTTGTTATGACAAGTCTAATTGGGTTTACTAGTGTCAAGTCTAACTAATAGGCTAGCCCACTAACTAATACATAAATTATAGTGCCCCACTCCGCGTAGGCACTATGTACAAGTGATATCGCTTTGCTTGCTCGAACAGAAGTCTTCTCGGAGAGTTCCCGACCGAACCATAAGACGATTGATCAATGTGAGTGGGCAGAACTGCATTCTCTGATTCTTGCACGCCTTAATAATGAATATGAGTTTTTGAATATTTGTTCTAAGAATATAGTTTCATAAGAAGAATGATAGAATCTCACTCTGCATGCTTAATAAGGGAACTCATATAGCTTGTCATTGAAACGAACCTGCTTGCTTAACTAAGAGAATTTGTATGCTTGTCTGAAAGAGATAGAACCTTGCCATGCTAAGTCATGAGTATAAGAAATGTTGCATGTTTAGTTACACTGACACAGCTATCAAATGAACCTCTGCCATGCTAAAAAGATAAGTAAAAAAATCGCTTGAATAAGTCCTTTGGTAATATGCTAAGAAAGAGATAGATATTGCATGCTAAATATAAAATCAAAATCGTGTTTGCTATTATATGTTTCGCTTGTCTGTTTTGCTATATCGAACTGCTATAAGTCTTTGATTCATATAAGCAGAGACTAATAGTGCACCCTGAGGATACGGCCCGCTTGGGGTCTAGTGGGGTGTGCTATTAGATATGTGAGAGATGTGCTTTGTTTGACAAGATGTGTTTTGCTCGACCAAATATATTTTGCTTGATCATTCATTTTGATTGCATTATAGATGTTTCATGTCATTATATTGGTCTCGAATAACTTGTGCACAAGGTCTTGTCTTTCGAACGATTCCTGGGGCACTGGAAATTGCTCGGTCCGGAAGAAATTTTTATTTCGTCTTGAGAATACGGCCCGCTGGGTGTCTAGTGGAGAGATTTTTCTATTAGTGTTGTGTGAAACCCATGATGTCATAGCTATTAGTACTCTAGTGTGTTGGTGAAGAGCTGAACCTTGAGTCACAATTGCTGACATATGTGCCTGCTAGTGAAGAGCTGAACCTTGGACAACCGCTGCTAATCATGGGGCTATCCATGGACCATCATATAGTTAGGGTACATGCTAGGCTAGCCTTCTTGCATACCTAACTGTTTGATACTGAGACAGACATAAAAATAGAGAACCGTATACATATATGTTTATACAAATTGTTGCTAACTTGTATGTCTGCTGCAGGGATAACTGTTCAGCAAGGGGGTAAGAAATACAAGAGTATATATATAGCTTGCTTGTTTATTTTGTTTGCGTCATAAAGTTTATTTGATAGTGCTTCATGCATTCGCATCGGTTAGATAATGGCTATTAGTGCAGAGCTGAACCTTGGTCTCGGCTGCTATTATGTTAGTGAAGAGCAACCATGAGTCACAGCTGCTAATAGTATCAGATAAAGAGTCATTAGCTAGTTGTTTTACCGCTACTGATCCTGAGTTTCTCGGAGACCAAAATTATATAGCTAGTTCTTCTTGTGTGCTTAAAAGTATGATAGTCCACTTAATGATTGTCTTGATTTGAGATGAACAGTCTACTAGAGAACTTTATCCTTGAGAGATAGAATATGGTGCATAATACATGCTGCGCACTGCACGATAGAATAGTGTCCCATATGTATGCTTATTGTTTGAATATGCAAAAATATTTTTAAGCTATATTTTTGAAAAGAAGTAAACTGACTCAAATCATGTGCTGCATGAAATGAACATAGGTAAAAGTAGCAAGATCACTAGTAATATAATATTTTCCCACATGCTTACTTAGTGTGGGTTTCAGGGGGTGTTATTTTTGTTCAATTAATTTTATCTCACCAGTACTTTCTCTAAAGTGCTGACCCACCAACAGTTTGCTTGTTTGCAGGTGTTGGATCGTCCGAGGAAGCGATAGCCGTACCTCATCCCCAGGACCCAAAAATCTGGAGTCGATGCCATAAGCCGTATCAAGATTGCTTTGAGCTGCTTTTGTATAGAGGACATAATGTATAGAATGGTATCATTGTAATCGAGAGAAAGAGAGTGCTTGAGCGATTTGTAACCTCGATCAAGCACCGCTTGTAACACTTTTGATTATCAACAAAGATGCTTATTTTTATATGCCATTGTATTCTTTACTTTTCTGCAATATATGTGCCACTGCTCCTGTCTTGAATAGCTTACTTGTCCTTGTTCAAAGCTTTGGCCTTGTACAAGCATAAATTAGGCTTGCACGATATCACACCCAAGCGAGGACGAATGCCCACCTGCGGGATCGGGGCGTGACATAATGGTATCAGAGCGACTCGATTCTTTGTCCATTCTGTTGCCTCTGACTCTGTATTGTGCCCGATATTGTGCTGCAATGAACATTCCATACAATAAATCCATAGATATTCTCAAAGTTGCACGCAAAATTTTTCTGGATTTGATTTATTGCTTGAGAGTTATGCTTTCGTACTTGTGATATGCTTGTGTTTTCAATTGAGGATGGCGAAGGATGAGGACTATCGCTGCTCTGGATTTTTATGAGTTTTTTCTTGAGTTTTGAGGACGAAACTCTTTGTTAGGGGATAAGTATGTAGTGCCCCGCTCTGCGTAGGCACTATGTACAAGTGATATTGCTTTGCTTGCTCGAGCGAAAGTCTTCTCGGAGAGTTCCCGACCGAACCATAAGACGATTGATCAATGTGAGTGGGCAGAACTGTATTCTCTGATTCTTGCACGTCTTAATAATGAATCTGAGTTTTGAATGTTTGTTCTAAGAAGATAGTTTCATAAGAAGAATGATAGAACCTGACTCTGCATGTTTAATAAAAGAACTCGTATAGCTTGTCATTGAAATGAACCTGCTTGCTTAACTAAGAGAATTTATATGTTTGTCTGAAAGAGATAGAACATTGCCATACTAAGTCAAGAGTATAATAAATGTTGTATGCTTAGTTACACTGACACAGCTATCGAACGAACCTCTACCATGCTAAAAAGATAAGTAAAGGAATCGCTTGAATAAGTCCTTTGGTAATATGCTAAGAAAGAGATAGATATTGCATGCTAAATATGAAATCGAAATTGTGTTTGCTATTATATGTTTCGCTTGTCTGTTTTGCTATATCGAACTGCTATAAGTCTTTGATTCGTATAAGTAGAGACTAATAGTGCGCCTTGAGGATACGGCCCGCTGGGGGTCTAGTGGAGTGTGCTATTAGATATGTGAGAGATGTACTTTGTTTGCCAAGATATAATTTGTTCGACCATATATGTTTTGCTTGCATTATAGATGTTTCATGTCATTGCATTAGTCTCGGACAACTGGTGCACAAGGTCTTGTCTCTCGAACGGTTCCTGGGGCACTAGAAATCGCTCGGTCCAGAAGATATTTTTGTTTCGCCCTGAGGATACGACCCGCTAGGGGTCTAGTGGGGCAATGTGTCTATTAGTGTTATGCGGAACCCATGATGTCACAGCTGCTAGTACTCGGGTGTGTTGGTGAAGAGCTGAACCTTGAGTCACAACTGCTGACACATGTGCGTGCTAGTGAAGAGCTAAACCTTGGGCAACCGCTGCTAATCATGTGGCTACCCATGGACCATCATATAGTTAGGACGCATGCTAGGCTAGCCTTCTTGCATACCTAAGTATTTGAAGTAGAGACGGATAGGAAAATAGAGAACCGTATACATATATGTTTATGCAAATTATTGCTAACTTGTATGTCTGCTGCAGGGATAACCGTTTGGTAAGGGGGTAAGAAATATAAGAGTATATATATATATAGATTGCTTGTTTATTTTGTTTGCATCATAAAGTTTATTTGATAGTGCTTCATGCATTCACATCGGTTGGACAATGGCTATTATTGCAGAGCTGAACCTTGGTCCCGGCTGCTATTATGTTAGTGAAGAGCAACCATGAGTCACAGCTGCTAATAGCATCAGATAAAGAGTTATTAGCTAGCTGGTTTATCGCTACTGATCCTGAGTTTCTCGAGGACCGAAATTATATAGTTAGTTCTTCTTGTGTGCTTGAAAGTATGATAGTCCACTTAATGTTTGTCTTGATTTGAGATTAACAATCCACTAGAGAACTTTGTCCCTGAGAGTTAGAATATGGTGTACAATACATGCTGCACACTGCACGATAGAACACTGTCCCGTATGTATGCTTATTGTTTGAATATGCAAAACTGTTTTCAAGCTATGTTTTCGAAAAGAAGTAAACTGACTCAAATCTTGTGCTGCATGAAATGAACATAGGTAAAAGTAGCAAGATCTCTAGTAATATAATTTTTTGCCACATGCTTACTTAGTGTGGGTTTCAGGGGGTATTGCTTCTGTTCAGTTGATTTTATCTCACCAGTACTTTCTCTAAAATAATGACCCACCAACAGTTTGCTTGTTTGCAGGTGTTGGATCGTCCGAAGAAGCGATAGCCTTGCCTCATCCCCAGGATCCGAAAATCTGGAGTCGATGCCTTGAGCCGTATCGAGATTGCTTTGAGCTACTTTTGTATAGAGGGACATAATGTATGGAGCGGTGTCATTGTAATCGAGAGAAAGAGAGTGCTTGAGCGATTTGTAATCTCGGCCAAGCATCGCTTGTAACACTTTTGATTATCAATAAAGATGCTTGTTTTATATGCCATTGTGTTCTTTACTTTTCTATAATATATGTGCCGTTGCTCCTGTCTTGAACAGCTTACTTGCCCTTGTTTCAAGCTTTGGCCTTGTGCAAGAGCAAATTAAGCTTGCACGATATCATGCCCAAGCGAGGACGAATGGCCCCCTACGGGATCGGGACGTGACATAAATAGTAGAGCCAAAAATATAAATTATAGCACAATAAAAAAATATTAATCTTTAAAAATAATTATATACAAATTGACTAATTACCCTCATCTAGAAATATGGTAGTAAAAGTATCTTAGAAAACAAATTTTTCTACGTGATGGAGAACTTTATTTCAAGCATTTTGGCTTTTGGTTCACTTGATTCGGAGTTAAAATAAAGTTTTTATAGAGAAAATAAAATTTATTTTTTGGAGCTTTCGCTATGGCTGAACTTGCTGTTTGGAGAAGACGAAGTTTTTATGCGGCCAACGAACTATGCGACTGAGAGTGTTATGCGTCCTGAGAGGGCTATGCGGCCTGATCTTTTTGTCTTATACTAACTAACATGCGACCATCTCTGTTGGAAGCATGACTGTTTGCTACAAAAGTGTCCTTGAATTCCATGTGTTTTCACTCGTTAAACGAATGAGAAATTTGCTAAGTCTAAGAGACATCCATGCGGCCGAGCGACATATGCGGTAAGCAGAGTATGCGGCCACCTTCTTTGGACACATAACTCTGAACCGTTGGCACATATTTCTATGATTTTTTCTTTTCTCTCTGGTACACTTTATTGCATGTCACATCAATCACTTTATGTTACTTCACTGACACTTTATTTATTGCTTGTCACATCAACACTTATTCCGAGGAGTAGACTTTAACCCAGACATATGCGGCCTGGACTTCATATGCGGCCAAGACTTAACATGCAGCCTAGAGACCTATGCGGCCAGGACTTCCTATGCAGCCTAGAGACCCATGCAAACTTGATATTTTAATTAAATATTTCTCTTATTCTTTTATGGTTGATTTGAGTCAATGCTTGTGTTATGATTCTAAGAAAGAATGGACTTCGTAACCAGACCTCGTGTCAGACATGTCCATGAGCTAAGATTGGCTATGAACATGGAATAAGTTAAACTGATATCTTAATATGAACCAGACTAAGTGATAAGTGACTAACCAGCTATATGCATGACATAAGCTTCGTGTTACAATGTGATCTTGATTCATGTGACCCAATATATAATTGGTAATTGAACTCGAATATTGTATCCGTACTGATACAAATTATTGCCTGAATGTGTATATGATCGGATGTACACTGAGGTACGACATACCGTGTCACGTGTTAAGTGATCTATATTTGGGTTGTGCATCGAGAATGCCTCCAAATTCATGAATACGTGTTATTATATATGTATATTTCCCCAGTGCGGGTATGATACGCAAGTCAAGTACCAAAAGAGTGGCTAGTATATTGATTGATTGAATATTGCATACACGCTCGGGTGAATCTAGATTGAACTTCCATGGATTTGTGTCTAGTGTGCCCGTACTTTGTAAGATATTTTAAGAAAAATTCTTATGTGACCACGCCTTGAGATTTTGAACACAATATAGGGCTAATTAAGTAACTAAAAATGGTAGTAACATTTGGAGGGAACGGTATCCCGAGATCATTCCAACGAACCTTCCTACAGAGATTTATTCTAAGTACGCTATGGGCTGGCCACCACAAATATTGTATATCATCTGCCTTAATGGAGTGCAGTATCTGGTATATTATAAATAACACCGAGCCATTATCTTCCTATAGGAGCACTAGAACCGCTAATACCATATTTAGCGCAGTGGCCCTACGGGAAACTGGTGCATCAGTAAAGTACCTGTATATTCCTTATTTGGCTTGGTTAGCTCATGTTCGGCAATGACGTGATATGAGAAAACCTATTATGCATTATTTCTGAGATAATCTCAGACTCCACAAATTGTAAGCCGTACAAGTGATTGGCCGATATAAAGAAAATAAACTTGGTTGTGATTGTATTATTCTGTTAGTAGTCTAGGGTCATGGACTATCATAGTGTGATGGTTCAACCCTTGTCCTTGTTTGGTTGTAGGGTTGGATCTTTGTCCTAGGATATGTTGTGGACCGAAACTATGATACAGAACCTATGTATATATATATATATATATATATATATATATATATATATATATATTGTTGGGTTTTTGTTTCTCTATTTTGTGCTCCCTTTTGGTACTTGCTATTTGGGATCTAACCCCACTGATTTTGCATGTCCAGGTTTCGAGCCAGCACCCGAGGATCCCGCCTACTTTCCCCTGACTCATGGAGCGTACCAAAAATATGGTCGCAGAGGATAACGAGTGGGTTTTTTTTCTTTCGTGCTCGTCATTGTAAATTTAATTCTTTTGGGCGTTTAGCCACCGGTACCTGCTAGCTGGCACGTCTGGACATTTAGTTTCCCTACATGATTTTACTAAATCAGACTGCAGCTGATCTATGTCATATACTTTTTCTACTCTTTCAGCTTCTTATTTTGCATAACTGGTCTCCAAAATATTTTAAAAAAGCATTTGGGACGCCTTATTGCTTTATCTTATATGCTCTATGTTTACTGTTTCTTGTTTGATTGATTGAGACATTGATGTTCGTGTGACGCTAAGTGACTTGATTATAGAATGCATCCTCTTATTTTATTACAGCCAGCCGTGATCGCCGTACATCGTATAATATCTTGTACGGGGTAGCTGGCCATGTCCGTCTTCGTATTTCGGTACGGGGCATGACAAGTTTTGGGGTTTTGTACCTCTCAGAGCACTTATCATTTTTAATGTGAACTTTGGTACTGTTTGTACGTAGCTGTGAGACCCATCTCACAATATCTGTATCGGTATATGAATACGTATTTTATTCTTTGTACTGTGCTTTATTGGTTCTCATGGAATATCGAAATTCTCTCAAAATTTTAACTTTTACCCACTGACCAGATTATCTTCGGCATTTCGTGGCATACTGAAGAAAAATCGTCCGACGGATGAAGTTTGACTTTTGAGATATTTTCATGAATATTATTGGATGCATTCTTTTATCCAATGGTTTTTGGTTTTGTATTCAATGGATGAGATTGATTTAACTTATGATTTAGATCGCTGACGTAGCGGATCGGACGACCACGATTTAATCACCTCTTATATATATATAAAATTATTCTCTCTCTCTCTCTCTCTCTCTCTCTCTCTCTCTCTCTCTCTATTTTCCTTCTTCCTTTACTTCTTTATTTTTCCCTCTTCATTTCCCATCGGAGCTTGGAGCTTGGTCTTTAGGCCTTAGAGTGTAGTTTTTGAACCCCTCTCGGTGGTGGAGTTGATGGTTTAGGCTGGGAGCTTGGCTTTAGGAAAGTATATCTTGCCAAAATACTAAATTACATGATTTTATTGCAGTTTGAATTTTTTTCTTGATATTTTGTGATTAGAATTTTATGGAACTTGTTTTGTTAAATATGTTTCTCTAGTAATTTTCAACCTTGTGTATATTTTTGAAAATGGTTTCGGCTTAGTTTTGACTTTTTTCTGTAGAAACCCTGGTATTTATCCGTTAGAAAACTCGGTATCAGAGATGATAGCCGGTGTGTTTACCATGATACTTAGTTTATGAGCTACTTTAGACCCGTGCCTAGATTCTATTTTGGTAGTTTCAAGTTTTGTGGATTCTGGACAAGTTTTAGTTTTTCCCGTAAATCACTTGTACGGTATTTCTCGTAATCGATATCTTAAATCTCAAAGTTAGTAAAATTGAATGTACCCAGACCATTGGAAATTTGATCCTATACAATTTTGACCTTTGGAAATCCAAATTTCGAGTTAGAAAAGAGTTTTTACGGCCCGAACAAGTCTAAAAAATATTTCATGTACGGATTTCTGTGACCACTCGGACGATCCGAAGGTGATCCACAGCAGTCTAACGGATGATCCAATTTGTAGCCCACAAACTTTCTGTGACCAATCGAATGATCCGACGTTGATCCGCAGCAGTCCGACGGATTATCCGAATTGTGGCACATTACTTGATATGACGGATCGAATGATCCGACGGCGATCCGAAGAGATCCGTCGAATAATCTGAATAGCCCTATTTTTCCCTGTTTTGTCTTTTCTGTTATTCTTCTGTTTGTAATACCTTCTTGACGTGACCCGACACATGTATGTGTTTTCCTAGTGTTACTTCTTGGCTCTACTTGTTTATTTTTTTGACATGCCCATTGTATCTAGTCCCGACTTAATGTATAGTTTGGGATACCTACCCATTATATCTTGTCCTATACTTGCCTGATAGTGACCCGTCGAGGTACACTCCTACTACTTGACTTGATATAGGTATAGCTTTGGGGACACCTACCCAATATACATATGTCCAGACCTGCTCTGTACTTACTTGATAGTGGCCCATAGTGGTACACTCGTAATTTTTCTGACTGTTATATTAGCTGTTGTGGCTTGTTATAGTGCCCGCTCGTCTTGCCTATAACCGTATGGTTGTATTCCTGTTTAGTCTTGTGATTGTGCTTGTCAAAATATTGTCTTGTCTAGTTCATCATTGTGGGGAGCATCATGTCTAAGAAGGATTCTACAGAATGCTACACGCGGAATCCTAAACTAAAATGTTAAGGATTAATAACTAGCAAGAATAATTAGATCATTGTGGGAGGATCTCCTGGTTGCATGCAGTCCCGTGCCCCGATAATCTACTGCTTAATGGACTTGTAGCATGCTGTCGAGTAGTGAATATTTTGAGCTCACCGTCGTATGGGGCATATTGTATTGACTTACTCAGGTTCACCTTTGTATGACTTGGATTTAGGTGCACATCTCTCCTGGGGTGGTATATCCACTATTATTTACTTTACTGTCGTCTGACGTTTGGGTAGCTTGGACAGTCTGCAGGGCATGCGACCGTATAGAAATCCTAAATTGCATTTGTTAGTAATTAGGACTTGTGATAGCCCTAGTTAGCTAATGTAGTAAGCCGTAATTCTTGCTTGGCCGTGATTGATGGATGCAGTCCATTACTTGTCGTGTTTTATACTGTCTTGCTTGCCTAATGGTGACCTGGCGTGGTGTACTCCTGTCTATTGTCTTGTGCGCTATTTACCTTATATGCACTGCTCCCTATATGTTTCCCTTGCATGTTTTCATTACTGTACTAGCTCTTTTCTCGTTACTTTTCCTCTTACAGTTTACTTATATGCTTATGTTCACCTTGCATGATCCCGTACATGTTTTCGTCCAATTTTTTTACATTTTTCCTATTTTATTTTTTTGTTTTCCAGTGTACTTTATATTATACATGGTGGTTATATATTATACATGGTGGTTATATATTGCTTAGGATATTATAGCTCTATGTTGTATTGTTGTTTTTTAGTTCATAGTTTGGCCTCATTTGTGGTACTTGCTATTTGGGGTATGACCCCACTAGTTTTGCTTGGCCAGATCCGGTAGCAGAGCCAGAGAATATTTTATTTCTTTTCGAGAATGGTGACCACATGGAGCACCAGACCAATTGAGTGGGTTCTATTCTTGTTCTCCCACTTATTGTACATATTCTTTTATCACGTTTAGCCCTTAGCACCTGTTAGCTCATATTTTGGACTTGTTATATCGCGTACTGGGCATGACATGATTAGCATATTCTAGACTATAGCTAGAGTTGATCATGTATGACTTATTCTCTTGCTAGTTCTTCATTTTGTATTACTAGCTTGATGATCAGTTATGTATATATATATATTTTAGGACACTTTACTATTTTGCTTCTGTTGATCATATTTTCTTGCACTTTGTGATTTACTGCTTGTGATTGAGACACTAGAATTGCTTGACCTAGGTTGACTGATGGCTTGTAGTATTAACCCCATATGTTTGTTCACAGCCGTGACCGTATCTCGGGGTACTGGAGTATTCTAGTATACGTAGCTGGCTTTGTCAGCCCCCGCTCTCCAGTATTCTGTGTTTGGGGACTGACAGTAGCCAAACTAACGGAGCACTCTATCAGGCATATAAGGCTCCTCGATTTTATGGCAACTTAACAGACCATGATATAAAGTGACTGGTTGCAATGGACGACTAGACTATCGCAAATTTTGATATATTCCAAACTATCTGCAATGCAAGAAATTGAGCATAACGTAATTTAGTAAATTATTACCAAACTAAAAAAATAAAAATAAGTTTAACATTCACCTCATCTACCGCCATATCTTCAAGTGCATTTCATAGGGCGGACAATATGTGCGGATGTTTGGCATCTTCCTTAGTTAGCGTCCATCTGCACATTCTAGGAAGGTTCTCATCATACCCTCAGTTAAGTTTAGCCCGCTTCAAGGTTGGAAAGTGCTCGTATATCCATGTCTGCACGTACATTACAATAGTCAAAAAAATTATAACAGAATTTTGTATTATATATACAAGTTGACAAAGATATATCTTTACATGGAATAGAGTCTGACATCCAGATATTATCTTGGAACCTACGCGGGATGTTGCACTAAGCTCGCGGTAAAGATATGCTAGTATACCGCTTCCCAAAGAGATTTCTCCCACCGTGTCTATGTCGGCAAAATTCAAGAGATATTTAGCATGTATCGACGTTCTGAACTTATCCGGAATGCCGACAGTCCCTAAGATGAACTGCATATATCAACGGGCCACCATATCGACATTATCACCTTCGATGTCCGGATCATCAAATGTCCCCTCCAAATATTTTAAAGGAAGTCCGTATGACTTCTTGAAGTCTTGAAGGATTGTAAAACTTGCCGCATCAACTCCGAGACAGTTTGATACATAATTCACGATATTATCGTAAAAGTTTATGCTCGATTCATCAAAAGTGTGATTCATCATGACTCGACCATCAACCCTAAGTCCCAATATATGATGGACATCATCCAGGGTTATCGTCAACTCCTCTTTTGGGAGATAAAAAGTATTAGTTTCTGGATGCCAGCGTCCTGCAAATGCTGATATGAGTGCATTGTCCACCATTGTATATGAGTAGTTACCCAAATTTTGTAAACCGGTAGGATTAATTTTAGCCTTAACGTCGTCTTCAAAAAATTCAAACCCCCATGTATTGCACTTTTTGCCGTGTTTGATCACCGTTAACATACAAGAACTCTCCTGAACAGTAAATAATTAGATGAACTTAGAACTATATATAAAATATAGTTATATATAAATAATTGAAATTATCATAACGTAGTATACATAGCGGATTGTTCCAAATTTGGTATGCAATATGGTTCTCAATCGACGGCAACATAGAGCAACTGTTTGGACGAGTCTCGACTAGACTACCTGGCTGCTGAAAATGTCATGAACCATCAGTTGGCCGGTTTTGGAGGGTTGGTGTACGAGTCTCGATTGGACTAGCTGGCTGCTGAGAAGGTCCTGAAATATTAGTTGGCTAGTTTTGGACGGTTGGTATATCTTCATTGGAGGAGGAAGAAGAACCAAAAGAACTAGGAGACGTCTCTTCGAACGAGTTATAGTCTTCTTCAGTCAACGTTTCATAACTTGAGGGAGTGCCTCAGGGTCGACGATAGTGAGGGTTGTCTCAACATCACGCTCAATATTGTCTTTCTTACGCATCGACGCAGTGGGGCATATTCTTATGATACCTTCATCCTCAAGGCCCTTCCGGGGGTCGTGGCTATAAAACAAACAAGATATATATTTTAACAGTCCAAAAGTAATTGAACAATCAGGACTGTAAAAATTTCTACAATCATGTATGTATATAGTACTGTTGAAATATCTACAATTCTCTATACATAAATGACTGTAGATACTTCAACAGCCCGGAATATATATAGGACTGTAGAAAATTCTACAGTCTAGCCTATTTTAATCCCGACCGTTCGACGAAGTTCGAACATCCATACCCTAATTTAGGGTTCGAGAATCTAGAAATACGTCGATACTACATCCAAAACCTACTTTAGCTCATTACAATATAATTTTAAGCCATTAATGAAGATTAAAAATAATTTTTTTTGAAAATTTTTAAAATGCAATAAAAAATAAATAAACTAGAGAGGGGGAAGAAGGAAGAAGAATTGTACCTTGATTTTTTTTGAGAGTTTGGGAGCCATCGATTAATGCCTGGAATTGGAGGAGGTAGAAATTGCAAAATTGTAGTTCTTCAAATGGAAGGAGTGGAAGAGCAGGGCTCCGGCCAAGTGCAGATGGAAGGAGTGCAGGAGAAGGGAGGGCTCCGGTGGAAGAGGTTATGGGGGTTTGGGGGTGGGATTGGGCTAGTATGAGTAAGATTTGAGCTAGTATGAGTAAAATTTCTTTATTAATGGGCTAACACCAATACTGGGCTAGCCCCAAGTTTTTTTTGTACTGCCTTTATCAAAGGCCTTTTTTTATTTCTGTTGGATTGAATCTAAAGTTGAAAATATTATGTTTGAATTTTGACGGATTTATTTTGGGAGAAAATTGTAACCTAGGATTTATTATGGGAGAAAATATTATATTTAAAATTTGATAAATTTCTTCCAATCTCCATGGAAATTTATGACCATAGTGTCCTCTTGATCGTAATTTGGTTCATGGTGTGTATTGAGCTGGGCAGGCCCATGACCCGTGCTCACCGGGTTCGACGGAGTTCAAGCAGGGTCAGGCTTAGCCCAGGTGAGAAAGCAGGCCTGCCCGGTCCAAAAGCTAAAATATAGAACCCAGCACGGTCTCATGACCTGGTTGAGGGCAGGCCGGGACGTACCGGGCTGGGTCCGGGCCGACCCGCCATATATTTAAAAATAAATGTGTTAAGATTTGTATATATATATATATATATAATTCAGGTTTGTATATATAAATTATTTGTTAGTAAATATAAATAAAAATTTATATATATATATATATATATATATATATATATATATATAAGTTAATAAATAAAATTAATAAATAGATGATAGAATTATGATTTGTTACGAGCAGCAGAATAAGTAAAGTTACTATAGAATATCCTTGAGGACTTCTACTTATCTGTGTTTGTATAACATGCAATGTGTTCTTGCCATAACAACTTTCATAGTGTCTTCTTAAAGTGTCTGTGCTATTTTTTTATTTAATTTTTTTTATATTTCTTTCATTGTGCACCTTTAGCTATTGGTTTTAAATATTTTGGATCTAAAATTGGTGCACCCTCATTATCACTAACATATAATTTTTTAATAATATTTCCATAAAACTGATTTGTTTCTATTTATAACTTAGTAGCCATACTTCGAACTTCAAGATGTAATATTTGTGTCGTTGGCATAGAATCAAGAATATAATTATTCTCAAGTAAATTAGCATACTAAGCAAAATTTTGTTCCGAATCACCTCCAAAAGGGTGGTTAGAACCGGTAGCATCCATATTTTAAAATTAATTTTTAGAAAAAAAATAAGAGAAGAGAAGAATATGTTTTCTAACAGAGAGAGAGGAAAGAAAAATCATGAATAAAAAAATAGAGAGAAAACTATTATGTCATAATAAAATTACTTGAAACGTCAACTTGAAATCTCCGAAAATTTGTGCACAAGTTGAAGCCTCAAGAACACTACACTTTAAGAAAGTTGCACTCCAATACAAAAAAATTTATTACCTACAATCTTCAGAAATTGCTTTGCTTCTAAATATTGTAAGAGAGGAAAAAAAAATTGTTGTGTATAATTTTGACAATTTATGGCCTATTTATAAAAAAAATTGGTGCAAAATTACTCCCAATAACCCTAAAATATAGTTGTTATAAAGGTACTTTGGTCATTTTCAGCAAAAATGACCAAAGTACCCGTAAAACGACTATAAAACGACAACTAAAACAGGGATATTTTGGTCAAAATATCCCCAACGGTAAAAAAATGCATTTTTTTGTCTGACCGGGCCTGAACCAGATCGAGGGACCGGGCCGTACCGGGTCAACCGAGCTCAGCCAGTTTAACCGGTTTCGATCGGTTCTTGAACCGTGTCGGATAGGGCTTTTGGACCAAAAACATGGACCAGTCAAGACCCGTTACTTTTGTTGGAACGCAACACGAAAATCGTTCCCCCAAACCAGAGAACCCTGCGAGAGAACCAAGCAAAAATACACAAACCAATAATGCCAAACAAAAATCGTAGACACGGAGATTTTTACGTGAAAAAATCTTGTAGAAAAAAATTACGGGACGATCGGAGTCAAACCCTGAAGTACCTATACTAATGGAATAAAGAGATTACACCCTCTACAAGCTTCTCACCGATCCGACAAGGATCATCGCAACTCTTTGGAACATAAAATAGATTACAACCACGAAGAAGAAAGATAACGAGAAATACCCGAAACCGATCTCCTTCTTCAAAACGTTCTCCAATCCTTCTTTCTTCTCTCCAATGTTATAGATCACTCTTGCCACCTTTCTCAATATGAGTCCTTGGGATTAGGGTTAGGAAAAACCTAAAATACAGCTCCCCAATCCTGCAACTGATCTGGACCGTCCGATGCGATCGAATGGTGTGTAAAATATCCTAATTTTAAGTTTAGCCCGTCGACACCGAACTCGTATCGAACTCGGTAGAATATCCCGTGGGACAGAATGATGTTCTGCTTAAGACCCGAGCTTCTTCGACTTCGAATGGCGCTCATCGCACTGCTAGGATGTTCTCCACATAGGTTGGAAACCCCACCCACTCCAACAACTTTGGTGGGCCGAGTTTGGCCGATCCGTTTATCGGACCTAGACCGGATTTTGGGCCTCCATTTATTCGATTCGGACCGGATTCCGGGCCGCCCGACCCGTTATACACCTTAAAATTTAGTTGGAGAATTTCTAATTCTAGAGGAGAAGAAACTTCCCATAGTGTAGCCTTAAGCTGCAAGTGTTATTCAGTTATATTCTAACATATAAGTTTTGACACATTGGTTTAGTTTGTAATGGTAGCTCTATTTATGTTGCTTGGGGACTTAAATCGACTCGAATAACCTATTTGATGCAAGAATAGACAAATTAATTTGCTAAAGTTGGTAAAAAAAAAATGTTGGTGCTTTTTACTTTGCTTTGGGAGTTTTAGTTCCACATTGCAAAACCACCAAAGTGTATGTATATCTCAATATATAGCTTTGCTTAGTATTGATTTATGCACATGGGGTGGTGGCCCATGTGGGTTAACTTTCCTAGAGGGATTAAGTATGAACCACATTATGACAATCTTTATTTTGCCACCACCTTTGGGAAGCTTCCCTTAGAAGCTAAGCCCCAAAGGGGCTTAGCGACTCAGACTCGAACTCGGACTTGGGCTCAAGGGCGCAGTGTGGTATTTTGTTGGCGCACTTTGCACTTAGCTTGGCACTCGTGCGCTCCTTCTATGCTTGAGTTGCTTGCTCTGACGTATGCTTCGTGGAGCCATACGGCTAGGGGCCATGCTGTCAGGGGCGTATACGGCCAGGTGTGTGTGCGGCCCGGTGCCCTTGCCTCCAGGCGCTATACGGTCAGCAAGTTAGCTTGAGCGAGTCGAGTGTGGAGGGGACATGGACTGCTGTTGGCAGCTCGGTATGGCACAGGCGGCGCGTGGTTCTCTGTGCCACACGACTACAACTTTTGGCACTTGGCGCCGCTGTCTGCTCTATGCAGTACAGTGCACAGGTGGCTCGTGGCTCTCTGTGCCACGCAGCTGCAGCTTTCGGCGCCTAACGGCATTGTCTGCTCTGTGTAGTACAATGGCGCAAGCGGCCTGGATTCTTTTAGCCCGCATGGGAACTAAAATCCTCTTTAAATAGAGGCTCTCCTCTTTCATTTGAGGTAGTTGGGAAAATTTAGAGAGAGAGAAAAATATGAGAGGACCAGAGGAGCATATGGCCTAGTGAACACCCTTCCACATATTCTTTTACCGAGTGATTCCGAAGGTGACTTAGAGCATTCTAGAAGTTCTCATGTAAACTTGTTGGATCCTGGCGGTATATCGTTGTATAGAATGTCACGCCCCAATTCCGTAGAATTGATAGTCGTCCCCCGGGCGTGACGCTGTGCGGGCCTAGGTTGCGCACCACACAAGGCCAACGTATTTTGCATAGTGAGCACATATTCAGAGTACGTAGATAAATTGAAACACAAAGTTAAAATATGGAAAAGTTTTCTTTATTGATTATGAACATATAGTTACAAACTCTTGAACGAGTCATAAGATTGCCGCACGGGCTTACAAAATATTGACACAAAATGAGATAGTTGTCCTGTACATTACATCCTTAACTAAAACTCAAAATAAGGGACCTCCAGGCGGGACAATGGCTTTTCCTTTGAGCTGCATGTGTTAAGTTTGCTAGCTCCTGGGCTTTAAAATGCTTCAAAAGATGGCACGATCAGGACGCACCAACAGCTAGACTAGATTGGGAAATGGCTTCAGCTCCTCGCAGGATCTCCTTGGTGCAGGGAATCTATTTCAACGAGGGTCAGTGCATCAAAATTTACTGGTGAAGGCTAGCTAACCCAACTATACCAATCAACATGTTGTTTATATGAAACATGCATATTATCTGTGGTCTTTCTATCTTGTCTTAGTTCATTTTACAAGCAAGCAATGATATAGAGTTTACTGAAATAAACTTGCCACCATTCGGTGATATTTACCTGCCCGTCTGAACCACCTACACAATACTTACCATGTCCTTCCCTGCCATGAAGACATAAGTTAGCTTGCAACATGTCACACCCCAATCCCAAAATGCGTAGGACTAGGACACGTAAGCATGCCAGCCGCATGGTTATGGCACTCCAATATGTGGAAACCATAATGCATACGTACGCTGTATTATGAATATAAATCCACAAGTGGTATAAATCTATCACAAGTCACAGGGCACAATCTAAATCTCATCCACAGAATCATATATAAATAATTAACCAATATCTATGAAACTAGATCGCAATATGAAGTATCTCAATGACAGTCGGATGGAAACAAATCCACTACCGAACTAGAATATATAATAAACAAGATAAATATAATATAAGTACAACAACTACCAACTACTGAGACTCGAAGAGAAGACTCCTCGGAAACATAAGTAACCAGTCCTGATCTGCGCTCCTGCGAATACTCATGAACATCTACACCTCGAAAGGGACCAGGTCCTCAGAGGGACATAACAAGATACATAGAAACATGACATAAAGTAAATACTGAATAAATAAAAGGGTGCCTTACCACCTAAGTAAAATATAATTTGAGGACAACTTAGTGCGTAGGAAAAGTGTAGGCTAGACATATGCTGACGTAATTTGCCAATCGTCGTGACTGACTAGTATATGCCACATATGCCCCCAGAACATGGGCACTCTACAATATAATAACGTCCATCTCCGAGGAGCATGGTATCTGAAATAGTATAACGTCCAACGTTCTTTAGAGTGTGGTATCTGCAAAATCACCAAGTAACATCCAACACTCTAAAGAATGTGGTATCTGCAATATATATACGTTTGTATCACTCCGTCGAGTGCGGTATCTGTATAAAGGAGGTGGGTGTCCCATACGCCTACTAGTCGTCCTCCCCGCCCAATGATCTATGCATGTTGTATCCACAACACGCTTCAGCCACTACGCCGAGGTATCGTAACTTTGGCTCATAGTCTATCGTTAGAACAATAGCCCAACCTTACAACTAAATAAGGACAAGGATTGGACCATCGTACCACGATAGGCTATGCTCCGACTACTAATAACTTCTAAGTCTTCTAACATGCATTGCTAATAGCAGTTATTCCCTATCCATCGCACGCCTACACGTACAGGTGGCCAACCACATACGCAAGTCCGTGCCCTACATGAGACTCACAACACGTGTAAGAAATGTGTCAAGGCCTGGAGAGTCATACCGATAACTCCACAACTTTAGGTGGGTCTACTAGACACTAGGTCAGACACAAGTCCTAACATCAACGCATTCGTTGACTGCACCCGAGTCTCTCTTGGACGCGCACAGTTATATAATCTAAAACAATAAATATGCAATTAACAATATAACTGAATTTAAACAGTACAACAAAGGCAATGTATACTTGCCTCGCAAGAGAGCTGCAAAATGTAACGTCCAGATGTCAAACACCAAGAGTCAGAAACTATGGCCTCAGAATGAACGCCTCCGGATGCTGAAATAAACCTCACCAACGTTTCCAAAATAAGCCAAATAGCTAGAAAACACTACCCTTTCATCCAATTTGGACACAGGGGCAAAACGGTAATTTTTGGTCAAAGTGGGTTTCACGTGTGGCCCACTTTGCACCGAAAAGCGTGCCAGGGGTAACGGTCTTTAAATAGGACAAATTATAGGTCAAACAAACTCTAAAGTCAGTACGAACTCAACGGTATGTCCAAATATGAATTTCGGTGAGTCGAACATAATTTTGCCCAAAAAGTCAACCGTGGAGCCCGCCAATTGGCAACTTGGTAAACTATCTCAAAATTGCGTGAAAATTGGATCACAGGACCAGTACGATACCACGAGTCCAGTGGCGCAAGTTTCGTCGCATTCTGACGAGCGTGCACTAAATGCGCAGGGCTTTTGCAAAGGTTGTGACACGGGAAAATTTCGCGAATACGGGCTGATTTCGACGCGCACATGCGTCCAAATTAGTTTTCGTGAAAGCCCACACATCCGGGTATACTGTACGCACCTTTTGGTATACTTGGTACACGACGGGGCGGTCCCGTTTGGCGGGGCGCGCTCCGTATCACAATTTCTAAAATTTAGAAAAAGTAAGTTTTTGGGATTTTCTACCTAATTTATTTTAACATACAGCATCTAATAAATTATTATATTTGACAGGAAATAAACTAGGTTAGGTGGTCTTCGCATATCAACAAGAAAAATTGAATTCGGATATCTGTGGTGGGAGATACGAGTCCGTGAACATAGGTAGTTTACCTCAGTCTTCTGCGTTCCCAAAAGTTGTCATTTTTGTCAACTTGGGCGCTGTTTTCGCCTAGGTTTACGTGTTGAACGAGGTAAACTAATGCACGGGATTTAGAGAGGGATAGGTGGTGAACGTACCGGTGAAGACGGGGTCGAGTTTGGTTGAGCGAGGAGACGGGAAACAAGGCTTGAACACAGGTACGTTGCATTCAATTATGTCGTGCGCAGGGTCGCGGTTATGCGGTCGGCCGGGGTTGGTTCTCCCGCGGCGGCTTGTGCTCCGGCGGCGGTCGAGACTGGGTGGCGTGGCTCTGGGTGGATGGGGGGAGAGATGATCTAGGGTTAGGGTTTGGGGAAGTGATATATAAGAGAAGGAGAGGCGGCTGGGGTTGAAACATCGAGCGGTTTTTCTAAACTGCGCCTGCTGCTGTTTTCGTTTCTTAATGGGTTGGTGTTTGCAAGCGGGTAGGGTAGGATCTAAGGTGGGTTTGGGTTTAGATCCATTAAGGATTTAAACCCATTTTGTTTTCTTTTCTTTTTCTTTCTTATTCTTTTTTCTATTTCTTAAACATTATATATATATATATATATATATAATTCTAGAAATATATATTAGTGCATACAATTAATCTGTCAACTGTCCACAGGGTCTCCTATATGGAATAAATTAGGAAAATTTTATAATGGCTCCATAAATCCCCTAAATGCACAAACACCTCAAATAAAAATAAAATAAAATTTTTTTCCTCTATTTAGCTCATAACTACTATAAATAAATAAAAATAATTAATAAAAAAATAATACGATTTTCAGAATTAGGGATTTTATATTCTACCCAACTTATAAAAAATTTGTCCTCGAAATTAAAACTAAGCCACGATAGAAATTCAAGGATGGTATAAGATAGAGATTTGCAGCTTATCCTGTACCTTTCTCCATCCTAACCTCCATGATTTTTCAATGTCATGGGGATATTTGGAGGGCTATAATTTGCATTGTTAAATGCAAGGCTAGGTTTAAATGAGGGGCGATGCTGCACGTTGCACATTCCAAAAATTATGGCAAAATTTTATATAACGAAAAATGGGTTTCTTCATGTGTCATGTCCAATGGTGAGGACACCTTAATGCACTTTTGCATAAAGCACCCAACAATTGGAAATTGCACACAGATGAAAATTGGGTTAAATTAATCAAAATTAATGCGCACGGTGTCCTTGAATTAATTAGAAGTACATGTGGATAAAATTAGGTGGGACACAAGTGTCATGGACGTAGAGGGTTCAGAGTAGAATATTATCATAATTTGGGTTGCACAAAACGGTCAAGATTGTGTCTCCAATTTTGATTGGAATGCACAAGGATACAAAGTCATATTTATATAGAATTAAATATAAATGTTCGCGACGAATATTGTACGACTAAAGTGTAGCACAAGAGAGCATAATTATAAGTTACACCGAGGTCAGAATGGTAGGCGGGCACGTCTAGGACAAGGTTGTAAAGTTTGTAGGAAGGCAATGGCTAGTGAGTTGCTCCAATTATCGAAGCAACAGTAAGGTGCACTAGGTGATATAAATATTATATAATTAAATACAATACCATGTCATATTTCTAATTGGATACAAACTAGCCCTAGTCTCTCTATCTAAGCCAAGTAGGTCTAATTTTGGGTGAAGGAGTTCACAATTCCTCGAAACTAAAATAAGGCATAGTCTGTTATTCCTTTACATACCTAAGGCAAGTCAATCGCAATCTCTTTTGCGATAATTAAAATTCTAATCAAACTATCGCAATCACTTCCAAATTAAAATAATCACTGTTCAATTCAAAATTCAACCTATGGTAATCTCTTCTCACTTTTTTAAATCATCAGCATCCAAATTTAAATTGAATCCATATAACATCTTCAAGAGTTAAATAACGCGTACAAATTTTACACTACTATTTCCAACTATCATAATCGCCTTTAGAAAATAATTCTAATCAAATATTATTCCTATCTTCTACTTATGAATTTTTGTACTCTTTAAATTTAAATTCAATTTACATCCTCAATATTTCAAATAGGTAATCCCGAAATCAACATTTAACTTTTAATTTTAAGGCCTCAAATTATGAAATTTGAAATCTAATTCATAAATTGTTCAAGTCTAGATTTCTATATTTATCCTCAAAGTTTAAATCGATGATTCAACCTTCCATATTCAAAATTTAATTCATGTGCTCATGTATACATATTTGGTTTGCCATATCACAGTTTTTAAAATTCATTAATTCTCATCATCTTAATCATTCTTCGAAAATTCTCAAAATTACATGACTTAAAAATCTCAATCTTATTTTACTCGATCACAATCTAAAAGAAATTTCTCTCAAGTTGACAATGCAACTTCTACCCCACTTAGAACTTACCCATCTATCACATAAGGCTCTTACATTTAAGAAACTTATTCCTCAAATTTACTTAATCATGTTACTCAATCCTCAAAAAATTTAACGCCAAATATATCATATATGATGTGCTCTTAATTAATTATAAAAGATAGTCATCTAGTAATGTGATTTGCCTATGGGGTATATCTAGTACTATCTGGATATCAAATTTATACCAAGCACGAGGTTTCGTCTTTCCGAAATAAGGGAAGACAGAGAGCAATAATAACGAATTCAAGGTGGGGGTAATAAAATACAAGTATGGGGATCAAGGCGATTAGAGAATTCAAAAAGAATTGTCAAGGCAGTTATGGTTTGAAATCCTATTTTGGTAATTCCTATTCACATGCTCGTATCAGTACAGTTATGTAACTGGTACGATATGCTCAGACATAAGTAGGGGCAAGTACCTTCGTCTACTAGTCAATTATATATCTCAAACCACGTAAAGTAGTCATGCGAAGAGCGAACCCAGTGTACTAAGATTGTCCAGACCGTAATATACTGATTCTGATTAGACATTCATATCATTGTGTGGTTGATTAGGCCCCAATAACACATATGTCATGAACAAGCTCGATAAAAGAATAAGCTTGCAAAACTAGGCTATAATAGCGGCATAAGTCAAGATAGTACAGAAAATATAAATACGCTGGATTATGATGAGAGAAGTTACAAAATAATTTAATTTCACCAGGAGGATAAGACTCATCCAGTCCCTACAGTTGTCATACTAACTCCTTGTCTAAGTCGCTAGTCGACCAAATAAGGGTATGGACCTCTAAGTTCTACAGTTTAAATAAACATTATCTTCTTATGAAAGTCTATATTGGTGTCATTTATTTATACTTTATCAATGGATCACAAGGACTATGTGATACTAGGTTATGAGGCATACTACCCAACTTATAATAATTAACTAATACTGTAACTGCCTTTAGGGGTTTCTATAAAATAACCTGGTCCTGATAAATAAATTAGAACTCTTATTAGGGTATATGAGGAAAGATCTTGGTACTCATTAAGGTCTCCTATTGTATTATATAGGTAATGGCCATCTTAAGTCTTAATCATTGTGCTTATAGAACAAGTATCTATAGTAAGAATGAAAAGTTACTGACCTCAAGGGAAAAGAGGATATAACCTATATTGAGGTGGGGTACATGTTACGTGATTTAAAACTAAGAATAATCATATCATAATCTAAAGGAATAACTCAAACTATCAAGCTCTAGCTACCAAGCACCTAATTTCAAAGTTCAAGATTACAACTATAATCCTAGAAACTATATATCCTTAACATAAGATAAAATTACTTGGCCAAAAATTAGAAAGGTTAGGTGGCATGAATCGAAAGATGAGGAAAAGAAGAACATAATTTACTCGTCGCACAAAAGCGAGCGCTAAGGGTTTAGAGGAACAAGTCATAAAACTAAATAGAAAGACTCTAGATAATGTCATGGTTTCTTGAGGGCAGGTGGTTGCTAATCTTTGTGTTCGAGGTATGATTAAGAAAATGTTCTAGTCATTCCTCTTGGCTTCCTAAGATACTGTTCTGCTAATGTCAAGACAAGAAGCTAACGTTGTAGTTTTCTAGTACTATCTCACCATAAAAAGCTAGGTTAGTCCTAATATTTATCCTTGGATTTCTATTGGTTCCTCCGTACTAGGGTCAAACACTATGGTCAAATTTCTAACAAATCCTAGTACTATCTATACTACTCTCAAGTCTTCATAAATACATCAAGGGGTAATGGTAAACCTATCTATAGATAAGGAACGCTAGGGTTTATTACGTATTCTATCTTAGTGATGTGTCAATACTCTAGTCGTATTCTTAATAGGAATATTACCCTAATTATCATCTAACAACACAGATTCCTATATTCTAGCAGAGGCTATACTCAAGAATTATTAGGGAAGCACATGAATCAAGTAGGATGCAATTAAATAAAATTGATTAGAAGAAATATGAGTCATAGTCAATTGTGGATGAGATCCTATACTCTAATCCTAGATGCAGGCTTGCTCGGTACAGTAACGTAACCGAGACAATATGCTCTTGACCTGCATGGGCCACCACTAAAAACATGTCACGTCCCAGTCCCAAAATACGTAGGACTAGGACACGTAAGCATGCCAGTCGCATGGTTATGGCACTCCAATATGTGGAAATCATAATGCATACGTACGCTGTATTATGAATATCAATCCACAAGTGGTATAAATCTATCACAAGTCACAGGGCACAATCTAAATTTCATCCACATAATCATATATAAATAATTAACCAATATCTATAAAACTAGATCTCAATATGAAGTATCTCAATGACAGTCGGATGAAAACAAATCCACTGCCGAACTAGAATATAGAATAAACAAGATAAATACAATATAAGTACAATAACTACCAACTACTGAGACACGAAGAGAAGACTCCTCGGAAACATAAGTAACCAGTCCTGATCTGAGCTCCTGCGAATACTCATGAACATCTACACCTGGAAAGGGACCAGGTCCTCAGAGGGACATAACAAGATACATAGAAATATGCCATAAAGTAAATACTAAATAAATAAAGGTGTGCGCTAACCACCTAAGTGAAATGTAATTTGAGGACAACTTAGTGCGTAGGGAACGTGTAGACAAGACATATGCTGACGTAATTTGCCAATCGTCGTGACTGACTAGTATATGCCACATATGCCCCCAGAACATGGGCACTCTGTAATATAATAACGTCCATCTCCGAGGAGCATGGTATCTAAACTAGTACAACGTCCAACGTTCTTTAGAGTGTGGTATCTGCAAAATCACCAAGTAACATCCAACACTCTAAAGAACATGGTATCTGCAATATATATACGACCGTATCACTCCGTCGAGTGCGGTATCTGTATAAAGGAGGTGGGTGTCCCATATGCCTACTAGTCGTCCTCCCCGCCCAATGATCTATGTATGTTGTATCCACAACACGCTTCAGCCACTACGCTGAGGCGTCGTAACTCTAGCTCAAAGTCTATCGTTAGAACAATAGACCAACCTTACAACCAAACAAGGACAAGGATTGGACCATCGTACTGCGATAGACTATGCTCCGACTACTAATAAATGCTAAATCTTCTAACATGCATTGCTAATAGTAGTTATTTCCTATCCGTCACACGCCTACACGTACAGGTGGCCAACCACATACGCAAGTCCGTACCCTACATGAGACTCACAACACGTGTAA
Organism: Iris macrosiphon; assembly: GCA_036927795.1. Taxonomy (NCBI): domain Eukaryota; kingdom Viridiplantae; phylum Streptophyta; class Magnoliopsida; order Asparagales; family Iridaceae; genus Iris; species Iris macrosiphon. The sequence continues at coordinate 132,324,126 of JAYESA010000018.1, read as the reverse complement.
CAAATGTGTCAAGTCCTGGGGAGTCATACCGATAACTCCACAACTTTAGGTTGGTCTACTAGACATTAGGTCAGACACAAGTCCTAACGTCAACGCATTCGTTGACTGCACCCGAGTCTCTCTCAGACGCGTACAGTTATATAATCTAAAATAATAAACCTGCAATTAACAATATAACTGAATTTAAATAGTACAACAAAGATAAGGTATACTTGCCTGGCAAGAGAGCTGCAAAATATAATGTCCAGATGTCAAACACCAAGAGTCAGAAACTATAGTCTCAGAATAAATATCTCTGGATGCTGAAATAAATATCACCAATATTCCCAGAATAAATGAAATAGCTAGAAAACACTACCCTTTCGTCCAATTTGGACACAGGGGCAAAACGATAATTTTGGGTCTAAGTGGCGTCCACGTGTGGCCCACTTTGCACCAAAAAGCGTGCCAGGAGTAACAGTCTCTAAATAGGATAAATTATAGGTCAAACAAACTCTAAAAGTCAGTACGAACTCAACGGTATGTCCAAATATGGATTCCAGTGAGCAGAACACCATTTCGCCCAAAAAGTCAACCGTAGAGCCCGTCAATTGGCGACTTGGTCAACTGTCTCAGAATTGCGTGAAAATTGGGTCATAGGACCAGTGCGATACCACGAGTCCAGTGGCGTAAGTTTTGTCGTATTCTGACAAGCGTACACTAAATGCGCAGGGCTTTTGCAAAAGTTATGACACGGGAAAATTTTGCGGATACGGGCTGATTCCGACGCGCACATGCGCCCAAATCAGTTTTTGCAAAAGTCCACACGTCCGGGTATACTGTGCGCACCTTTTGGTACAGTTGGTACACGACGGGGCGGTCCCGTTTGGCGGAACGCGCTCCGTATCACAATTTATGGAATTTAGAAAAAGTAAGTTTTTGGGATTTTCTACCTAATTTATTTTAACATACAGCAGCTAATAAATTATTGTATTTAACAAAAAATAAACTAGGTTAGGTGGTCTTCGCATACCAACAAGAAAAACTAAATTCGGATCTCTGTGGTGGGAGATACGAGTCCGTGAACATAGGTAGTTTATCTCAGTTTTCTGCGTTCCCAAAAGTTATCATTTTCTGTCAACTTGGGCGCTATTTTTGCCAAGATTTACGTACTGAACGAGGTAAATTAATGTACCAGATTTAGAGAGGGATAAGTGGTGAACGTACCGGTGAAGACAGGGTCGAGTTTGGTTGAGCGAGAAGACGGAAAATAGGGCTTGAACACAGGTACGTTGCATTCAATTCTGTCGCGCGCGGGGTCGCGGTTGTGCGGTCGGCCGGGGTTGGTTCTCCGGCGGCGGCCTGTGCTCCGGCGACGGTCGAGGATGGGCAGCGCGGCTCTGGGTGGATAGGGGGAGAGATGATCTAGGGTTAGGGTTTGGGGAAGTGATATATAAGAGAGGGAGAGGCGGCGGGGGTTGAAACATCGAGCAATTTTTCTAAACTGCGGCTGTTGCTGTTTTCGTTTCTTAATGGGTTGGTGTTTGCAAGCGGGTAGGGTAGGATCTAAGGTGGGTTTGGGTTTAGATCCATTAAGGATTTAAACCCATTTTGTTTTGTTTTCTTTTTCTTTCTTATTCTTTTTTCTATTTCTTAAACATTATATATATATATATATATATATATATATATATTTATATATATATATATTTATATATATATATATTTATATATATATATATATATATATATATAATTCTAGAAATATATATTAGTGCATACAATTAATCTGTCAACTGTCCACAGGGTCTCCTATATGGAATAAATTAGGAAAAATTTATAATGGCTCCATAAATCCCCTAAATGCACAAACACCTCAAATAAAAATTAAATAAAATCTTTTTTCTCTATTTAGCTCATAACTACTATAAATAAATTAAAATAATTAATAAAAAAATAATACAATTTTTAGAATTAGGGGTTTTACACAACAGGTTTAAATATACGAGGGGATCACTGGCGTATGCCATAAAGGACGGGTCATAGTACATGAATAAAATAACAAGTAACGCAATGAACAGGGGCGTCATAGGTTATTCCATCCGAAACAGGTGACTATTCAGGAGTTCTGTCCGGACCGGATCGGTGCCAGTGCCCCAGTGACCGTCTGCAGGAACTAAGACCTTGTGCACAAGTTGTCCGTGATCAACGTAGTCTACTATGTTCTCAATCGAGGCAATTCAGGGCAATTTCAGTCTACTAAGATCTACTTTTGCATAGTTTTCATGTTCAGTTTATTGCATGGCAAGATGAGTTCTATACATAGCATAATTTAAAGAAGAAGTATACATTCTAACTTATATTTATGCATATGATGAACATTCTAGACGAACAAGCATGCAATAAGATAACCGTTCACAAATTGATTGACAAGCATCATAATCCAAGTCTATTTTTTATCTTGACATCTTTTAGTTATTATTTGGTATCGTTTGATCGGGGCAAGCAAGAATACAAAATTTGTAGATGAGAAGACTTGGAAGAAGGGTCAACTGAATTGAATATAAGCCACTCACAAGTTGGTTGGAAGAAAAGGAAAGAGGTGCTTCAGAACTCCGCTCGTGCGTCGCCTACTGCTCGTTCACCTGCATTTGCCACGAACAGCTGCTCAATACCTCTTCCACTCTTTCCAATCTCGGAATTAAAGTGCATTTCAACGAACAAAAATAATAAAATCTATCGAAACCGTTCAAGAAAATACAAGCAAATCCGAAAACTAACTCAAAGCACGAAAGCAACAAAGCGATAGCAAAAACTAGGCAAAAAAACTTGCGGCGGAGAGGTCCCTCCTGACTCTGCCGCTAAGTCGATCATGGGGCACGGTCCACTGAATATGGGAATTTATTCCGAAGAAGCAAATCCATAACGAGAATAAGATCTTATTTTAATCTATCGCGATCGAACGATATCGTCTTGTATTTCTTAGCTGCGCTCCCCGAATTGGGGGAACGGGGTACCACATAGGACGAATCTTGTCTTAAACACAGGTAGTTTTGATCACCCCAGCAAGGAGTTTCTTTCTTTATTTTTCTTTTTATGTGTTCGTTCTTTCTCATTGTAGCGTCTGCGAACGTAAAGAGAAGAACGTTTTCTGATTCTTACTGTTTTCTGCTCTTTTCTTTTCTCTTTGGTCAGTTTGTAATATGTTCTTGGTATAGTGCTTCTGTGGAGTTGTGTGTCACTGAAGAGGAAATCTTGTATGAATCTCAGTGCACCAACTTTTGGAGAAAAACTCTTGTGTGAGTCTCTACTTTGTGGATCTCCTCTACTTTGATCTGACTTTGGGACTAACAATCTCAAGGCAAGATCCGATTTAGTATGACAACCGCTCAAACATTCTCGATACTAGCTTTCACAAGCTTGAGAAGTTTGATAGCGAACACTACAATGTTTGGAAGTGGAAGATCTCATTGAATCTTTGTCTTGTCAAAGTTGCTTATGTGTTGGTTAATCCTGAACCTACCATTCCCGAAGATGGAGGAGATCTTGCAATTGGTGAGGCGCAGGACGCGCACTCCAAGTGGAATAACGACAATGACCTCTGCAGATTATTGATTCTCAATGCTATGGATGAATCGATAGCAGAATCCTATAGCAAGAAGGAGAAGGCAAGAGATTTCTGGGAATCTCTTGAGAAGCACTATAAAACAGATAAAAAAATATCCAAAATCTATCTCGTCGAGAAGTTTTTACTTTGTAATTTGAGGACGAGAAGGTGATGTTACATCAAGTCAAGAAACTTCTAAAGATGCAGCAGAAACTGGAGGAAGAGGGTATGAAGAAGGAAGACAAGTTCATGGTGGGGGCTGTCGTCACCAAGCTTCCTCCAGGTTGGATCAAGTTTAAGACTGACATGTATCGTAAGACGATGGAGATCCAACTCGAAGATCTTCTTCACTGGATTCACATTAAAGATGAAGCCAGAGGGCAACTTAAGTTGGACTCGTTGTCCAAAAAGTTGGCTAAGGCCAACATGGTACATGCTAGTGACTCTAAAGGAAAGCAAAAATTTCCCTACAAGAAGAAGAAGAAGGGCTTCAACCAGCTGAAGGTGAAGTCGGCTCAATTTAAGCCAAAGGCAAAGACTGATGTGATATGCTACAACTGTGGCAAGAAGGGTCACTACAAGAGCGAATGTAGATCGAAGCCTAAACCGAAAGAGAAACGTGAGCTTAACCTAGTTGCTATGATTGCATATGTTGAGTCACATAGCGTAGACACTGACTGGTGGGTGGATACTAGTGCATCTTGCCATGCGTGCTATAGGAAGGAGATATTCAACAAGTATGAGCCTACCTCTGAGAAAGTCTCGATGGTGGATAAGTCTCAAGTTGCAGTACTGGGTATCGGGACGGTAGTGCTGAAGCTGACTTCTGGAAAGTCACTTACACTGGAGAATGTAAAGCACGTACCAATGATCGCCAAAATATAGTTTCTGGGAGTCTGTTGTGCAATGCGGGCCTAAGGATGGATATCAATGCCGGTTAGATGGTGATGTCCTACAAGGGGACATACTTCGAAAAAGCTTTTTTACCGAATGGATGTTTAAACTGCAATATAAATCCTTCTATTTGTATCAATACAATCTCTACTTCTGGTTATTCTCTTGAGTTGTGGTATAATATACTAGGACATGTGCATTGTAAACGCATTAACAAGATGTCAAGTCTAGGCCCTATCTCCAAATGTGTGGGTAAGGAAGTGGAGAAAAGTAAAGTCTATATGCAAATGAAGATCTTCAGGAAGCCATTCAGAAGATTGAACCGAAGCAGAAATCTTCTGGATTTGGCACACTCAGATATCTGTGACTTCAAGCAATTCTCCACAAAGGTCAAAATAAAATATTTTATCACTTTCATTGACGATTTCTCAAAGTACGCATTCATATATCTTTTTAATTCAAAAGAATAAGCCTTCGAGAAATTTAAGGACTTCAAGGCTAAAGCAGAACGTCAAATCGGTCAACAACTCAAAAGACTCAAAAGCGATCGAGACAGAGAATATCGTTCCTTGAAATTCGTACTATTCTGCAAAGAACATAGAATTGTCAATGAAATAACTGCCCTGTATTCTTTCCAATCTAATGGTGTAGCAGAAAGGAAAAATATGACACTGACAGAGATGATAAACTCCACGTTGTTGACAACAGGACTTCCAAAGTTCTTCTGGGGAGAAGCATCGCATACGACTATGTTTATTCTGAATAGAGTACCATTCGCGACATATGATATTACTCCTCATGAACTCTGGTTCAAGGTCAGACATAACTTGAGTGTCATTCGAGTATGAGGGCATCTGGCGTATGTGAATGTAAACCCCCTCACCCAAAATAGGTATTTTGTATATATTTTATATTATTATATTTATTATAGATTATTTTAAATATTAAATTTCTATAGAGTATTCTCTTAGTTAATTAGAAAATAAATTTTTTGATATATTTACTTATATAAATATTTATTTAGAATTATTTTTAGGCTATTTTAGATTTTTGGAGATTTTTCTAGAATTTTTAGGTAATTAAAACATAGGGAACGTAAATTTCTAGGACTTCTATGATTTACTTTGAGACCATACTTGCATGTTATTCCTACCAAATATTTATTTTAGGTTAAAATATTTAATTATATTTTTTTTGTAATTTATTTAGAATTTTAAGAAATTTATTTATGTTTTTGAAATTAATTAGGATTTATTTGGTTATATATAGTCTTAATATTAGATAGATGCTAATTTAGTGTTAATAGATATTAATAAGATTATATATAAATTATTTGTATTATCTTTAATTCTATTTAAGATTATAAATTATTGAGATAAACTTAAACTCTATTTTTAAATTAATTCAAATCCTGAGCCTACTAGGAAAGCAACTCCATGCATATCCTATCATTATTTAAACTGATCATATTCATATTCAAATTAGCCAATCCTAGTCGTATTCCATTAAGTAGTCTCCACCATTATAAATACCTCATCCTTCATATTTTTCTTCCCCAAATTCACCTCTTTTTCGTCCAAAAAGAGTCAAAATTCGTCATAAATTCAGCCTCATTTTCTAGTATGTTATAACGACTTAAAAAGATGATATCTCCTAGCTCCGGACTCCAAAAGTGCTCCAATTTTTTTTGTTAGAACTATATCAAGGTTAGTTTTTGAATATGAAAATTATTTTAATAATTTATGAACCTATTTTTCCAAAAAATTCTAAAAGTGCCAGTTGTCCAAAATCAGACGCATTTTTGTATTTTTGAGATTTCGGGAGATCTCGAACTCAGAATTATGAGCCGTTTGAAGTTTCAAAAATCTGACATGATAAAATTTCATAAAATTATTTTTAAATAATTTAATATGCAAGTTTATTCTACTATAAAATTTGTGCAACGTAGATGTAAATAGGAAACTACCGAAAACTGTCATCTGTGCGCCCTTGTGGCCATAACTCTTTACCGACTTGTGATTTTTTAAAACCGTCAATTCCAGTATTCATGTAGCATTGAAATATATAGGATTCCATACACAAATCTAGGATTTAAGTTGGTTGACTTTTTGGTCAATGGATTGCCTCGATTTGCATGCCACGGATCACAAATCCTTAAAGTTGACTTTCTTTGGACCAAAATTAGAGCTTAACAATAAAATTAGATTATAATAAGATTAAAATACTATTTTAGGTTATCTTATTCAGAATTAAAATAGATTAAAATGGAGGAACCTATTCACCCACTTTTGTAACCTAACCTGTTTAATTTATGTGACGGGTAGATCAGACGACGCATTGAGTTGGGACTTCATTCTTTTTCAGATCAGGCAAGTATACCTTGCCAAATTGTTACAGTACTTTGTATGCTATTTATATTTATATTTTTGTATATTCATTGCATGTGTAGTTTCGTTCAGTCATTACTAAATATTAGATATGTTGACAAACACTTGACACCTAGTATCATAAGAGGATAATCATTAGGCGTATGGGCTATAACCACTCTGGTAAACCGTAGTATATAGCTCGCACTATGGTAGTGTGTCGCGCTGGTCGCTACCCCCGAGGTATGACAATTTCTGATATTCTAGACGGGTGTGCGAGTTGTGAGGCTTAGATCGAGTAGCCTACCCTTGTCCATACGTCAAAAAGTTGTCCTCATTGTATTCATATAGATTATCTTGTACAGCGTACTTATATATTTTTAAATATTATGCATGTTTACTGTATTCAATTGGCTTGCTTCTATGTATCTTGTTACGTCCCTCTGAGGACCTGGTCCCTTGCCAGGTATAGACGACCATGAGTATCTGCAGGAGTACGGACCCGGACCTGACGCTTTACTTTCTGCCGAGGAGACCTTACCCACTGAGCATCATTGATTACCTCTAGCGATGGATCCTTTAGCTGACACTCTTATATCATCACATTATTTTATATTGGTGATTTTACTCTTCTCTCTTATTTTAGTTGATATAGTCATTGGTAGTGGATTTGTCTCCACCCAACTATCAGTTATGGATTATTCAGACTCTTTATTCTAGTTTAGTTATATTTCTTTCTGTGACTTATTGTGTGGATGAGATTAGTATTTCTGTGACTTGTGATAGTATATATACCACATGTGAGTTTTATTCATATTATAGCATATGTGTGTATTATGGTATCCATATATTGGAGTTGCCATATACATACGGCTGGCATGCTTACGTGTTCCTAGTCCTACGTATTTTAGGACTGAGGTGTGACAGTGAAGCTTTCCGACATCAAGATTCAGAAGCTGGAAACGAGAACTACAAAGACCATATTTCTGGGCTATGAAGATAAGATTGATGCTCAAAGGTTTCCTGATATCGAATCTAATCATATCATATCATAGAATCTCGCGATGCAAAATTCTTTGAAGACAAGTTTGTTAGGCAAAAAAATATTGCTCTCCCTGATGTCTCGGAGAATGCTACTAGCTCAGACGAGGAAAGTACCTCTCAGAGAGAACTAGTCCAAGAAAAAGTTATCGTTGATGAGACAACATTTGAACAAGAACCCGCTGAGCTGAGAGCAAAGTGAGTGAGGAGGCCGAAGGACTTTGAAGAAGACTTTGTTACCTATTATGTGGAAGCTGATATGCTTACCTATGATAAGAAAATGAAGCCCAGAGATGCTATTTTCTGGAAAGAGGCTATCCATGATGAGTTTGACTCAATAACTTCTAATAATACTTAAAAGTTAGTCGATCTTCTTGAAGGAGCTAAACCCATCGGATGTAAGTGGATATTTAAGAAGAAGATGAAAGCAGACGGGACTGTTGACAAGTTCAAGGCCAGGCTAGTGGTCAAGGGATTTTCTCAGATATATGAGGTTGACTACTTCGATACCTATGCTCCCATTGCACGGATGACTACTATCAGGATGCTGATTTCTCTAGGTTCTATTTAAAGAATGATGATTCATCAGATAGACGTCAAGGCAACTTTTTTGAATGATGAACTGACTGAGGAGATTTACATGCAATAGCCAGAAGGGTTTGTCGTCAAAGGTCTTGAAGAAAAAGTATGCAAACTAGTGAAATATCTATATGGTCTGAAGCAAGCTCCCAAATTATGGTACGAGAAGTTTGACAAAGTTATCAGATCAAATGGCTACAAGGTCAACAAAACTGATAAGTATGTGTACACGAAGTTCGCTGGCGATAGAGGTGTCATCGTTTGTCTTTATGTGGATGACATGCTAATCCTAGGCACGGATGAAGAATGTGTCACTAGAAAAAAGATGTTCCTCTCGTCTAAATTCAGTATGAAGGACATAGAAGATGCATATGTCATCTTTGGGATTAAGATAATCCAGACGGAAGCTGGGCTTGCTCTATCACAAGCAAACTACGTGAAAAAAATGCTCACACGCTATGGATATCAGGATCTTCCAGGGATCGATACTCCATATACGTATGACAAAAAACTAAAACCTAACCCAGGAAAAAGAGTCAGACAGTTGAAGTATTCTTGTAAACTCTCTCACCCAAAAATAGGTATCTTGTGTGTATTTTGTATTTCTTGTATTTGCTTTAGGTTATTTTTCAAAATAATTAAAACCCAATGATTATATTAGAATATTTTACCATGGTTTGGACATTAATAATGTAGGATGGCCCCAAAATCTGTATCTTCCTTCATAGGAAGTAGCCTACACAGGAGATACTACTTGTAGAATCTTTTCGTGGCACAGAAATTCGATCCCTTGGTGTTAGTATGACATTAGTGTAACGACCATAGATTAATTGTTAAATATTTAGATATTATCTATATAATTTATTTGTGGTTACTTTTCTATCCTAACTTCCTACAATTAGCATCCCATAATTTTTGGTGTCAAATTAGGTAAATTTTCTTTTTTATAGATTTGCATATTATTTACTATTACCTATTTTATGGATAACCATTTAATTAATTACTTAGTTAATTAGATAATATAATTATTTAATTTATCATAATTAGATATATATCTAATTATTAATTATAAAATACTTCATAAAATATTTTGGGTATAGTATTTTATTAAAACTTTACAAAGTAATTTTCTAGAATTTATTGTATGTACCAATATTATTTTTGGATTTTTAACCCCATCTATATATGTAAATATATATGTTAATAAATATATAGTTAGTAATAATAATAATAATAATAATAATAATAATAACAATAATAATAATAATGATAATAATAATAATAATAATAATAATAATAATAGTAATAATAGTAATAATAGTAATACTAATAATAATGATAATAATAATAATAATAATAATAATAATAATAATAATAAGAAAGGATAATAATAGTAGCAGTAATAAAAATAATAATAATAATAATAATAATAATAATAATAATAATAATAATAATAATAATAATAGTAATAGTAATAGAAAGAAATAAAAAGAAAAGAAAAAGAAAAGAAAAGAAAAGAAAAAGGAAAAGGAAAAGAAAAAAAACTAATTACCTAAAACCTAATTACTAAATACTAACCTAATACTAACCCCCCAACCAACAGACTCACCCCCGCGCAGAGACCCTTCCCAATCTCTTCTCCATGTCTCTCTCTCTCTATATATATATGTAAACATATAACAAAAACCCTAACTCAAACCAAAAATCCTAACCCTATCCCACGCCGTCGACTCCGACCGACGCCGACCGGCGACCCCGCGCTGTCGACTCCGACCGCCGCTGCCCCGCACCGCAGCCCGCCGGCCGACCACCACAGTCCGTTTTCGTGCGCGCGCGCGTGTACAGCGCAGCCCCGAGACCCCCTCTTCACGGTATCATATCTCCCTCAATTTTGATTATTTTTGCTAGCGGTTTATTCGTATACGTTCACAACCTAACCCTCTAGGATTTTTATTCAAGCGGGACGAGTTTTCGTGTCTTATATTGGTCGAAAATTCGACCCAAAAATGACCTGAAAACTGACCAAAAATAGTCCAGAAACTTCAACCCAAACTTCCATGTTCACACCCAATTTGGCATCAACAAGTTTAATGTTTTCAAAAAACTAATTGAAGAATTTTCTTCTCAATATAACCGAAAATTTTTCTGTTCTTTTAGTTTTTATTAATTCGTTGTATGTGTTAAATTATTCGGCCTCCAAAACGACCAAAAACTTGATTTTTTAAAACTGAAATTTTGTAATACGGAGTGCGCCCCGCCAAACGGGATTGCCTCATCGCGTACCAATTGCACCAAAAGGCGCGTATGGTATATCCTGACTGTGAACTTTTGCAAAAACTGATTTGGACGTGTGTGCGCGTCAAAAATAACCCGTATCCGTAAAAAGTCCCCATATCGCGACTTTTATAAAATACCACCCCATTTTGTGTACGCTCGTCGGAATACGACGAAACTTACGCCATTGGATTCGTGGTATCACGCTGGTCCTATGACCCAAGTTTTACGTGATTCTGAGACAGTTGACCAAGCCGCCTATTTGCGTGCACCACGGTTGACTTTAAGGGCAAATTTGTGTACGGCTCATCGGAATCCAAAATTGGACATACCATTGAGTTTGTATGGGAGTTTAGAATTTGTTTGACCTATAATTTGTCCTATTTAGAGACCTTTACCTCTGGCACGTATTTTGGTGCAAAGTGGGCCACATGTGGACCCCACTTTGACCCAAAATTATCGATTTGCCCCTGTGTCCAAATTGGACGAAAGGGTAGTATTTTCTATCTATCTCGCTGATTCAAGGAACATTGGTGATGTTTATTTCAGCATCCGGAGACGTTATTTGGAGGCCATAGTTTCTGATCCTGTGTACTTGACGTCTGGACGCTTACACTACACAGATTGCTTGCCAGGCAAGTATATCTTGCCATTGTAATATGATTTACATTCCATATGGTGCATGTATTTTATTTTTGTCATTTAGTTCATATATTTTAAATGATATATAAACTGTGCGTCCAAGAATAGCTTGGGTGCAACGACGATGGCGTCGTATTTTATCTTTATTATATATTATGCATGTCGACCTAGTTTTACGAGACCACCACATGATCATGAGATATTCTTATATTTCATTTGGCTGTGACACATTTTTTATACGAGTTGTGAGTCTCATATGGATCACGGACTTACATATTGACTGATCATTAGTACGTATGGGACGTGCGATAAGAAATAACTGCTGATAGAATTTGCATAGTTAGAAGACTTTACAGTTATTAGAGGTCTCATCGTGTCATGGATATGACATGCTTAGAGCATGGGGTGGGGAGGACAACAAGTAAGGCGTTTGGGCTTCTTTGCACTTTCCTTGTGTAACCCGTACGCTCCGAGAGAATCATGCCAATCCCATTTTAGCCAGCTAGCCCACGTGTTGGAAAGTTGTTCTCAAAGTGCATTCACATAGATGGTTAGGCGACCATTGGATATTTATTTTTCAATACTTTATTAGCATGCTTCTATGTATCTTGTTACGTCCCTCTGATGACATGGTCCCTTTCCAGGTGTAGACGATCATGACTATTCGCAGGACCACGGATCAGGACTTTCTACTCGATTCTCTTTCGAGGAGATCTTCTCTTCGAGCCTCTCTGATTATTAGTTGATATACTTATTTTGTTTATCTTATATTCTAGTTTGGTAGTAGATTTGTCTCCACCCAACTACTTGTTCTTATCAAGCATCTTATACTTGATTAAGTTATATAGTTGATTGGTTATTTATTTCTTTATGATTTCTGTGGATAAGATTTAGTTATGTCCTGTGACTTGTGACAAATACATACCACTTGTGAGTTATTATTGTAAACCCCCTCGACCAGATTCCAGTATTTTAGGAATATTTTTCACAATTTAGGATTTGTTGCAATATTTTAATTTATTTTGCTTACATATCTTATTGACTTGTGCACCTGTCCATCACCTAATTATTTGGAGCTTTACCTTGACTGTTATCCCCGAACGAAGTTCATATACCTCTCCTAGACATGCCAGCCTACTATCCTGCACTTTGTGCAACTCCCAGATACTCAGTTTTAAGCCTCGTATGAGACGCACAAATATCGTTACAAACATCCGTATTTAATTCCTATTTTAATTCCCAGATCTGTACCCATCCCTGTTCCAATAGAGATTTGAGACCCAGCATGCACCATTTTGCCCAGACAAAAATACGTTATTTTTCTACATTGAGTATACTACATTTAGTGTATTGACACCGCATTAAAATTATGGCCCTACCTGCCTCTAAATAATTAGAGAATACCGTGTGCAGTATTTATTAATTAATTAATACGATGGCCCGTATCACCCCAAAACCAGGCCCAGTCCCTGCCCAGACTCACCCCCACCCCCCCAGGACCCTCACACAGCTTTTCCGTTCAATCTTGTGAATTTTAGTATTTTCGGGAATCGAGTATTTTTCCCAGACAATTTCGTAATTGCACAATTTTCTAAAATAGGATCTCTGCGCAATTTATGAAATTTCAGGGACCTTTCTACAAATTATAGTATGAGGTGTCACCCCCTCATTGGCCGGTGAACCTGCACCGTCCATTTGGAGACGGGACCTACCCGAAAATATTCCGAAAATATCCTGAAAATATCTATAAAATATCTTGTAAAATATCTCTAGATATTTTACTTATTTAAATAATAAAATTTTCTATAAAATAAAAATTAAAAACAAAACCATAAACCTAACCTGAGCTCAGCCGCATCCCCTCCTGGCCGCCGGCTACCCCCCCTCCCCCCCCCGGAGTAGCCCCCCCTCCCCGCGGCGAGCCCGCGGCGAGCCACTCCCCGCCCGCAGCGAGCCCCCCCCCACGCTGGGCCCACCCTCTCTCCCCTCCTCTCCTTCTCCTCCGGCTCCTCTTCCCTCCACCGCCACCACTATCACCGGTCAGCACCACCACCGCCATCATCATCGTCGCCATCCCCTCCCCCGCGCCGGCCTCGACGACCTCCTCTCTCCTCAGCCGCCCTCCCCCGAGACCTTTCCCCTCCGCCGCCACTCGCCATCACCACCGGCCTTCCTCCCCCTCCGCCTGAGGACCCCATCTCAGCCCCCCCGACCCCGCGGCCTCCTTCTCCGACCACCGCCACCCCATCTCAGCCCCCCCCAACCCGACGCCTCCTCCCCTCTTCTCCTTCCCGACCTCCCCGCCTGGATCCACCCTCGAACGACCGGCCGCCCTCTCCCCCCCCCATGTCTCCACCGCCACCCTCTCCCCTCTCCCAACCCTCGAGCTTGACCTCCACCCGAACTCCGGCCTGACTTCTCCCCTGCCGGACACAGCAGCGACGACCCAGATCCTCCGTCGACGAGCCGACGACCCCGGAGCCCTGGCCGCAGCAGCTCCGGACCACCCCGCGACGACCCCGACTCGAGCAGAACTGGACACAGCAGCTGGTCACGGCCCGGACACGTCCAGGACACAAATCCTGTGTCGAATTGACACACGGACACGTGTAATTCAGTTTCCACGGAGCCCTGTTCAGGTAACCCGTTCTATCTCCTCGTAGTTCCGTTTTTAATTCCGTCAGTTGTGACACGTAGGCTATGTGACCCTCTCGGTGCCCGTGCAACCCGTACGGTGCATCGTGTCCTGTGGCGATCGCGGCACGCGATCCAAAAACAGAAAAAATAACGACCCAATTTACCCCGGAACTGAGTATGCCCCGCCAAACGGGACGACTTGGTCACACGCGGTCTTTACCGAAACGTGCGCATCGTTGATACGGACGTGCAAGATTTTGTAGAAGTTGATTTGGATGTGCGTGCACACCGGAATCAACGCGTATCCGCCGACAACGTCCCGTATCCGCCTGTTCTGGAACACGCTGCAACTTTGTGTACACACGTCGGATCGAGACAAAACTTGCGCCATCAGACTCGTAGCAATACGCTGGTCCTGTGATCCAAGTTTGGTTCGATTCTGAGAACGTTGGCAAAATCCCGTATTGTGGGCCCCACAGGCTCCACTTGACGGACGATTTTGTGACCGGCTCATCGGAATCCAATTCTGGAAGTTCCGTTGGGTTCGTATCATCGTTCCTAACTTGTTGACACTAAGTTTGGCGAATTTGGAGACCTTTGACCCTGACATATTTTTTGGTGCAAAGCGGCCCACAAGTGGACCCCGCTTTGGCCAGAAACTGCCATTTTCGCCCATGTGTCCAAATTGGACTTAAGGACAGGCGTTTCTAGCTAATTGATATTTTCTGAGACTATTAGTGATATTTATTTCAGTATCCGGAGATATTTATTCTGAGGCCATAGTTCTAGCTTTTGGCATTTGACATCTGGGCGTTATATTTTGTAGCTCTCTTGCCAGGCAAGTATACCTTGCCTTGTTGTACTGATTACTTTCAGTTATTGATAGTTACATGTTTATTTATCATATAAATATGCGCGTCCGAGAAAACTCGGGTGCAGTCAACGAAGGCGTTGACGTTAGGATTGTATCTGACCTAGTGTCTAGTAGACCCACCTAAAGTTGTGAAGTTATTGGTATGACTTCCCAGGCCTTGACACGTATCATTACACGTCACAGAGTAAGTTCATGTAGGGACGCGTGCCTCATATTCGACCGGCCATCGGCGTGAGCAACACGTGTAATGGTATTTAGCTTAGTTGTTATTTCTATGGAGACTTGCATCATCATACGAGATGTCCACGTCATTTTTACGACTTGTATATCCATTGGGCGGGAAAGACATCTAGTAGGCGTATGGGACACCCCCTCCCCCTGAGTCTTTTATCCTTCGTACCTTGCTCCTCGGAGATGGTCGATTGCAGAGTGCCCTTGAGTCAGGGGGCATATGACACATATACTAGCCAGTCCCGACGATTGGTGAATTACGTCAGCATATGTCTAGCCACACATTCCCATGCGTACTACAAGGTCTTTAAATTGCATTCACTTAGATGGTTAGCACACCCCATTTACTGATTCAGTATTTACATTATGGCATGCTTCTATGTATCTTGTTATGTCCCTTTGAGGACCTGGTCCCTTTCCAGGTGTAGATGTTCCTGAGTATTCGTGGGATCGCAGATCCGGACAGGCTTCTTATATTTCGAGGAGATCTTCTCTTGGAGCCTCGTGATTGTCAGGTATTGTTCTTATATGGTGTGTATCTGGTTCATTTTATATTCTATATTCGGCATTGGATTTGTTTCCATCCGACTGTCATTCTCTAGTAACTTATATTGAGATCTAGTTACTTGGTTATTAGTTATTCATATATATTTGACTCTGTGGATGAGATTTAGATATTACCTTGTGACTTGTGATTAGACTTACCACTTGTGAATTTATTGTTCATATACAGCGTACGCACGTATATATGGTTTCTATATATTGGAGTTGCCATATATACGGGCGGCTGGCATAGTTACGTATCCTGGTCCTACGTATTTTGGGACTGGGGCGTGACATGTTTTTAGTGGTGGCCCACGCAGGTAAGAGCATATTGTCTCGGTTACGTTACTGTACCGAGCAAGCCTGCAACTAGGATTAGAGTATAGGATCTTATCCAAAATTGACTATGACTTAATCTGCCTTCCAGTCTGTCCTACTTACATAATTGCATGCTGCTTGATTCACGTGCTTTCCTGATAATTCTTTTAGTATTGCCCCTGCTAGAATATAGAAATCCCTGTTGATAGGAGGATAATTAGGGTAGTATTCCTATTAAGAACACAAATAAGGCATTGACATATCATTAAGTTCAGACTACTAAATGAACCCTAGACTTTCATATTACTTAATGAACCCTAGCCTTCCAGATTTCCTAAATGAACCCTAGCGTCACTACCTATAGATTAACTTACCCTTATCCCTTGGCGTATTTATGTATGACTGGAGAGTAGTAAAAATACTACTAGGATTAGTTAGAGAATTTACCATAGTATTGACCCTAGTCTGAGAAACCAATAGAAATCTAAAGGTTGAATATTAGGACTGAAACCTCATCCTAAGTTTGAATAACCAGAGTTTTACGCCAAAGATCCATTACCCTTGTTGGCGTAAAAGCCAAACCACTGACTAGTTGGCGTAAAAGCCAAATCATGTAGAAGCTTGTCCCCTTTACGCCGCCCTTAGTCTTCCTTATCCTACGTATGACGCATCATGCCAGCCACGTAGGTAACTGCCCTGCGTAAACCTGATAATTCCTGACTATTAAATAACCAGCATAGAGTAACCTGTTTAGGCGTAACATAAGAATAGGATGTTAGCGTATTTGCTACAATCTTAGCTTTCCCCAGCCTTGACCCAAATCTGGTGCATTGAATGCATAGATACGTCTCGAGCCTTGTGCAAAAAGAAACAGGTTTTGACAGGACATCTGGTCTTGTCTCACCCCGAGCATAAATGACTTGTATCCAAAAGTCACTAAAAGACAAACCTAGATCTCCGTGCAATTATCATCATTAACCATCCCCTCGATCGTTGTGCAAGTACTTTTGTCAGAGGACAGGATTCATTAACTTGACTGACAAACTCATGAGTTTCTTGTACAACTTTATGCTGCAGCGAATGCTAGACTTTTTACGCTGGCAGATTTTTTACGCAACCTTTTGGCAATACTTTACCCACAGACTTTTACGCAGAAATCTTTTACGCTCAGATTTCTACGCAGACCTTACGCAGGAAGAATAGCAATCTCTCACGCGTAGACTTTATACGCGGACAGCTCTGAAGCTTTACTTTACGCTTCTCTATTTTACGCGGATAACTCTGAAACCTATTTTGCGCCGACAGTTTGAATCCCTGATTTACGCCAAATTACTTTGGATCCCTGCCTTACGCTAGACAACTTAAAATTCTGTTTTACGCAGACAACCTCGAACCCCTACTTTACGCGGACTTTCTTGAAATCTCTGTTTTAGGCAGACAACCTATAGTGTTTATTAAGATTGTAGAACTTAGAAGGCCATACCCCTTTTTGGGTCAACTAGCGACTTAAACAAGGAATTAGAATAATAAATGTAGAGATAGTAGAGTCTTGTCTGTTTGTAAATTTGAATTGTTTTGAAAATTTCTTACATCATAATCTAGCTTACTTATAGTTACTATACTACCTTGACTTATGCCGCTATTATAGCCTAGTTTTGTAAGCTTATTCTTTATCAAGCTTGTTCTTGAGATATGTATTATTGGAGTACTACATTAATATATTTCAGAATCAGTGTATTATGGTCTGATCAACCATAGTGCACTTGGTTCGCCTTCGCATAACTACTTTACGTGGATTGAGATATATAGTGATTAGTAGATAGATGTACTTGTCCGCTAGATATGTCTGAGCATATCGTATCAGCTACATAACTGTACTGATACGAATATGTGATTAGGGATTACCAAAATAGTATTTCAATCCACAATTGCCTTAACAATTCCCACTTGAATTCTTTAAACGCATTGATCCCCACACTTCTAATCTATTACCTCCCCCTTGAACTCTTGATTACTGTTTTTCGTCTTCCCTTATTTCGGAAAGACGAAACATCGTGCTTAGTATAAATACGAAAGTATGTTGTTTCTGTAGCTATTCCTATTTGTTTCTTGGGTAATTACCAAATCCTATTAATTAGATTTGATTTCAGTATATATACTGTGCTACCTTTAGGATAACCTTCGCTACCTACCTACCTACCTACCTACCTACCTACCTACATACGTTCCTGATACGTGCATCCCTATGACAGCATAAGATTTTTATTTTGCCTCGTAACTTGGATCAAGTTCAGAACTCAAGTATTACGATAGAATGTATCATTTTGCTGATAGGAGTCTAAATGGATTTCACCTGAATAAATAATGGATTGACTCCTGAATGGATAGAAACACCTATAACTAGGTTGACTTGTAAGGATTAAGAATTCATATGGACCGACCCACCAAGTCAGCACTTTACTTACCTATAGAGTTGACCAGTCTGCAGAAGCTTTAGCTAACGTATTTGAGGCAGATCGTAAGATTGCACGGTATACCAGTCAGCATTGTACCAGACAAGGATTCACGTGACCAGAGTTGGTGGTCAACACCGAAGAGACAGTTAAGTAAATACAAGGACACTTGCGAGCAGTGCAAGACAGACAGAAGCAGTAGACAGACCGTCATCATCATCCCTTGGAATTCAAAGAAGACAATCATGTCTTTTTGAGGATATCACCATTAGGCCAAGACCTATCGTATCAAGAGCAACCCGTGGGAACCCTTGACCATCGACAAAAAGTATTGAAGAACCAGTCTATTTCCTTGATCCGCGTAGCATGGAAGCATGACGCACCAGGAAAAACAACTTGGAAGTGCGAGTACGATATACGTAGACGTTTTTTGAACCTATCCGTAGACCAAGATATAAATTACTTTATTAAATTATATCTTATGCCGACTTTGACTTCTACCATGGCTTAGTTTTAATTTCGAGGACAAAATTTTTATAAGTTGGGTAGATTGTAAACCCCCTCGACTAGATTCCAGTATTTTAGGAATATTTTTCACAATTTAGGATTTGTTGCAATATTTTAATTTATTTTGCTTACATATCCTATTGACTTGTGCACCTGTCCATCACCTAATTATTTGGAGCTTTACCTTGACTGTTATCCCCGAACGAAGTTCACATACCTCTCCTAGACATGCCAGTCTACTATCCTGCACTTTGTGCAACTCCCAGATACTCAGTTTTAAGCCGCGTATGAGACGCGCAAATATCGTTACAAACGTCCGTATTTAATTCCTATTTTAATTCCCAGATCTGTACCCATCCCTGTTCCAATAGAGATTTGAGACCCAGCATGCACCGTTTTGCCCAGACAAAAATATGTTATTTTTTTACACTGAGTATACTACATTTAGTGTATTGACACCGCATTAAAATTATGGCCCTACCTGCCTCTAAATAATTAGAGAATACCGTGCGCAGTATTTATTAATTAATTAATAAGATGGCCCGTATCACCCCAAAACCAGGCCCAGTCCCTGCCCAGACTCACCCCCACCCCCCCAGGACTCTCACACAGCTTTTTCGTTCAATCTTGTGAATTTTAGTATTTTCAGGAATCGGATGTTTTTTCCAGACAATTTCGTAATTGCACAATTTTCCAAAATAGGATCTCTGCGCAATTTATGAAATTTTAGGTACCTTTCTGCAAATTACAGTGTGAGGTGTCACCCCCACATTGGCTGGTGAACCTGCACCATCCATTTGGAGACGGGACCCACCCAAAAATATCCTGAAAATATCTACAAAATATCTTGTAAAATATCTCTAGATATTTTACTTATTTAAATAATAAAATTTTCTATAAAATAAAAATTCAAAACAAAACCCTAAACTTAACCTGAGCTCAGCCGCAGCCCCCCCTAGCCGCAGGCTACCCCCCCCCCCCCCCCCCCGCCGGAGTAGCCCCCCTCCCCCCCCCCGCGGCGAGCCCACAACGAGCCCCCCCCACGCTGGCCCGACCCTCTCTCCCCTCCTCTCCTTCTCCTCCGGTTCCTCTTCCCTCCACCGCCACAACCATCACCGGTCACCACCACCACCGCCATCATCATCGTCGCCATCCCCTCCCCCGCGCCGGCCTCGACGACCTCCTCTCTCCTCAGCCGCCCTCTCCCGAGCCCTTTCCCCTCCGCCGCCACTCGCCATCACCACCGCCCTTCCTCCCCCTTCGCCTGACGACCCCATCTCAGCCGCCCCCCCGACCCCGCGGCCTCCTTCTCCGACCACCGCCACCCCATCTCAGCCCCCCCCCAACCCGACGCCTCCTCCCCTCTTCTCCTTCCCGACCTCCCCGCCTGGATCCACCCTCGAACGACCGGCCGCCCTCCCCCCCCCACGTCTCCACCGCCACCCTCTCCCCTCTCCCAACCCTCGAGCTCGACCTCCACCCGAACTCCGGCCTGACTTCTCCCCTGCCGGACACAGCAGCGACGACCCAGCTCCTCCGTCGACGAGCCAACGACCCCGGAGCCCTGTGTCACGCCCCAGTCCCAAAATACCGTGGGACCGGACGCGTGGCAATGGCCAGCAGTACGCACCGATGGATAACCCAATTTAATGGATCCATCAGGGCATACTTAAGCTGTAATATAACAATAAGTAGATCCAGTGGTACAAGTCACAGTCTATACTAATCTCATCCACAACAGATAATCACATATCAAATGACAGAAATAAAGTAAATAAATAACTGACAAATCTCAATAAAATGTCTCGGAGAACAATCCGAGTACAAGTCTGCTACATCAATGAAATAGACTGGAAAGTAAATAACTAGAAACTGAAAATAATGAGTATCTCATGCCAATACTCAAGAGAAGTCCTCTGGTACGATCTCGTCCTCAGATCCTGGTTCTGCTCTAATGTAGGCACCTGCTCCTGCTAATGCCAATGCTCCGGTCCCGTAAACCTCGGGGTAGATCTCGTCTGCAATATCTGGGGACATAATCCGGATCCAGGTCCTCAGGGGACAGCAAGGTACAGAAAATACAAGCCAAAATAAATGCAGTACAGCAAATAAATGAAACAATAGGGTAAGTAAATAACCAGCTAAGTGATATGCAAATGAGAACATTATTCCATACTCGGGCTGAGACTACTACAGGATCAGTGTCGGAGAAACCCATAGCAGTATTTTCTCGAAGGGCCAGAACTGGTGCCATAGCTCTGTGTCAGAGACTAAGACACATCCAGATGTCAATATATAATATAATCAGCCTTTCATATGGTAACACTCTCCCCACCCAATGAAATCTCACGTCTCATGTCCATGACACGCAGGATCAAGACTAATGCAACAAGTCATACTATATCTAAGAATATAATGTCCAAGTCCTGTATCCTATACAGAATTACCACGAATATCTCAGGAAAATCCTGTCTCATGAATAGTGTCAAGTGTCCTGAGTCAAGCGTACTTGGTAAGACAAGTACAATAATATATATAGTGTCACGAATGTCCATCTCTAGATGACCGTACCCAACACCGCGTGCGGTATTGGCACCCGACTATAATCGGAAGCTAAGTACGTCACACGGTCCTAGGTTAAGCATGCAAAACAATATAAAAGTATCAAGGAGAATATGTAACAAGACTGCAAAGTTTGGCAAGGTACACTTGCCTGGGGTCCTGGCTCCAACTGTAGCTCTGGTCTCAGTGTGATCTGCAGGTACTACTCCGGTTGCTGAAATAAACATCACCATTAGATTCAGAAAATATCAAATAGCTAGAAATGCCTGTCCTTACGTCCAATTTGGACACAAGGGCAAAAATGACATTTCCGGGCCAAAGCGGGGTCCACATGTGGGCCACTTTGCACCGAAAAGCGTGTCAGGGTCAAAGGTCTCCAAATTCACCAAACTTAGTGTCAACAGGTCAGAAACGCTGATACGAACCCAACGGAACTTCCAGAATTGAATTCCGATGAGCCGATCACAAAATCGCCCGTCAAGTGGAGCCTATGGGGCCCACGATACGCGATTTTGTCAACGTTATCAGAATTGAACCAAACTTGGGTCACAGGACCAGCGTATTGCTACGAGTCCGATGGCGCAAGTTTTGTCTCGATCCGACGTGTGTACACAAAGTTACAGCGTATTCCAGAATAGACGGATACGGGGCGTTGTCGGCGGATACGCGTTGATTCCGGTGTGCACGCACATCCGAATCGACTTCTGTGAAATCTCACACGACCGTATCAACGTCGCGCACAGTTCGGTAAAGACCGCGTGCGACCAAGTCATCCCGTTTGGCGGGGCGCACTCAGTTCCGGGGTGAAACTGGGTGTTGTTTTTCCCGTTTTTGGATCCTGGTGTGCGATCACCACAGGACGCGATGCACCGAGCGAGTTGCACGGGCACCGAGAGGGTCATACAGTCTACGCGACGTAATTGACGGAATCGAAAACGGAATCACGAGGAGAGAGGAAACGCTACCTGAACAGGGCTCCGTGAAGTCCGATTTCTCGTGTCCTTCGTATCCTGCGTCCTGCTTCGTGTCCTGCGTCCCTATCTTGTGTCTGCTGCTGTGTCCAGGCTAGGGTTAGGTGCTCGTGTCGGGGGTCATGGCCGGAGGGCGGCCAAAGGGAGGCAGGGGACAGCGGGCTAGGGCACGGGGGTTCTGGGAAGGAGGAAGAAGGAGAGGGGCTTGACACGGCGGGTCGAGTAGCTTAGGGTTCCGGCCTGGGTGTTCTGGCGGAGGAGGAGGGATGTCGAGGGGTCTCCGGTGGTGGAGAGAGGAGGCAGGGAAGGAGACAGAGGAAGAAGAGAGGTCGTCGAGTTGGGGCTGCGGGTGTCGGCCACGGCGGAGGAGAGAACTAGGGTTCTGGCGGACAGGGGTTCAATGGCGACTTCGGTTCAGGCAAGGCGGGGCGGTTAAGGCTGAGGAGGCTGGGTGGAGGTGTCGGGCTCGGCGGAGGGTGATCGACGGCTGGGAGGGGGTCGTGCAGAGGGAGACGGCGGCCACGGGTCGGGGCTGGACTCGGCGGCGGGGAGTCGTGCAGAGGCTCGGGTTGGGCGGCTGGTCGCTGGGGTGATGGCGAAGTCGAGGGAGACGGAGGAGATCGGCTGCTCCGGCGGGGGGGGGTAGCCGACGGCTAGGTTAGGGTTAGGGTTAGGGTTAATTAGGAATTTGGGGATTTTAGGGATTTAGGATTTTGTTATTTTCTTTTTTTATTTTTCTTTGTGGAGAAAAACTAGAAAATATGTATTTATACATACCGAAAATTGGAATAGGGTTTGACCTAGGATTCGGGCCAGGTCAACGCTCCTTGGGCTTGGCTTCGGCTCTCATGGGGATGTCGGGCGTTGGCACGGGTTGAATTCAGTTTAATTATTTAATAGTTCTCAAGGGCTTTAAACGGATTTCCGGAGTCCAATAAATTCACGAAAAATTACCCCGTGCTCGGTTTTCCATTTTACACCATAAAATATTATTTTTATAATATTTTAATATTAATTAATAGTAATTAAAAAAATCATTTAATTGACAAGGGCCTAGGTTTTAATGACAAAAAAATCCCGAAAAATTCAGAAAAATTCTTGAAAAATTAGGGGGCTTACACCCTGGCCGCAGCAGCTCCGGACCACCCCGTGATGACCCCGACTCGAGCAGAACCGGACACAGTAGCTGGACACGGCCCGGACACATCCAGGACACAAATCCTGTGACGAATCGAGACACGGACACGTGTAATTCAGTTTCCACGGAGCCCTGTTCAGGTAACCCGTTCTATCTCCTCGTAGTTCCGTTTTTAATTCTGTCAGTTGTGACACGTAGGCTATGTGACCCTCTCGGTGCCCGTGCAACCCGCACGGTGCATCGCGTCCTGTAGCGATCGCGGCACGCGATCCAAAAATAGGAAAAACAACGACCCGATTCACCCCGGAACTGAGTACGCCCCGCCAAACGGGACGACTTGGTCGTACGCGGTCTTTACCGAAATGTGCGCGTCGTTGATACGGACGTGCGAGATTTCACAGAAGTTGATTTGGATGTGCGTGCACACCGGAATCAACGCGTATCCGCCGACAACGTCCCGTATTCGCCTGTTCTGGAATACTCTGCAACTTTGTGTACACACGTCGGATTGAGACGAAACTTGCGCCATCAGACTCGTAGCAATACGCTGGTCCTGTGATCCAAGTTTGGTTCGATTCTGAGAACGTTGGCAAAATCCCGTATCGTGGGCCCCACAAGTTCCACTTGACGGGCGATTTTGTGACCGGCTCATCGGAATCCAATTCTGGAAGTTCCGTTGGGTTCGTATCATCGTTCCTGACTTGTTGACACTAAGTTTGGCAAATTTGGAGACCTTTGATCCTGACACATTTTTTGGTGCAAAGCGGCCCACATGTGGACCCTGCTTTGGCCAGAAACTGTCATTTTCGCCCATGTATCCAAATTGGACTTAAGGACAGACGTTTCTAGCTAATTGATATTTTCTGAGATTATTAGTGATGTTTATTTCAGTATCCGGAGATATTTATTCTGAGGCCATAGTTCTAGCTTTTGGCATTTGACTTCTGGGCGTTATATTTTGCAGCCCTCTTGCCAGGCAAGTATACCTTGCCTTGTTGTACTGATTACTTTCAGTTATTGATAGTTACATATTTATTTATCATATAAATATGCGCGTCCGAGAAAACTCGGGTGCAGTCAACGAAGGCGTTGACGTTAGGATTGTATCTGACCTAGTGTCTAGTAGACCCACCTAAAGTTGTGAAGTTATTGGTATGACTTCCCATGCCTTGACACGTATCATTACACGTCACAGAGTGAGTTCATGTAGGGACGCGTGCCTCATATTCGACTGGCCATCGGCGTGAGCAACACGTGTAACGGTATTTAGCTTAGTTGTTATTTCTATGGAGACTTGCATCATCATACGAGATGTCCACGTCGTTTTTACGACTTGTATATCCATTGGGCGGGGAAGACATCTAGTAGGCGTATGGGACACCCCCTCCCCCTGAGTCTTTTATCCTTCGTACCTTGCTCCTCGGAGATGGTCGATTGCAGAGTGCCCTTGAGTCAGGGGACATATGACACATATACTAGCCAGTCCCGACGATTGGTGAATTACGTCAGCATATGTCTAGCCACACATTCCCATGCGTACTATAAGGTCTTTAAATTGCATTCACTTAGATGGTTAGCACACCCCATTTACTGATTTAGTATTTACATTATGGCATGCTTCTATGTATCTTGTTATGTCCCTCTGAGGACCTGGTCCCTTTCCAGGTGTAGATGTTCCTGAGTATTCGTGGGAGCACAGATCCGGACAGGCTTCTTATATTTCGAGGAGATCTTCTCTTGGAGCCTCGTGATTGTCAGGTGTTGTTCTTATATGGTGTGTATCTGGTTCATTTTATATTCTATATTCGGCAGTGGATTTGTTTCCATCCGACTGTCATTCTCTAGTAACTTATATTGAGATCTAGTTACTTGGTTATTAGTTATTCATGTATATTTAACTCTGTGGATGAGATTTAGATATTACCCTGTGACTTGTGATTAGACTTACCACTTGTGAATTTATTGTTCATATACAGCGTACGCACGTATATATGGTTTCCATATATTGGAGTTGCCATATATACGGGTGGCTGGCATAGTTACGTATCCTGGTCCTACGTATTTTGGGACTGGGGCGTAACAATTGTTCATAATACAGTATACGTATGTGTTATGGTTTCCATATATTGGAGTTATCATATACATACGACTGGCATGCTTATGTATTCTTAGTCCTACATATTTTGGGACTGGGACGTGACAATTCTAGCATCGTCGGGAGCTTGATGTATGCTACAAATGTCACTAGGCCTGACATTGCTTTTACTGTGGGGATGCTGAGTAGATTCACGAGTACCCAGGTGTTGAACACTAGAAAGCTGTAAAGAGGGTGATGAGATACCTCAAGAAGACTCAGAAGTTTGCACTTTACCACAGCAGAGATCCAGCAGTGGTAGAAGGCTTCAGTGATGCTAGCTGGTGCTCAGAAGAAGAAAGCGAGAGATCAACAGGAGGATATATTTTCTCAATGGATGGAGCTGCTATATCGTGAAAGTCGAAGAAGTAGACTATGCTCTCATGCTCATCAATGGAGTCTTAGTTTTATGCACTTGCAGATGCAACAAATGAAGTAGAATGGTTTCGGGAGCTCATGTACGATCTTCAAATGGTTGGTGTACAAATTCCTGTTGTACCGATATACTGTGACAATCGTACAGCTGCAGCAGTAACATCTAACAATATCTTCAATGGTAAGAATAGGACTGTGCGACTTCGACACAGAACACTGAACAATCTCATCAAGACTGGTGTCATTGCGGTGGTGGATGTTTGGATTCAGGAGAACCTGGCGGATCCGTTCACTAAAGGTCTTAGCAATCAAAGACAAATCAGGTAAAATAGGCTTGAAGAACCTCTGATATTGTGTCTTTGTAATCCTACCATTAAGTTTTATGCTATTAGTTCAAAGAGAAATTAACTAGGAATTTAGCTTTTGGTTCAAGGATGGACTATTGACTGGAAAAAATATCAGGTACAGTGGGTAGTCCTTATGGACAATGTGGAATACGTACCCGAAACTACTGTAGTATACTTTTTTGTTCTATAGAATAATCCCGGTGTAAGGATGGCTTCGACGCCTTAATGAGTTCTCGGGCAGAGTAAATGTCCGACGTGTGCTGCAGGAAGCACGTATAGTTAAGCACTACAAAGAACTTGTATCCTATGCTACAGTAGTGTGACACCACGATGAGGTAAAACATGCAAAGCCTCGGCTGTGAGCCATGTCACAGCGGTAGTAGCACCGCAAATAGACAGGTAGCATAATGCTGAAAAGATAGAGAGTTGTAGCACAGCACTACTATCGTTGACCTCATGCTACAGTGGGTGACACCACATGAGGTAGTTAACCTCGGCTACGAGCCATGTCACAGTGGCGTACTACCGCACGGAAGCGCAAGGCTTCATCCTGGGATGTAGTACATTACTACTAAGAGGATAATGACCTCATGCTACTGTGGGTGACACCACATGAGGTAGTTAACCTCGGCTATGAGCTATGTCACGGTGGTGTAGCACCGCACAAAAGCGTAATACTTCATGCTGAGAAATATTAAACTCTCTTGAAAGGAACTCACCTAAGTATATGGACAGAGATATAGGCCGTCTCTTGAGGGTAAACTTGTAAACACCCAAGATACATACACCAAAACCAGGTTAGCACATGGCCTTTAATGTGCGACCGGAGGCACAGCTGACATCATTATGCGAGTGGAAAGAACAACAACTATGGTTCATAATTCAAGGCATAGTTCATTCTTGTATCATACTATTGTTTGACCCATATGGGAAGATTCAAGTCGTGGGCGACATCTATCCTAATGCATGATGGGCAGTCACTGTGAGGAACGTTCGACCATATATTGTGATATATGTGGGAGATTGTTGATACTTTTCACATTATTTTGGGAGTTTTAGTCCCACATTGGAAAACCACCAATGTATATATCTCAATATATAACTTTGCTTAGTATTGGTATATGCATATGGGGTAGTGGCCCATGTGGGTTAACTTTCCTAGAGAGATTAAGTGTGAACCCTATTATGATAATCTTTATTTTGTCACCACCTTTGGAAAGTTTTTCTTAGGAGCTAAGTCCCAAAAGGGCTTTGCAACTTGGACTCGGGTTCAAGGGCACAAAGTGGCACTTTGTTGGCTCATTTGCACTTAGCACGTCACCATCGTCGCATGACGCTCGTGCGCTCCTTTTATGCGCGAGTTATATGCACGGTTGCTTGCTCGAGCGCATGCTTCGTGGAGCTATGCGGCCAGGAGCATATGCGTCCAGGAGCACATGTGGCCAAGAGCACATGCGTCCAGGAGCCCATGCGGCTAGGTGTGCATGAGGCCAGGGGCCATGCGGTCAGGGGCGCATGCGGCCAGGTGTCCATGAGGCCCAGTACCCATACGGCCCGGTGCGTATACGGTCCGGTGCCCATGCGGCCAGGTGTTATGCGTGCAGCAAGTTATCTTGAGCGAGTCGAGTGTGGAGGGGTCAGGGACTGCTGTTGGCGGCTCGGTGCGGCACAGGCGGCACGTGGTTCTCTGTGCCACGCAGCTACAGATTTCTGCGCCTGGCGGCGCTGTCTGCTTTGTGCAGTACAGCGGCGCAGGCGACGAATGCGGCCTAATTTTTTTCTCAGGCCGTATGGGAGCTGAAATCCTCTTTAAATAGAGGCTCTCCTCTTTCATTTGAGGTAGTTGAAAAATTAAGAGAGAGAGAAAAACCAGAAGGACCAGAGGAGTATGCGGCCCACTGAACACATTTCCACATATTCTTTTATCGAGTGATTCCGATGTGACTTAGAGCGTTCCAGAAGTTTTCGTGTGAACTTGCTGATTTATGGGGGCAGATCGTCTTGTAGAGTGAATATTGCCTTGAGCACCGGTGGTTTTGATCACCCCAGCAAGGAATTTCTTTCTTTGTTTTTTCTTTCTTGTGTTCGTTCTTTCTCATTGTAGCGTTTGCGAACGTAAAAAGAAGAACTTTTTCTGATTCTTGTTGTTTTTTGCTCTTTCCTTTTCTTTTTGGTCAGTATGTAAACTGTTCTTGGTACAGTGCATCTGTGGAGTTGTGTGTCACTGAAGATTAACCCTTGTGTGAATCTCAGTGTACCAACTTTTGTAGAGAAACTCTTGTGTGAGCCTTTACTTTGTGGATTTTTCTCTACTTTGATCTGACTTCAGGAATAACAAATGAGATAATCTTATACTTCATGTTTGAATAGTGGTTTTTTCAAAGATAGCCTGGAATTAGTGACACAATAGAATTTGCTAAAGGTAGGGGACTGGTTGTATTTGCTTGTCGAGGAATAAAAATACTTTTCTTTTATTCTTTCATTCTTCTACTCTAGTGCATGCTTCTGAAACATTTTTCCACCCACGGTCATTATGAAGTCCAATTTCATTTCCTTTTATTCTTTCTTGTCACCCCTGCTTTCGCTTGCTATTCAAATTTTTTTTTTAATATCCGACATAACTTTCGAGATTTTGTGTATCGTTACGTTACATATTTTTTGAGTCCACCATTTTCAACTTCCAACATTTATAAATGAAAAGAATAATACGCATCCGTGACTCAATCGACTACGCCATTCAGCCAGGATCTTATGTCTTTTTTCGGTAACAACAAGGGTCACTAGAGTTCGGCGCTTGCTATTCAGTTCTGCTGCAAGGGTTATTCAGTTATATTTTGATATATATAAGTTTGACAATAGTGTTATTCAATTATATTTTGATATATATAAGTGATATAGTTGTTAAATGACTAGCTTCTATCCTGGTCATTTTGTTGTATTCTGTTCATCAAAAATCTGTGTTTGTGTTTCCTAGTCGAGAAGACTTACAACAGAGTTAATTAGAAATTAGTCTTACTTTTAATTATTATCATGTTGTTATGTGCTTATATTTCCTACATGTTCCCCAACGTTTGGATATTTAAAATTATTTATATACAAAAGTTAATGATTGTAGCCTTTAGGACCGAGCTTGGAGTGGTTTTCTTATGTACATTTTACATTTTGACTGAATAGCTACATGTGATATTCAGTTACATTCTAATATATAAGTTTGACAATAGTATTAAAGTCCAAGATAGAAGCTGTTAGCAGTTTGAAGTTGTCAATGATCAAGCGAGGTTAAAATTAACAGACTGAATTTAACAATGACCATGTGAGAATAAAATAACTAGTCTGGACTTGTCGATAACCAGGCGAGACAAAAACTAGCAGTCTAGATTTGGCAATGACTCTATGGATGTCCCTTCCTCCACACTTGGCAACGATATGCAACAACCACGCACTCTTTTCTAGTGTGCAACTGATTACTTTTCTTAGCTTTACATCATCAGGTGCTTCTAGTTCTTCACACTTGCAATGATGATAAATATGATAAGAACTACGAGTGTCCTAGGTAGTGTAAGCAAGAAAGAGATGAAGTTTGATTGTTGTTCTGAGCCTTTACTTCATTTGTTAAAAGAAATTATATAATATTTGTTATAATGTAACTTGCATGATCACTTAACTCCCTTACTTTTGCTTACAAACATGCAATATCGAGCTTTAATCTCTCTTTCTCTCCATGCCTCTCACACACATCTCTCCTAATATAATTTCCAATTTATTTGTGTTTAGTCCCCTAAGAACTCGCATTAATATTTTTGTCGAGTAGTCCAGACAAGAATGTAACTTTAATTGACTCCCAACGAAAAGATATATCGTGTTGACTTTTACAAAAAATAGTGTTAATATTAATTAGATTTAAGATTAGATTCATTCTCCTATAAGGATATATATATATATATATTTCTTCTCCTACTCCTATATGGATATGGATCCGTTTTTTATCTATATATTCATAGTTGTATTACTATTTTGATGATCCATTATTAAAATTAATATTGCTGATTCGTTTCTTGGTATCAGAGTTTCGGATTTTTCAGATCCGGATCATCATCAAAAGGATTGTATCATTTTGGAACTGCTATTTGCTTTCTCTAATTTTGCTATAAATTAGCTTTCTCCGTGAGATTTTACGTGACTTCCTTGATTTTTATTTGGTAACTTCCAATTTTTATTTGGTAACCATCAGCATTAAGCTCTAGTTGTTATCTTAATGTGTCCTTACATGGTCCTCACATGGTTTCCCACACATGATTTTCCAATTGCTACTTCTGTAGCTTTGTCAACACATGGTTTTCCAATTTTAATTTCAACCAGAGAGCAAATTTGGTAAGTCGTACTCAGCCTCTACTTTAATTTCAATTTCAACAAGTAATTTCTACCTATTGCAAGAAGCATGGTCATTATATTACCACTTGTTATGCTCGTCAGCGATCTAGTCTAATTTGTTCTCATTGCCAGAAGACCGGACACTCAGTGGATAATTATTTTTAGCTCCATCCACATTTAAAGATTCAATTCTTCAAGTGGATTAAAAAACAAAGGGTTCCTCCTCGACTCGCTCTCCGGTACCTCAGACTGACATTGTTGATAGTACATAGGCATCGACAGATATTCAGCACCATCTTACTCAATTAGAGCTCCAGCTCTGGTTCCAACGCCAACATGTCTTTGATGGCTCATCTGCATCTGTCTCTACTGGTACGTCTACTTATTGGTTATTAGACTCTGGTGCTTCTCATCATATGACTTATGACATTAGTCTCTTATCTAGTATTTCACCTTTACTATCTCACTTTTTCTCTTTACATACAGCTGATGGTTCTCAGTTGGTCATCACTCAATCTGATTCTATTCTTTTCGATACTTTGAGTCTTCATTTTGTTCTACATGTTATCCATCTTACTTTAAATCTCATATCAGTTAGTAGCCTTTATGACAGTGTATATATTGTTTCTTTTGATTCCCTTACAGTGTGAAGGATCCTCGTAAGGGCTAGACGATTGGTCGCGCTCGTAGGAAGGGACGGTTGTACCACTTGGTGTGTCTTTATCTTCCATCAACTCAACCTTTGAGTTCTAGTCATGTTGCTATTGTCATGTTTGCTGCCAACTTGTACGAATTTTTTTTTCTCTATCCACATGTACGAGTTGTAAGTTGGCAAAATACTTAGCCCTACCTTGTTCTAAGAGTTTATCTAAATCCAGTAGTATTTCTGAATTAGTTCACTCTGACATATGGGGACCTGCTCCTATCTCATCTATCTCTGATTTTCTCTATTACATTAGCTCCATTGATGATTACACTCGTTATACTTGGGTCTATCTTATACATCACTATTCCGATCTTCCTACCATTTATAGGACATTTACTACTATGATTCAAACTCAATTCAATGCTCAGATTAAAATGGTTTGCTCTAATTGTGCTCTTGAGTATCTCTCCAATACGATGAGATCTATCTTGCAATCTCACGGTACCATTTTTCAGTAGTCCTCTTATAGTGCCTCGTTTTCCCTTTTCGGGGAGCGCGGCTAAGAAATACTTGGTATCGTTCGACCGGGACAGATTAAAACAATATCATTTCCTCATTATGGATTGCTTTCTTCAGAATCAAGTCACACATTCAGCATATCGTGCCTCAAGGATGGACTTCACGACAGAGTCGCGAGGGGCCTTTCCGTTGCGTTGGTTTTCTTTCCTGTTTTCAATGCCGCTTGGTTGCTTTCTTGTTGGTTTTGTGACTTCCATTTTTTTTGAACGATTTTGATGGATTTTATTGTCTTCGTCCTTTGATCTTCGTATTTCGTATCAAACTCTGGGAGACCGAGGCAAGAAGATATTGAACATCTGTTGATATGTGCAGATGATCGTGTAGGCGACGCGTGAGCAGAGTACTAAAAATCTTCCCTATCTCTTTCCCGATTCTTCAACTAGTGAGTGGCCTTACTTTCGATTAGCTCCCTTCTTCCAAGTCTCCATTCATAATAATCTGATTCGTTTGTACGTTCCGATTAACGTAACCATAATAATAATAACTGAGTCAAGATAATAAGAAGTAAAGTTGGAACACTTATGCTTGTCACACAAATTCAAACGAACGATCATATTGTGCATGCTTGTCCGCTATGCATGTATCTATTTTATGTTTTAGTTGTAGCTATAATTTATTCATCTATAACTGTGCAATGAATAGTACATAAGCCTGAAATGTGATCACTTAAGCAGGTAGACTATGCCATCGCACTGTGCTAAAGTAGTTATGTTCATTCTGATATCTTGAAATACTTCATATGTTAACTTAGTTTTGAGACTCGTATGGCCACGGACAACTTGTGCACAAGATTTAGTTCCTGCAAACGGTCATTGGGGCACTGTGATCGATTCATCCTGGGCGGAACAACAATATAGTTGTGCTAGCAGACTGGCATGGGTGAGCCAAAAACTTGTGGCGGGGCTTGCTACCTGTGCAGCAAGGAGCACCGTCTATCCAGACTATAATCCATGATGGCTTGAAATGATAGTAACCCCTATGTATATTTAAACTGTGCAAGCTAAAGATATCTTCATGGCAGGAAAGGTCATGGTAAGTTGTGCAGATGATTCAAACAACGGCAAGTAAAAGTCCCCGAACGGTAGCATGTATATTTCAGTCATTTTATATCTATTGTATGCTGTAACTTGAACTAAAGCAAGATAGAAAAACTACAACAATAATTTGTATTGCTTCACATGGATATTATGTCAATTTTTGTGAGTTGGATTAGCTCTTCCATACCGGTACTTTTTGAAGTACTGACCCTTGTTGCAGCAGGTTCTCCGAGCCAAGGCAACGCGACGAGTAGCTGAAGCTTTCCCCCAACCAGTCCACCAAACTTTGATGCACTCATGTTCGAGATTTTGGATCACTTGTACGAATCTTTCGGAGATCGTGCACACTCTTTATGCAACTCCGAGGCAAGGCAATAGCTTCGCCCCAAGGTCTATTATCTTTTAAGTTTTAGTATAGAATATAATGTATGGAACGACTATCTCATTTTGCGTCCATCTTGTAATCCCGTGTGACACCCATTTACTTTTGAGTCAAGAGTTTATAACACAAATGTATATTATCAATAAAGAGAACTTTTCTTTATTTCAAATGTGTGTTCTTCAACTAGTGCACTCTGTTGTTGTGTTTCTCTATATATATCACTAATGCCTAGGCCTTGTGCGGGCGCACCTGACGCTTGCACGACATCACGCCCGGGAAACGATCATCGATTCTTCAGAATTAGGGCATGACATATTGGTATCAGAGCACGGCTTCAGATCCTTTGGTCTCGTGTTAGAAAAAGTTTTCTTGAAACGACAATGTCTCTCCCAGTTGAACTCTTAAAATTATTTGGCAAAAGTGAGATGTGTTCTATACAGTAAGTCCGTAATACTCTATGAGACTGATGCAAGTTTATTTAATTTTGAAGGAATGGCTCAAGCACCAGGATCAGCGCAAGTAGCAGAGAAAGTGCAAGCCAGTAGTTTTGGCACTTCGGCAAGATCCGAGAGCCAACAACCTGCACCCACCGTCGACCAAATTAAGCGGGTTTTGCGCATGTTTTAGGTACAGCAACGAAGGGACGAGGCTTGATAGAAAAAAATTTAAGAAGAACCTAGAAGCCCGATTTGCGGTATAGCACAAGCAGGTAGATGCTCTGCAGAAGATCGTTCAGACCATAGCCTCCAACCACTCCGCGACGACAGCAACACAGGTCGAGCAACCAACAACAGAAGTGCAGACCCCTCGAATCACAAAAGAGAAGGAAGTGACTACCTTCGAATTTGTCCACTTCAAGAAGGTATGCAACACGTCTTTCTGTGAGACCGAGGACCCCGTCGTAGCTCTAGATTAGCTGGTCGAGATTGAAGACCACTTTAAACTTCTAGAAGTACCTGAAGACACGCAAGTCGCCTTTGTCCAACTCCAGCTCCGAATGAACGCACACGACTGGTGGAACGTGTAACGAAGATCTCTCCTGCATACGGTGAAGACGAGACAATCGCATGGGCTATCTTTCGTAGCGCGTTCGAGAAGGAGTTTATGAAGGACTGTGTATAGCAACTCTAGAAGGGGGTGAATAGAGTTTGTGTATGCAGTGAAATAAAATCATTTGTTAAAAAATTGTGTCATATAATTAGTAATCAATTACTAATTGTAAGTGAAGCAGATATATATAACAGTTGTAGCTAGCTGGATAAACAAATATATGCAGTTGAGTTTAGAAGAGAGTAAACGCAAACACTGCGATGTATACTAGTTTTTCTCTGAGAGAACTAGTCCAGTCCCGAGAACCCTTACTCGGAGTTGTATCCACTATAATCACCAATATTGAATCACAAGCTTTGATCCGAAGGCTTGCCACTTCTTTACAACCACGAGATTTGATCCGAAGTCTCACAACTTCACACACGTGTGTTTGATACGAAGAGCACGCAGGCTTTAAACAGAAGAGGAGCTTGATAAACCAAGCTATTATAACTCAAATAACTTATAACCGATATCGTACTTGGCACTTAGAAAGCCGAGAAGTTGATTTTGGAGATGGAAAAGTTTAGGCTCAGGGTATTGTTCACAATATGATAGAAAATATAGAATTGGATGATTTGAAATATGAGAATTTTAATCCTATTTATAGGGTTTTGGCAAACAGAATTCGGCCAGAGTTCGGGTAGGTTTTAATTCAAATCTTTGATCGTTGGGCCAAGAAATCAGGGGTGTAATAACTAGGTTAATTTTATACTATATATGTGACCGAGTTCGGTCCGAGTTCGACATGAATTCGGTCTGAGTTTGGTTGCCTATTCTAGTAAGGTTTGAGCTTGAATCTGGACTGGTTTGGGGGATAGGTTCGATGGTTTATTTGAGTGGACTGTGTAGCCTTTCTGAGATAGGTATTTGTGGGTGGACAAGTACTTCAGATTGCCAGTACGACTCAACTTACATCAATCCTAGACTCAATAAATAAAAGATTATATTTGCTAAAAATATAGAAAAGATTAGACACAAGAGATCCAAAGGCTGGGACAGATGTCTGTCTTTAGCAGTGAAGGAGTTTGATCTCAGTCGCTTTACTTCGCATATAGTATTTGCTTCTTTGTATTTAGTTCTGATATTTGTCGATTATCATAATCAGGTTGACCGTGACCATTTTGTGTCAACAATCACCCCCATTATGATAATTGACAAACTATGCCAAAATATAAATTGATGTATCCTTGTTGTAGTATTTGATGCGAGCTTTTGAAATAGAATAGCTCTCCCGTAAGAAAAGCTTTTCTTTGAATGGGTACTGAGTCAAAATACCTGTAACATGCTATTTCTTTACAGGGAGTATGAGTATAATAAATATCATCACAGTCCAACTATCATTATCAGTAGTTTATCATAGTGCTATCATTAGTTAGTACTAGTGCTAATATCATATCTTGTATTATCATCAGAGCATTCATATTTGTATTTGGTTATTTATTCCCCTTTGTCATAATATCATAGGAAGAAGTCACAGTTTTCCCGAAATGAATGACCATGAAATGAAGAAGAAAGTAAATTATTTTTCGGGAGCGATTCATCTTTCCCGAAAGTACACAATATTACAAGACAACATAGAGCATGCAATTTATTTCAAAAATATATTGCAGATAAACTAATTATGCGAAGATCATATTTCAAGACAATAGAAAAGAAAGTCTCAAATAGTTAATCTAAATACAAAGTGTCACAAATGTCAAAAATAACATAGAGAGTTTAAGAATAGAGCATATATGTTTCTAGTACGCTGAAATAATAAAAGTCTACATAGCTGAAATATAACCTAAGACATAAGTGGTTATCTCCTGAGCAGTCACTTATCATCATCAGTAGATGGGTCATCAGCACGCGGGTGATCATAAAAATAAGCTCCAGTGGGATCGAAGTACTGCTGGACAAAAGGGTCATCGATCCGGTAGCCTGGGCGAGAGGGATCACGAGTCACTGAATATGGTTTGGTAGGATGATGAGCATGGTGGTAATGAAGATCCGTAATCGAGTTGGCCAATGTGTGGGCCTAGATGGTGGTACGATAAGCCTGGTCGCAAAAATGAGTGATGATCATCTTGTTCTGCTCCTAGTGTTGAGCAGCTAACATCTAGTTTTGCAACC
Organism: Iris macrosiphon; assembly: GCA_036927795.1. Classification (NCBI taxonomy): domain Eukaryota; kingdom Viridiplantae; phylum Streptophyta; class Magnoliopsida; order Asparagales; family Iridaceae; genus Iris; species Iris macrosiphon. The sequence goes on along the minus strand of JAYESA010000018.1, from coordinate 132,287,435 downwards.
TAAACTTCTCTCGAAACATCTCTTGGAGAGAATCCAAGGAAGTAGACTATGCATAGGAGGAATGTGCAGTAGGGGCTGGGGTTGGAGGAGTAGAGACAACTGGGTTGGTAGGAGTGTCACGCCTCAGTCCCAAAATACATAGGACCAGGAATACGCGACACGCCAACTAATATCTCTGTGGACTGTCCAACTCTGAAGGGCAAAAAATGTGCAGACTTGGTGAGTCTGTCTACGACAACCCAAACTGCATCCTTCCCGCTAGGGCTCCGCGGGAATCCTGAGACGAAATCCATGGTAATGTGTTCCCACTTTCACTCGGGAATGGAAAGCAGCTGCAATAGTCCTGCAGTCCTCTGATGTTCAGCCTGGACTTGCTGACAAACCAAACATCTCATCATGAATCTTGCAATCTCTCTCTTCATCCCATGCCACCAGTAATGTTGCCTCAAATCTTGGTACATCTTCGTACCCCCGGGATGAATAGAATAAATAGAGCTATGAGCCTCGGTCATCAACTCCTAACGTAGCTCGCCACTCGGAACGTATAGGCAATCTCTATACCTTAATGTTCGGTCTTCATGAATCCTGAGTCTCGTCTGCATGTCGGCCTCTGTCCGCTCTCGCAGTCGTCAAAATCTCGCATCTGTAGGCAGGGCTGCCTTGATCCTCTCAATCAATATAGACTGAACCTCGAGACTGGCCATCTGTCCATCCATGCCTAGCAATACAATCTTAATACTGAGCTCCTGAAGATCCTCTAACAACTGGCGATGAGTCGTAAAAATATGCCATGGGCTTCCTGCTTGAGGCATCTGCTACTACATTTGCCTTGCCAGGGTGGTACTGTAACTCGATATCATAATCTGTCATCCACTCTAGCCAGCGCCTCTGTCTCATGTTGAGCTTTTTCTGCGTGTAGACATACTTCAGACTTTTATGATCTGTGTAACACGCTCACCATAAAGGAAGTGTCGCCATAGCTTTAGTGCAAATATCACTGCAGCTAGATCTAGATCGTGCGTCGGATAGTTCTTCTCATAAACTCTCAGCTGTCTCAATGCGTAGGCTATCACTTTGCCGTGTTGCATCAGTACACAACCTAATCCGCTCCCAGATGCATCACTGTACACTACAATCCTCCTGATCCTGAAGGTAGTGTCAAAATCGGTGCTGATGTCAGACGCTTCTTCAGCTCATCGAAAGCCGTCGGACACTCGTCGGTCCAGATAAACTCCTCGCCTTTACGCGTCAGTCGTGTCATAGTGTAGAAGCATGAAATATGCTGGAGAATTATTCGCATATTTTATAGTCAAAATCCCCAACATACATGAAGTCCCTCCCTGCGTAAAACAGAGCTTCAAGGTTATTTGGCATAAAATAGGGCTTCAGAGCTGTCTGCGTAAAACAGAGCTTCAAGGTTGTTTGGCGTAAAAAAGGGCTTCAGAGCTGTCTGCGTAAAATAGAGCTTCAAGGTTATTTGGCGTAAAATAGGGCTTCAGAGCTGTCCGCGTAAAGCAGAGCTTCAAGGCTGTTCTGCGTAAAAGGTTGTTGTACCTTCATGCGTAAAGTTTAAAATACGTTATTTTAATGCAGCGTAAAGTTGTACGAGAAACTCTTCGTATTCCTCGGATGAATTTGTCAGTCAAATTAGTGAACCTGACATTTGACAAAAGTACTACACGATAATCGAGAGAACGACTAAGATAATGATTTTGCAAAGAGATCCAGGTTGTCATTTTGTGACATATTTTTTGTCACGACCCGCACCCGAAAAATCGGGCATGAGTCGTGGGTACGTCCAGCCTACACCGCAGAATCGGCGGTAGAACACTGTAAAGGTCCGTTCTAGGTCAACCAATCTATATATATCTCACAAAAATCTGTCAATATCCTCTCCAAAAGGAGGGCAACCACGCAATATATATATGAACTCTCAATCACAATAACTAGGGGAAGAATAAAGCACGATATGATAGCAAAAAAGGAAACCAGAACCAAAGAGCAAGACAATATCCAAAATATACAGTCCAAGTCTATAGTATCTACAATATCTCACAATAGCAAAAGAATAAGTACAATCATCCAAAATAACAACTGGGAATAACCCAGAAAATCCACCTAGCTAACTAGGGCGCTAAAGGTGTCTCCTCGCCGGGCTCCTCCTCAGTCTCAGGGTCACAACCCTCGTCGACACCCGGTCCGTAGAAAGTCGGGCAGAAATCCTCAGGATCCTCTGGAAAAAATATGCCCAGTCAGGACTGGAGCGAAGTATATAACTCTGAAAGCAACTCCAAATACATGGTAAGGTGTATATGACTAGCAATAAAAAAGTATACAAGATGCACAGGAAAATAAATACATGCTGGAGCAGAATAAGTAGCTGCAATGTAAACTGGAGAACAATACAAGTAGAGAAGTAACTACATGTGAGAAAACATGAATACTAGCTAAGTGCCTTGAGCACAAGTTCGTTATGTGATCGGCTTAGGTTGCACATGAAAACACTACGATAACTCAGTTATGCGTTAGTTGTATAACCGACATACACATGAATACTGTTTGGCTTTGATCACATAACCAACTCCTACTCTCCTCCCCCACTAATACTCTTGGATCCAACCATGGCACGCTACGTACATGATAATAGGTCGCGCACACGAAGGCGAGAGCACAAGAAGCACATGATAGCACATGAGAATCAATACCCGAAGCACATGATGAAATACACGTGATAGAGTACCCGCTGAACACGGTAAGGGGGATAGCATCTCATGACGGGATCCACTAGTACCAGCTCATGTAACAATGTGTCAGAATCAAGTATTACAGTTCTAGAATAGGTGATATGAATGCTATCATGAAATAGAAACTATCAGAGGTAGGTACTCGCCTGACGTCCTGAGCAACTTATGAGGATCGAGATCCGGACTGGTGTCGCAAGAACCTATTATGAAAATCAAGATTAAACAGGGTTCTAAGGAGTTAAACTGATATAAAATAATTAAAAACAGGCTTCTAGGGCTATTCTAGGTTGAACGGGTCAAACCGATGAAATCTGGGTCAAAAAGTTAACCCGGGGTCCAAAAAGTCAACTCTAGGTCAAAACTAGGTCAAATATTGACTTTTACGGTCAACGGGGACAATTATGGTCAAAGCTAGGTCAAACTAGGGTGCCCCTGAAATTTTAGGTCAAAACTAGCTCATTAAGCTAGTAAACTCTCAAACTCGTCTCCTCGAGATACCGGGATACTCTCGGTATCCGATACCTCGACCTAGGCCACGCACCCCGCCTAAACCTGCTAAAACCTATGCTAGCACACGTAAATATATACACACATACATATAAAAATTACTCCAATACTATTCCTAGGCAATTGTTCAAAAATCCCGCTCGAAACTCAATACCTTGGATATCTCAAGGTATTGAGATACCTTGATAACTCAAGGTATTGAGATATCGCCCAATACCCACTAACCCTCTAGTTAGCTATCTAAGCATATAAATATATATATCTAGCCATAATCTAGGCTAAAATATATATATCTAACATATATATACATATACCTACATACCTATATGCATATATATATATATATATATATATATATATATATATATATATATATATATATATATATATATATATATATATATATATATATTCACAAACACACATATACCCAAACACACTCTCAAATATATATATATCTATATCTAGATATCTAAACTATCTATCTAGCTATATGTATATATATATCTATACATATAGATATATGTATATCTAATACCTATCTATCTATCTATCCATCTATCTAACTATCTATTTAGCTATCTATCTATCTATCTAACTATTTAGCTATCTATCTAACTATCTATCTATCTATCAATCTATTTAACTAGTTATGTATTTATATATATATATATATATATATATATATATATATATATATATATATATATATATATATATATATATATATCTCACTCCCTCTCCCTCGCTAAAGGCTACCTCGCTGCTATTGCTGCGATGCTGCTAGCTGCTACTGCGGCTGCTGACATTACTGCTTATACTGCTGCTGCGTATGCTGCTTATACTACTGCTGCTGTGCTGCTTATACTGCTACTACTGCTGCAGTAGGCAGCTGCTGCTGCTGATGTGCAGTGCGCAGCAGCGCACTGCTGCGGCACGCGCTGCTGCCTGCTCTGCCTTGCTGCCCTGCCACGCACTGCACGCTGCACTGCCTCGCTGCCCCCCACAAGCACACACAGACACATACAGATATCTATATATATATACCATCATACATATAAATATATATACAACTATATATATATATATATATATATATATATATATATATATATAGACACACCCTAATACATATATACTTACACACACACACTTATAAATATATACGCACATAGCTATATATATATATATATATAAACACACCTATTTATATATATATATATATATATATATATATATATATATATATATATATATATATATATATATATATATGCACACACACACAGATATATATATACATATATACACACACACACTCATACACATACACAAGCACAAATATAGGTATATACACACACATATATATATATATAAATATATATACATATATAGCACACATACATATATATATATATATATATATATATATATATATATATATATATATATATATATATATATATATATATATATATATATATATATATATATATATATATAGACACATATACACTCTAACACAAAACATAACACAACGCACACAACACACAAACAACACACCCCGCTCAATTCCAACGACCCCGACACGCACAAACACCTATATATATATATAATATAACCTAAAAACTCTAGCACACACTCCCTGATGCTAACCCAACGCGTGCACAAGCCCGAACCTAGGAAACCAAGTCGAAATGGCCGTTCGGTCATTTCGACGAACACGCGGTGTGCGGTTCAAAAAACCTCCTGAAACGCACACCAAACCAACTCGGAATCGGCCCAAAATTTATCCACGGGTTCTAAACGATGTCTAGATCCTAGAAAAAATGCTAACGCATCGATTCTAGGTCCGTGGCAAAAATACGTATGCACTTAGAATCGGCGACGACGAAAACCCCAAAAACGTCCGAAATGCCCGTTTCTCTACGACATGACTTCACGTGTCCGAACGAAGACGCGCACTAACCCTCTAGACACCCGAAAACGTCTACCTAGGTCCGTCTAACCTAGGATATCACCCAAAATTGGGCCAATCTCGGATTCCACCCGAAATTGACACAAAACCTAGTGTCAAAGTCTCCAAACTCAACCAAACTAGTTCCAACTTCCTCCCACGGGTAGGCTCCGGGTCTAGGAAGGTTCTAAACTACTAATTAAACTATAATAGAGTAATTATCAAGGAAAAAGTTAGGGTTTACCTCTTGGGAGTTGGAATCCCAAGGCCAAAGTCTCCAATTTACTTGAAATTACCTCCCTCAAGCTCCAAGCCTCCAAATCTAGCCTCCACACAAAGTCTAGGTTCTAAACACCTAGATTAGGGAAAAATGTAGGGTTAGGGTTTATACAAATGTAAGAAATGGAAGAAAGAAGAGAAGAAAGAAAGACTTACTTGAAGTGGGAAGGAGAAATAAGAAGAAATGGAGAATGGAGAAGAAGAAGAAGATGATGAAGAAGAAAGAAGGAATGGGGAGGGGGCTGCTGGTGTACGGGAATGGGGGCTGGGAATAGGCCGGCCACACATAATAAAGGGGTTTTCTAAGTCTCCAAAAGACCAAAATGCCCTCATCTCACTTGGGTTGGGTTTCGGGTTCCAAAAGCACTCAAACTAGCTCCCAAACTCTCCAACTAACCCACTAAAAATATAATAAATATTCTAAACCCAAAAATAGGTCTCAAAAGGGTATGGGTTGGGTCGAACATGGGTCCACTAGGGTCTGACACGGGTCCAGACTAGCCAAAACCCTAATACAATCAATTAAAAAATAATACAATCACTAATTAAATATAATTATAATTATTTAAAAAGAATTCATAATTTACCAAATAAAAATGAAAAAAAATAACCCTATTTTCTAGAATCGGGTAGTGACATTTTTGATGCAAGTCGTTTTTACGCATTCAAAGGAAGAAAAATGGAGTCTTCTGAATACACTGCCTATTCTACATTGACAGAAATGAGTTTTTACGCTCAAGACAAAACAAAATCAGATGCCACGTCAAAAGCTGTTTCTTGTACAGAGCTCGAGGCATATCTCTACATTTTATGCACGAGATTGAGGCATATCTCTACATTTAATGCACGAGATTTTGTTCTATTTTCAAAAATTTGTCATGACTGGGAAAGCTAAGACTGTAACTAATACGCTCACATCACCATCCTTGCATTTTACGCCAACCGGGCTATTTTCAACTATAGGAGTACGTCGTATGCTATCTCCTCGAAATATGCCAACTCGGCTATATTTGCAAAGGTACGTTGATAAGGCTACTTAGCCCAGAATACGCTCAAGACATCAGTCGTGAAGGATAATTGGCTATTTTACGTTGGTTATCTATTATTCATGAATCATCAAGTTTTATGCAGGGGCAGTTACCTACGTGGCTTGCATGTCACGATCTTCGAGAAGCAGTTATATACGTTACCTTATAAAGGGATACGTGTCATACGCAGATTCAGAAGATTATTTGAATGTGAGTAGCAGTTGTCATAACCGCAGCGTAAAAGAGGAAATCTTCTTCACAGTTTGGCCTTTTACGCCAACAAGACAGTCATTTGGCTTTTACGCCAACCCGGTAGTTATTTGATTGATCTCTATAAATAGAGACCCCTGGTCACAGGGTAAAAGGGGGGAATTGGTTTTGGCTGACAACTTTGGCAACAAGAATTTGATCCTACTTGCAACTTTCTTTTGGCCGACTTTTGCCTTCAGTTCAGAGAAAGTTTGAAGCTTCTTCTACAGTACTTCTTCATCATCGTGTAGTCCAAGGAACAAAGTGATCGACTGCAGATCAGACTTCCATAACAATACTTCTCCAGAATTATTTTGTTTGGATAAACAAAGTTTATACGAAACTTTTGTCAAACTTTTCCAACTAAATTTGTATATAAAACACTATCAGAGGTAATATGGACATGATAGGTTATGAAATTTCAAATTAATTAAACATATCTTTTCCCCAGCAGAGTCGCCATTTTGTTTGGATAAACAAAGTTTATACGAAACTTTTTCTTACAAACGAGAAAAGAGAAAAGTACAAATAATCCTATATGAGGATATTAAGTACAATAAAATGATTCTGGAGAAGTATTATTATGGAAGTCTGATCTGCAGTCGATCACTTTGTTCCTTGGACTACACGATGATGAAGAAGTGCTGTAGAAGAAGCTTCAAACTTTCCCTGAACTGAAGGCAAAGGTCGGCCAAAAGAAAGTTGCAAGTAGGATCGAATTTTTGTTGCCAAAGTTGTCAGCCAAAACCAATTCCCCCCCTTTTACCCTGTAACTAGGGGTCTCTATTTATAGAGATCAATCAAATAACTGTCTGGTTGGCGTAAAAGTCAAATGACTGTCTTGTTGGCATAAAAGGCCAAACTGTGAAGAAGATTGCCTCCTTTACGCTGTGGTTATGACAACTGCTACCCACGTTCAAATAATCTTCTGAATCTGCGTATGACACGTATCCCTTTATAAGGTAACGTGTATAACTGCTTCTCCAAGATCATGTCATGCAAGCCACGTAGGTAACTGCCCTTGCGTAAAACTTGATGATTCATGAATAATAGATAACCAACGTAAAATAGCCAATTATCCTTCACGAATGAGGTCTTGAGCGTATTCTGGGCTAAGTAGCCTTATCAATGTACCTTTGCAAATATAGCTAAGTTGGCATATTTCGAGGAGATAGCATATGGCGTACTCCTATAGTTGAAAATAGCCTGGTTGGCGTAAAATGCAAGGATGGTGATGTGAGCATATTAGTCACAGTCTTAGCTTTCCCAGTCATGACAAATTTTTGAAAATAGAAAAAAATCTCGTGCATTAAATGCAGAGATATGCCTCGAGCTCTGTACAAGAAACAGCTTTTGACGTGGCGTCTGATTTTGTTTTGTCTTAAGCGTAAAAACTCATTTTTGTCAATGTAGAATAGGCAGCATATTCAGAAGACTCCATTTTTCCTCCTTTGAATGCGTAAAAATGACTTGTATCAAAAATATGTCACAAAATGACAACCTGGGTCTCTGTGCAAAATCATCATCACAGTCGTTCTCTCGATCATCGTGCAGTACTTTTGTCAAATGTCAAGTTCACTGATTTGACAGATTCATCCGAGGAATACGAAGAGTTCCTCGTACAACTTTATGCTACATTAAAAATAACGTATTTTAAACTTTATGCAGGAAGGTATAGCAATCTTTTACGCAGAACAGCCTTGAAGCTCTGCTTTACGCGGACAGCTCTGAAGCCCTATTTTACGCCAAACAACCTTGAAGCTCTGTTTTACGCAGACAGCTCTGAAGTCCTATTTTACGCTAAACAACCTTGAAGCTCTGTTTTACGCAAACAGCTCTGAAGCCCTTTTTTACGCCAAACAACCTTGAAGCTCTGTTTTACGCAGACAGCTCTGAAGCCCTATTTTACGCCAAACAACCTTGAAGCTCTGTTTTACGCAGGGAGGGACTTCATGTATATTGGGAGTTTTGAATGTAAAATACGCGAACAATTCCTCAGCATATTTTATGCTTCTACACATAGGTGCAGCGATCCTCGAGAAATTTTTCCACGGACCTCCGATAATATCCGGCAAGTCCGAGGAAACTCCTAACCTCTGTAACTGATGTAGGGGTAAGCCACGTCTCTACTGCAGCTATCTTCACCGGGTCAACTGATAGCCCATCTCCGGTGATTATGTGTCCCAGAAATGGTACTCTTTCCAAGCAGAACTCATATTTGCTGAGCTTGGCGTACAGCCTATCCTGTCTCAGCATCTCCAATACGATCCTGAGATGTCTCTCGTGCTCCTCCTGGCTCTTGGAATAAACCAAAATATCGTCGATAAATACCACCAAGAACTTATCTAAGTACTGGTGGAAGACATTGCTCATCAGACTCATAAATACTGCTGGCGCGTTGGTTAAACCAAACGGCATGACTAGAAACTCATAGTGCCCATACTTCGTTCGAAAAGTTATCTTTGGGATGTCCTCTCTTCGTACCTTGATCTGATGATAATCGGATCTGAGATCGATCTTCGATAATACACATGCACCACTAAGCTGATCAAATAAATTATCGATGCGCAGCAGTGGATACTTGTTCTTTATCGTTACAGCACTTAACGTCCTATAATTAATACGCAAACGTATCGTCCTGTCCTTCTTCGGTACAATAAGATGGGTACTCCCCATGGAGAAACACTAGCCCGATTGAAACCCTCGTCTAAGAGATCCTCTACTATGGACCTTCAACTCAACCAACTCTATTGGTGCTAGTCTGAAGACGAGAAAATAACTAGCTCGGCTCTTGGATTCAACTCTATAACAAACTCTATCTCTCTGTCAGGTGGCAGGCCTAGAAGATTCTCTGGAAATACATCCTCAAACTCGCTATAATGTGGGGTACACTGGTTCACCCTTTGTAATGTGTGTTACTAAGGTTGGACACCATGCTCTCGGGCTCTCTGAAGAAACTCAACTCAGGGTAACCTGGTGGTCAAAAATAATGCAACCACGTCGACAATCTAGCGTCGCGTGGTATTGGCTCAACCAACTCATGCGAGGACGATGTCATAGTCTAGACTTAACCTCAAAATAAATTCTCCTGTTCTGTTTACAAACTAATCCTCCAAGAGAAAAAAATTTCTTGCCTAATGTATAATTTCTCTCCTCATCAAAATTTTCCCTAAAATTTTATTCCTCAAAGTTCTTTTTTCCGTTATTTATTGCTCCGGGTCACATCATGCAATTTAAATTAATGGTATCACCCAAGTACATACTAGAATTTCTGGCATCAGATCATCATCTTCCTGGTGAGAGCCTAAAATTCTATCTCCTCTAGCTCATAACATCGTTTCTGGTATTGCTATTATATACAACAACTAATTTCTAGCATCGGGCTATGCACTTCCATAAATTATTCTAGAGGGTTATGATCATCAATCTTTTCAACTCCCAGTACTTCCAAGATCACTGCTATCTCAAGCACGAGTAGGATACTACTGGGTCTAATTCTCTTGCTAGCCTTCCACACTAGATCTAGAATCTAAAAAGAACCTATCATCCTACCCTATTGAGGGTAACAATCTTCTCAGAGATTATTGCACAAATTACGTCTTCTGCCGTCTAAACCACGATCTTCTTCTGGAGGGAACCGTCAAGCACAAGCATTCGTCCTTCCAAAATAAAGGAGATGAGAAACAAGGATAATGATATTGATGAAAAAATGATCGAATACAATTGGGAAGTCCAATACCGAAAATTAATTATGAAGGGACTTTTTAAAATCGATTATGGATTGAGATCCTATACGACAGTAAATCATAATATCTATTCCTAATTTGCAGGCTCGCTTGGCACAGTCAGGTGACCAAGACGATTTAAATCGGACCTGCATGGGCCACCACAAAAATATGTCACGCCCCAGTCCTAAAATATGTAGGACCAGGAATACGCGACACGCCAGCTACGCATTCGACCAGACTCTGGTCCGACTCGAATACGTATAAGTTGTAAACTACTGGCAACTAACTAAAATTTCGTAAATGTAAACATCTATGTCTCAATCCACAATGAACAGAAATATACAAGAAAGAGCTACATGTGCTAAAGTCGGCCGCCCAATAACACACCCACTCGAATAGACACGAGAAGAAATATGAGTCTATAAAAACTAGGCTACAACAGCAGATGAATAATAAATATAAAATAACCATAATGCCGGTAGATATGATGTGAGTACCTGGTACAATGCCCGCAAGACATGCAACTCCATCAGCAACTCCAAATGCTCCGTAATCGTCTATGCTGCAAAACTGGCAGGGGACCAGGTCCTCAGAGGGACGTAACAAGGTACAAAGTATAGCATGCCAAAGTACAACAGAAAGTACAAGTGCAACGACGGTATAATCTAGCATAACCAAATAAGTGAGACACAGTTTAAAGACAATGTTCGACGCATGGGCTGTCCAAAATAAAACCATAGCTCCGGACATGAAAACACACGGGACATACCGCAGCTCTGGGCAAAGAGTCATACGGGTGATACAACTACTCTAGATACAAGATCACTACAGAAATAGTACATATACATATATAAGCGCGTACAGAGGAGCCCAAACGTCTAGTAACTGTCTTCCCCATCCCAAGCGGTCAACGATTGTGCGTTGAACCGGAACCTCTATCTAGTAGTCTCTTCGTACAGAAGTAACTATCAACAAACGCGACCCTAAGGTCGTCCTAGTCTCCAGTCATGATGTCAGTATCAGGATACAGGAAATCTGGCACGATAACAGTGTATGAATGTGTCCTGGAGTGACGATATACTCAGGTACGTACATCGAGGTGTTACGAACATCTAGTATTCGTTACAAGACATTACGACGAACGTCTGCACCCAGTTGTGATCCGGACGCGAAGTATCGATCGTAATCAAACACGCACACAATGTATATAATGAAACAATAAATATCTGTAACTGAAATACAGGGTGGCAAGGTACACTTGCCTGCATCCAGCTGCTGAAGATGGAGATCCGGTACCACATCCAAGTCTGCAGGTCCCGTAGTACCTAGAGACGAGATACAAACTCAATCAATAAACTATTACGTAGAAAACAGGGATGTGACACACGTCTAACATAGGCTACAATCTCGGTTACAAGTCACATAGACACTAATCTAGAGGGTTGACCAAGGTTATCCCAGGTAGATTATATCTAATACGATTAGTCACAGTATACTATCATCAGACAATCCTCAATCATATACCATCATCTATCATTCGTCTTAAAACTACTCCTCGATCAATTTCATTACTATTCCTCAGTTTTCCATTACTGACTAATGGTTTGTTGTTACATCCATTCCCCAATCATTCACATGCTGCTAATGTCCATCAATATTTCAATATCATAGTATTATCTCAGCAACAATTTAATCTGCTCATCACAATGATCAAGATGCATATATTAATTTGGACAATACCTCAAATGTATCATATGGCACTTAAAACCAAACCTCAATATATATCACATTCCCAACCATCAAGTGTATATATTCCATAACCTCAACCCATGAACATCAATGCATATTTAAACTATAAATAATTAACTTAGCATTTCACCATCAATTGCGTATTATAACATGCATTAAACCTAAAATCTCACCTGTATATTTAACCCCAAAATTCCCAATGCATATATGTAACCCTTAAATAAAACCGTTTCATTCTCAAACCCTAAACTCAATGTACCTGTAATTCCCAAGCCTCGAAGTATATATTCTATAACATCATACCCTAACTCCATGCATACTTAAACCTCTTAAACCCTAACTCCACTAACTAAGTTACACATAACTACATACCAAACACAATAATAGACTAATCATGCAATATACAATATTAGGTTTAAACGGGGAGCTGGGGAAGAGGCTACCTCGGCGGCGTACAGAGGCACAAGGGTGGTTGCTGGCCGGAGCAGGCTGTGATGGTGATCGGAGGTGAGTCTCGCCGGAGGCGGAGGTCGTGGAGGTGTGGGTGTTGATGGTGATGATGTTGATGCTGATAAGGAGGAGAAGCAGGGTGTCCGGATGGTAGAGGCCGGCCGACGTGGTGGCAGTGGTGATGGTGGTCGACAACGGGTGGCCGGAGAATGGCTTGGCCACGGTGGAGGTGTAGACACGGTGGTGAAGTGGTCGAGATGGTGGTGGTGGTTCAGGGTTGTCGTGGTGGTGGCATTGATGTGTGGTGGTGGTGTTGATGGAGGAAGTGGAGGAGGTGGTGAGAACAGCCGATGGTGGCGTTGATGGAGTGATGGTGCTGGTGGTGTGCGGATGGGGGTGTTGGCCGGAGAAGGGTGTTCGTGGGGAAGTGCTGTGGATAAGTCGACGGGAATGTGGTCGTGGCGGTCACGGGGATGCTCGACCGGAGGGTGGTCGTGGAAGGCTGTTGGAGATTGGTGGAGGCTCGATCGAGGGAGGTATTGGGCTCATGGGGAAGAAGCTGGCCGGAGGGAATGGGGGTAGTGTTGCGGGTGGTGCAAGGGGGAGTACTCGGTCGAGGTGAGGCCGGAGGCAGCGGGCTCGTGGTCGACTGGAGGTTTCCACCGGAGAAGAAGAGCGGGGGTCGACGTGGGTAGCCGGGTGTTGGTTCTGGACAGCGGACAGAGGTACTAGGGTTGGCAGTCGGCTGGTGGAGGAAGCTCGCTGGAGTTTGGAGCTCGGTCGGCCGGGTTTATTTAAGAAGGAGGAATGAAGAAGAGGTGAAGATGGAGAAGAAGAAAGGAAGAAGAAAGGAAAAGCTACGGTTGTGAATGTAGAGGAGGGAGGAGAAAGAAATAGGGGGGTTTCTCTAGGTGTTGGGATTAAGGCCGGCTTGGGAGAAGTGAGGGGTGATGTGACATTAAATAGGGGATGGTGATTGGGAGTGTGTGGTGAGGATGCTCCATATTTGAATGGATGGTGAGAATTTGACATGAAGAATTTTTCTCATCCAAAGGGGATAGGCTTGACCAGTCAAAGAAGAGGGGGCTTGTTCATTTGGTCTTGACCAATGAGGTTATGACACATATTACAATATTTGTAAATAAGCCCCTTAATTTTTTGGGTATTTGCACAAACATATGAAATAATGCAAAATTTATGGGAGAATTGGTGTTTGGTGTTTTGTAGGGTGAGGGAGTGTTGTGTGTTTTGTATGAACTTAATTCTTGGGACATTGGAATTAAATTGGGATTAAAATGGGATTAGTCAAAGTTGGTATCTCCAATTTAATTAGAACAAAAATATCATGTGCTCTTAAATTAAATGGGGATATATGGGATCTCAATTGGGAGTGACACAAAGGTCATGAATGGTGTAGGCTTGGTGTCAGTCTTGGACCCTTTAATTGGTCCGGCTCAACGGGTTGAGTTGGTGTCTCAAAATTGATGGCAACGACACAGGTGTGCGACATGGGATTAAATAATTGATTTCAGTTACAAAAAATTATGTAATTAATTTAGAGCACAAGGAAATATGATTTTGAGTGACGAGAAAGTTCAGCGCTAAATTGGCATGTCAAGTCAAGAGTGCAACAATCTGTTGAAATTTATGGGCTGATGTTGGGCTCTGAATATTTCAACAACGGTAGGACGCACCAAGGGTTTTAAATAAAAATCAGACATCTGTAACCTTACTCTAAACCTCAAACATCTGCTGCTATACCAAAATTTTCTAACCCATACCAGACTATCTATAGAAATAAATGAGGGGGTTTACATCCTTCCCAACTTAGAAAAATTTCGTCCCCAAAATTAAAAGTAAAGCACGATAATAGCTATGAGAATTTAAAAGCAAACTGGTAATTAAATGTGGTACGTAAATTCGTACCTTGGTCCTCAAATAAATATGGGAAACGCTGTCGAATGGAATCCTCGTGCTCCCAGGTAGACTCGCCTGGCGAATAATACTTCCATGCAACTCTGACCAGTCGGATAGTCTGACCTCTTAAAGTCTTCTCACTGTGATCGAGTATCTCTACTGGCTGCTCTACGTAAGATAAACTGGGCCCGACTGTAATCCCCAAATGATCAAGCACGTGGCTAGGGTCTGCCACATATCTCCTCAACTGCGATACATGAAATATATCATGCACTCCTTCTCATGATGGAGGCAATGCAAGACGATAAGCCACTTCGCCAACTCGTTCCAAGATGTCAAAAGGTCCGATGTACCTCGGACTCAGCTTGCCTCTGCCTCCGAATCTGATGGTACCACGAGTAGGCGATATCTTCAAAAATACATGGTCACCTTCCTTGAACTCCAAAGGTCTGCGGTACGCATCTGCCCAATGTTTCTGTCTGTCCTGTGCTGCACGCAGGTGGCTCTGAATCTGCCTGACTTTCTCCACTGTCTGTGTCACCAACTCTGGACCAAGTATCTGACGCTCTCCCACGTTACTCCAACATACCGATGACCTACACTTCCTGCCGTACAGTGCCTCATAAGGTGCCATCTGTATGCTAGCCTGGTAGCTGTTATTGTAGGAGAATTCCACCAAGCGTAGATGGTCCTCCCAAGATCTTCCAAAGTCGATCATGCATGCTCTTAACATATCCTCTAGTATCTGTATCGTGTACTCTGACTGGCCACCAGTCTGTGGATGATATGCAGTGCTGAACTTGAGACAAGTTCCTAGAATCTCCTGTATACTTTGCCAAAAATGTGACATAAATTTGGAATCATGGTCCGTTATAATGCTAATAGGCACTCCATTTAGTCATAGTATCTGCCTCATATACATGTATTTAGTAGAGGCTGGGGTTGGAGGAGTAGAGACAACTGGGTTGGCAGGAGCATCAGAATCAGATCCAGATAAGTCATCTTCATGAGAAGGAGAAAAAGTAGGATGAGTCCTGTAGGCTTTGGTCAGGTAGGCTGGATTGGACAGAAAGGTAGGTTATTCCATAGGAATATAGAAGTGCTCAAAGATGATAGGTAAGTACATAGCATATGGAAGTTGACACGGAAGCTTGTGTGAGCACCCTAATTTTTTTTATAGGGTTAGTTCGGTAATTAATAATTAATTATTTTTTTAATATTTATTCGATAATCTAATTGAAATTTGAAAACCAACCACCATAGTTTTAAGATCTTAAGTGGAACATTAGCCTTTTCCTTCCAACCAACCTAGCATGCTCGACTTAGACGAGTCAAATTAGGCTCCTGCCATGACTTTCCCTCACAAATTAATAATCCCATGCCTTGTTTTGGTCGCACAACTTTCGTGACATAATTACGTGAAAACAATGATTAATTAACCATTTTGTCGTGGCATACGATTTTAACACGCCACACCAACCCATTGATTCCAACTAAATTCATGCTATGAGCCTAACTGGTCCTATTAAGCATATGCCCCTCGATTTGCGTTATTCGAACCCCCTGCATGCTCCCAATATAATATTAAGTAAAAAATAAATTTTATAAATTTATTTAATTATTTTAATATTTATTAATATTTAGTAAATATCTTTTTAATTAATATAAATTTGGTTGTAATTATTTCTTGGAGGAAATATAAATTTTTTAGAATTTTTCCAAGTGCCTAACTATTTTTAGGAATTTTCTACATATAATTATTGTATAAACAAAAAAAAAGAAAAAAAAAACCTAAAAATCTAACCCTACCCGTTAACCCAAACCTATTACCTAAACCTAAACTCTAAACCCCCCATTTACGTACAGTGCCTTCCCCCCTCCTATATATATATATATATATATATATATACATTATAACCTAAAACCCTAACCCACGCCTACACCACCTCCACTATCACCCACGCCTACACCACCTCAACCACTCACTTAAGCCGCCGACCGCCGCAGCCCCGACGACCGCCGCAACAACCGTGCGACCGGCAGCAGCAGCGCACAGCCTTGCGCCCCCCTTCACGTGAAGCTTTCGCCCTTCTCGCTCGCCCGTTTCATGTCCCGTCTTTACTTCACAATCTAACCCTCTAGGATTTTTTTCAAGTGGAACGAATTTAGGCACCCGGGTTTGATCGAAAAATTGACCGAAAGTTGGCCAAAAACTGTTCAACAACAGTTCAGAAATTCAGTCCAAGTACCCATGTTCATGTCCAATTTTCTACCATCTCATTAATTATTTTCAAAATATAATTGAAATGACTTCTTCATAATATAACCAAGATTTTTTTTGTTCTTTTAATTTTTATTAGTATGCTATAATGGTTAAATTATTCTGGTTCTAAAACGACCAAAAACTCATTTTTAAAATACCCAAAATCTCGCGATACGGGGTACGTCCCACCAAATGAGGCAACTTTGTTGTGTGCAAATTATATCGAAAGATGCATAACATAAACGCAAACGTGTTGGTTTTTGCGGAACTTGATTTGGATGTGCGTGCACACCGGAATCAACGCGTATCCGTCGAAATACAATATCGGCTTATTCTGACACTCGTCATAACTTCGTGGGTACTCGTCGATTCGTAACTAAACTTGTGCCATTGGATTTGCAGTGTTACGCTGGTCCTGTGACCCAAGTTTGGTTCGAATCAGAGAACGTTGACGAAATACTATTTCGTGGGCCCTACGGATCTACATGACGGGCAATTTCGTGATCGGCTCATCAAAATTAAGTTCTGGACATTTCGTTGGGTTCGTGCCATCGTTCTGGATTCATAGACACTAAGTTTGATGACTTTGGAGAACTTTATCTCTGACACATTTTTCGGTGCGAAGTAGGTCACATGTGGACCCCGGTTTGACCCAAAACTATCAATTTTGTCCTTGTGTCTAAATTGGACTTATGGGTAGTCAATCCTAGCTATTTTAACTATTCTGGAAATAATGGTGATGTTTGTTTTAGTATCCGTAGGTGTACGTGCACATTCTACTTTTTCAGGAGCAGCTGACGGAGTTCAGAACCCAGACAAGTGTACCTTGCCAAACCTGCAGAGATCCTGTTATATTATTTTCATGTGTTCTTTCCATATATATTTATTCTGTGTTGTACATGTTCAACCTAGGATAGTGAGATGTTAATTAGCGTCCGAACAAGATTCGGGTGTCGACGCCGTACGCGGAGTCGTGCAACGTCACTTAGAGAGTTGATTCCACGATCCTATTTTTTTACGTGCTTGCTTTACCAAGTACGCCATACCATAGGACACTTGACACTATTTTATGTGACAGAATCTTTTTTGAGTTATTCATGGTGATTCTGTATAGGTTTACAAGATTCGTGACATGAGACTTGCACATTATATGGATATTATTATGACTCGTTGTACTAGCTAGAGGTCATGATCTTACGTGTTATGGACATAAGATGTCGTGGATATGAGACATGAGGTTACATTGGGTGGGGAGAGACACACAGGCTATAGGCTGATTATTTATATATATATACTACTGGAGGTGCCTTGGACTCTGTCTCAGATCTTTGGCACATATACTGGAGTCGTGATACTACTTGCTGCTATGGACTCCCCGACACAGAGCCTGTAGTGGTCTCAGCCTGAGTACTAGTGATGCACTCATTTGTATTTCACTTAGCTGGTTACATAGCTTGCCCTGAGGATTTGTTTATATTTACTTGTATTTTATTTGGCTTGAGTATTTATTATACCTTACTATGTCCCCTGAGGACCTGGATCCGGATTATGTCCCCAGGTGTAGACGAGGAGAGCTATCCTGAGGTTTACGGTATAGGTGCTACTATTGGAGACGTACAGGTTGCAGAGGACGAGATTGTTCCGGAGGACTTCTCTTGAGCATATAGTATTCTCACCATTCATTTATTATGCTTATTGTTCTTAGATATTTGATCTTGTAGTGACTTCTGGATATTGTACTTGGACTTATTTTCTTTCCATTTTGATGACGGGTTGTTCCCCGTGACATTATTTATATTGCTTTGGTTGGACATGTTATTTTATATTATTGTGATTGGAGTTGTCTCTTTGTGATTTCATAACTTATTGTGGATGAGATTAGATATATAGACTGTGACAGGTATTTATAGACCATTCTATATGTATTACAGCTTAAGTGCACTCTAACGGGTCCATTAAATTGGGTTTGCCCATTAGAGTTGTGCTGCTGGCTATTGCCACGTGGCTAGTCCCTTGGTATTTTGGGACTGGGGAATGACAGATTACAATATTTTATCATCTGTTTGAACATAGTCTTAGGGAGGCTAAAGGGAGTGGAGGAATAGAAGTGATACAGGGCTGACATCTCCCGATAAGAAACCTCGTCATTTGAGGTTTGCTTAGGCAAAATAACAGAGTAGATGATATACGGTTAAGCTCATAATAGTATTAGTTAAAATAGTGAACACGAAACTTTCTATAGGAACAAAGGTAAGGAGCACACAAAATATCCTTAAAAGAATCAAGAGTCGTGTCGTCCATAAAATTAAATTGATCGATTACAACTAGGGCTTCACCATCGTTTGTGATCTCGAGAATTATGCCCAAAGTTGTATCGTTAAACTCAATGCTTGTCCCGCCGAGTACTCTTGATGAGATAGTCCCTTGTTCATGGGATAGGTTACAGTAAAATATATGAATACCATTCAAATAGATGGGTCTCCTAGTAGTGACTAGGCGATCAAAATAAAATTCTACAAGCTTGAGTTTTTTGGGCATGGAACACCGTAAAATTAATTAATGGGATTGCCCTTACAAATGTTCCTTTCCATAAAGTCTTCAAACCAAGAATTGGAGTTTACAGGAGATGTAAATATGAAATCATCATATTCTTTCGGAGGTGGCATTGATGGAGAAAATAGATAATATTGAGTATCCTCTTGGGGAGGATGAGAAGATAAAGCTTTTCCAGTATTTCTCTTATTCTTAGAGAATTTTGGATCCATAGATTGAGAGAGAAGAGAGAAATATACCTCAAGAAATGAGAAAATTTGGTGGAGAACCTTGAGAAAACCCTAGATCCAAGAGCTTGAAGGAAGAGAACTTTTGGAGAGAGAGATCAAGAGGCTAGGGTTAGGGTTTTGACATGGAAGAGGGGTTTTTGGTTTGGAAGATGGAAGAATGAAGGAGAGGGGGTTATATAAATTCAAAACCCGAGAGCTGTTGCTGCTGTCTGGAACACCTAGACTGAGTTCGGCCGAATTCTGCCCGAGTTCTGTCTCCTTTATATTTCAGAAAATAAATGCTTCTGATTTGAAAAATAATGATTAGATAATATAAACATGGTTCATAAATATATCCTTAAATGCATATATAGATATAATACCAGCTAAATAATTCTTCAACAACGGTAGCTGTCATACTATATAATTAACAGTCATTTGACAATAATTGTTATAATCGTAAAATAGTGTACAGGAACAATCCAGGATATTTATATAACAAAAAATATTTCAGAAATATTTGCATGTGTTTCTTTGTGCGCCATTGCTCAATAAAGTTTCAAATACCATGAATTAGTTGTAGGGGTCGAATCACAGCTAGCGGTGGTCAGAAGACACTTAAATACCGTGTCGCTTAAGGTTGTTTACACCTTGGTGACAGAAGGGCCCTTTCGGCTTATATCCAAGATAGTTTTAACTTTTTGGAGACCCTTGGATTTGAAAGAACTTATAACAAAATTATTTCTTCTTATCATACTTTGAACGTTGTCTTAGTAAAGGGTTTCATGCAATCATGTTAATAACTGATAAATAAAAATAGCGTTACCAAATGACTTTATTAGTCATGTTTATGTTGGTGCAATTGCCAAGAGGATGCCCTTTGCAACTTTTTGTAATCACCAACTTACTCCTTTATATTACGTCTTGCCGCAAAGCGTTCCACCTATATTAGTAGATAAAGACTTTGGTATCAAGAATTTGGATCCACAATGATTAATTTTGGGAACCCAAATAAACATATTCATATTTACCATTTTTTGACCTTTACACAAGTGTGAGGTGTGTCCTTTCAAACCGCAGTAGTGACATGTAATTGAACTGTTTGAGCTTGAAACTGGTGTGTAAATATGATGTGTGACATGAATATTTTTTTGTGGTCTAGTGTAGATAAAGTCGTGATTGTGTGATTACTAATCATAGTGTTACTTTTTTGTGAGTATCTTGTGTTGGTGACCTTTTGTTTAGTCACGTGTTGTACGTGTTTAGTGCTAGATTAAGCAATATGTTGCATGACTTGTTTACCTAATCTGTTCTCTAAATTTTTAGAGTTTGCAAGTAACTCATCATATTTAGCAGTAAGAGCATCAATTTTAAGTGAGGTATTAGAGTACTTCTTCTTCTCATGTTTTAACTCCTCCTTAAGTTTAGCATTTTCTTGATTGCTTTCATCAAAGCAGTCAAGAGCTTCTTATAAGCTAAGCTTAAGTTTGGAGATTTTAATAGAGTCATCAGAAGATGAGTTGTCTCTAGCTTCCTTAAGTAAACAAATGAGATATTAATTCTGAAGCTGATAAGATTGATATCCTTTCGAGCTTGCTTATAATTATTCCTAAGAAGTCTTCAAATAAATTATTAAAAGCATCAGATAATTCATCATAGGAAAATTCTTTTACTAATGAATCATCTTTTACCTCGCTTACAATTAAGAATAACTCTGCAGTATGTCGAGAGTTTTTGCCATTCTCGCACTGAATGCTTGCATTTGTTACTAGGCCTCCAATATGGTATAAGCTTGCAGTATCTTCTTCCCTTGAGTTAATGCCATCATTGTTGCATGGAATATCTGTATCTTTCTCCATACTTGCTACTTGCTCATTAGGATATAAGCTTGCAATATCATGAGGTTCTTCTTTATCTTCTTCGTCGCTTTCATAAGTAGCTTCCAGCATTTTCCATATCTCATGTGATATTTTGCACTTGGAAATGCGTTTGAATTCATCTTTGCCTAGAGAATAGTAGAGCATGTATATTGCCTTTACATCATCGCTTGCTGCTTTCTTTTTATCTTCGGTATATTCATCATCTGCTTTGTCAACCCTTTTGTAACCATTAGTAACATGTGTCCATAGATCAAAGCCAAGAGATTTCAAGAATGCACTTATGTGTGCTTTCCAGAAGAAATAGTTACTATTATCAAATAGGGGTGGCCAATCAGGGAGTTGACTTTCACCATTGATGGAAAAGAGTGATCGTGTTGTTGCCATGTGTTATACTCTTTGGATGTTAATTCAGTAATCAAGAGAACTTGCTCTGCTACTAATTGAAGGACCGTGTATGAAAACTCTAGAAGGGGGTGAATAGAGTTTGTGTATGCAGCAGAATAAAATCACCTGTTAAAAAACTATGTGTCATGTAATTAGTAATCAATTACCAATTATAAGTGAAGCAGATATATATAACAGTTGTAGCTAGCAGGATAGATAAATATATGCAGTTGAGTTTAGAAGAGAGAAAACGCAAACACCGCGATGTATACTGGTTTCCCTCTGAGAGGACTAATCCAGTCCCGAGAACTCTTGCTCGGAGTTGTATCCACTATAGTCAAATCATAATATTTGAACCGAAGGCTTGCCACTTCTTTACAACCACGAGATTTGATCCGAAGTCTCGTAACTTCACACACGTGTGTTTGATACGAAGAGCACGCATGCTTCAAACAAAAGAGGGGCTTGATAAACCAAGCTATTACAAAAACAACTTCTAATCAAGATCACACTTGGCACTTAGAAAGCTGAGAAATTGATCTTGGAGATAAAAAAAATTCGGCTCAGGATATTGCTCACAATAGGATAGAAAAATGTAGAATTGGATTATTTAAAATGTGGGAATTTTAATCCTATTTATAGGGTTCTGGCAAATAGTTTTCGGCCAGAGTTCAGGTAGGTTTTAATTCAAATTTTTGAACGTTGGGCCAAGAAATCAGGGGTGTAATAACTGGGTTAATTTCATACTATATATGTGACCGAGTTTGGTCTGAGTTCGGTCCGAGTTTGGCACAAATTCGGTCCAAGTTCGGTTGTCTATT
The DNA here is from genome assembly GCA_036927795.1 of Iris macrosiphon. Classification (NCBI taxonomy): domain Eukaryota; kingdom Viridiplantae; phylum Streptophyta; class Magnoliopsida; order Asparagales; family Iridaceae; genus Iris; species Iris macrosiphon. Next base: position 132,264,717 of record JAYESA010000018.1, on the reverse strand, counting down.
CTAGTAAGGTTTAAGCATAAATCTGGGCAAGTTTGGTGGATAGGTTTGATGGTTTATTTAAATGAACTGTGTAACCTTTCCGAGATAGGTATATATGGGTGGACAGGTACTTCAGATTGCTAGTACGACTCGACTTACATCAATCCTAGACTCAATAAATAAAAGATTATATTTGCTAAAAATATAGAAAATAAGTAGACACAAGAGATCCAGAGGCTGGTGCAGATGTCTGTCTTTAGCAGTGAAAGAGTTTGATCTTAGTAGCTTTACTTCACATCTAGTATTTGCTTCTTTGTATTTAGTTCTGATGTTTATCGATTATCAGAATCAGGTTGACCGTGACCACTTTATGTCAACAGTTTATACCCCTGTCCGTTCATTGTCAAAAGAAGAATGAGTTTGTGCGCCTTCAACAGGAAAGCATGACGGTAAAGCAGTACGTCGCAAAGTTCAATCAGCTCACCAAATATGTAAGTTCATATCTACCTGACACTGCGAGCCATGCTAGAAGATTCGAAGGTGGCCTACGACCTATAATTCATGTGCACGTAGTCTCCTCAATACGAGACGATACGGAAAGTCCTTAATCATGCCCTCGTCCTAGAACCGCAATATCTTTCATGCTGTCGGCGTTGTACAATATTCTCATCACAAGCGCCCTAGTAATACGGGAGGACACAACGCTCAAAAGCGTACAAACAATGACGATTTTTAGGACTACAATCCGGGACATGGTCAAGGGCGACATTGTACCTACTGCAACCAAACATGATATTGTTTTAGCGATTATCTTGATCAAAGTGGGGAATGCTTAAGATGTGGTATGAGTGGTCACATTCATTTCGAATATCCCATCCGCCCCAAACATCTCCCTGCTCGTCGTCCTCAACAGTAAAATTCAGCTCCATGGCCCTAAGTAAATCGGCATGCGCCACAACCAGAGGGTCGTCCGAATACTGTGGGCCGGGTCTATGCGGTGATGCGGGACGAAGCGTTCACCTTATACACCTTAGTGACAGGTATATTACTTTTCGATAATGTTCTCGTACGAGTAATATTTGATTCTGGTGCCACGCATAGTTTTGTATCAGCGAACTTTGCCAAGGAACATAAATTTCCCCAAACACCGCTAGGCCTAAAGCTTAGCCTCAGTACCTCGTCGGGCATGGATTTGCCTGCTCACTCACTCAGTCTGTCATGATGGCTGTATTTGCATCGGAGGGAGAAAATTTTTGCTCGATGCAATAGTCCTGGACATCAAGGACTATGACATCATTCTAGGAATAGATTGGCTCGACGCTTGCTCGGATACCATTGATTGCGCGGAAAAGAAAGTCGTGTTTCGTCTACCTGGCGAGACCGAATTTTGCTACGTGTGCAGTCCAATGTCGAGAGCGTCAAATACCTGCATGGTGATTTCTACAATGTCTGCTCGACAGATGATACATTCCGGCTGTGAAGGGTACTTG